>CM074719.1:17762073-17945861 GCA_037306005.1 Rhinophrynus dorsalis
AAAACGTTCAGGGTCGCTGACCTGGCTGAAAATCAGCTCTGTCTAGATCACAGGTTCTTAAAGGGATAGTAAGGTTTCACAAAAAAGCAGCTCCAATTAATCTTCATAGTATCCCCCTCCCGCCCCTTTTACCTAGTGTAATTGTAAGCCGCCTCCCCTCAGATGTGGAATCTGGTCTCTTGACCGGACAGATCACAGCAAGGGACAATCTTTTTACTGTGATCACAAGGAAAACCCTGCCCCACTTGACAGGTTTTTCAGGTTTTTCCTTATGATCACTGAAGATTGTCCCTCTCTGTGATCCATCCGGACAGTCTTGCTGCTATGAGGTGAGCAGTGTTACATCAGTAAAAGGGGCGGAAGGAGGATACTTTATCATTCAATTACTCTTGTACTACAACTCTGACAGAACTGAAATAACACTCTGCATGGCTCAAATATTATGAAGATTAATTGGAGCTGCTTTTATTTTGAAACATTACTATCCCTTTAATGCAGCACAACCTAAAGAACAAGACTTCAGGAGCGGTTTCAGTACAATGGACAGTGCAACCAGTCATAGAGCGACATAATGAATACAACCTTCCATTATGCATAGACTTCATTGATTGCAAAATTGAAAAAGCAAGTAATAATCAATGGCCTAGAATTGATAGATCTTAAATCAATGTGCTCCAATCAATATATGAAAATACAACTGCATCAATACAGGTCAACAATGATAAAGTCAAGATCAACATAGAAAAAAGGGGTCTGACAAGGAGACACGTTCTCCCCAAAGCTATTTTCTGGTTGTTTAGAAGAAATTTTGCACACAATTTTATATAGATCCTTATCAGAGGTGTAACTAGAAGCCACGGGGCCTTGGTGCAAGAATTGCCATGGGCCTCCCAACCACATTGGCCACCTCCACATTGCCCCCCATCTCCACATTTCCCCCATCTCCACATTGCCCCTCAATCTCCACATCGCCCCTTCCACAATGCCCCCATCTCCACATTGCCCCTTTCACAATGCCCCCATCTCCACAATGTCCCCCAATCTCCACATTGCCCCTTCCACATTGCCCCCATTTCTACATTGCCCCTTCCACAATGCCCCCATCTCCACAATGCCCCCCAATCTCCACATTGCCCCATCTCCACATTGCTCCTTCCACAATGCCCCCATCTCCACAATGTCCCCCAATCTCTACACTGCCCCTTCCACAATGCCCCTCAATATCCACAATGCCCCTTCCACATTGCCCCTAAGTCTCCTACCTCCCTGGTGGTCCAGTGGCAGAGGACAGGTCTGTGCCTCTTTCTGCACAGACCTCTTCTCCCGCGCGGTCCTCTTCAGTAATGCAGTAATGAGATGATGTCATCTCCCAGCGCTCTGCATTACGAGGGTGCCACTCTGCTGGAGGGAATACTGATCTCCCTCTGGCAGACCGGCACTCTCGTAATGCAGAGCCCCAGCGCTCTGCATTACTTAATTGCGGGCGTCAGGCGAGGGGGTCGCAGGTGCGACCCCTATAGTTACGCCACTGATCCTTATGTTGCGTTATGACAGTTTTGTTAGACACTTTCATTATTTCTCCAGATGTATACATCCCCTTCATTAGGCCTTACGTATTAAAGTGGGGCAGTGCAATCGAAAATTCCAGTTGATTTAAATGGACCATTTAACCCTTTGAATGCTTTAGCATTCAAAGGGCTGAAAAGTCACATTTATATCAACAACAATTTGTCATCCCCCAGAACTGCGCTGTTCCACTCGTATACCTACAGACCATTGTTTCCCTGACACTACAATGAACATCTCGGTACGTATAAATACTGCATCCTATAGTCCATTATTCCTGAAGTGCCGTGCAGGTGAATGGTGTCTAAAGTTAATGTTCACTTCTCAGTTTTTCTAAAGTGGAAATCTTTCAGCGATTGCTATATTTGTTTTCACAACCGGTTTTGTGTTTAATTTCCATTTCAGCAAAAGACAAATGTTTCATCTTCTGTCTCTCAACACGGAATCGTAGAGCATGACATGAGGGTAATGCCCTCTAATGTTCCTTGTTAGAGCTTCTCCTAATTATGGTCAAGCTATAAGCCTATTTTTCAAAGCTTCTCCAGTCCCTACATTTAACAGTATTTGAAGACCAAAAATGGAATTGTACAGTGAATTGTATCTGTTATGAACTAGCTCTTTCCAAGTGAACTGTAGGTAACTACAGGGATGGTTAGAACAGAGGCATTTTAATACATGGGCATACCCAGTGTTTGTGGGGTGCTTCAAATTCAGGGGTCCTTGTCTTGAGTTTGAGAAGATCCCACATTTTCAGTAAAGAATCAGTTAATTCTATGGTTTCATTATACTGCCTATATATCAATGTGGCTGGTTTTCCAGATATTAAAGGATCTAAGGAAGGTAACCATAAAACTGAAAGGGATTCTAAATGTATTCCAGTATTTAGGAATGGAGGGGAAAATGGGATGCAAAATAGAATGTCAAAAACTGAAAAATAATGCATATAGGACACAAGAATCAGGAGGAATATAGACATAATGGTATTAAGTTTACAGCAGAGGAAAGGGACTTGGGAGTTATTTTAGCTCACAATTTAAAGGTAGGCAAGCAATGCAGCAAAACTGTGGGAAAAGCCAACAGGATATTAGGTTGTGTGGACTTTAATATTTATCATTTGGAGTATAGAAAGGAGAGGGGTGATATGATTGCAACCTTCAAATACATTAACCCTTTGAGTGCCAGAGGGGTATCCCTTGGCCACTCAAAGAATTAACCCAGAGATTAAATGATGTTCAGGCGGGAACCAATTTTCAGAGTAAGGAGAGTACCAGAACAAGGCAGCATGCCCTACAATTTGTGGTGATGGTGATGGATACATGGCATAGCCTCCCAGCAGAAGAGGTAGAAGCTAAAACAGTTAACGAATATAAGAACTGTTGGGATAGATATATGGGTACTCTAAATAACTCAGATTTTTTTTAAACAGGGAATTGGACAGGCTAGATGGGCCAATTGGTTCTTATCTGCAGTTTTATTCTATACTTTTATATTTTAGCATATGAATAAGCTTCCGACATTTTCAACCCCTAAGTGGTCAGGAACCTAGACACAATGGAAAAGATTATATTAATAAGCCATATGGAGTGGGAAGACCACAATGCCAGCAATGATTTCAGCTCCAGCTGTGAGCTGTACACTACATGGTGATCACATCATCCCTGGAAGTAAGATGATTACATCATCCATGGAAACATAGTGATTACATCATCCCTGGAAGCATGGTGATTACATCATCCCTGGAAGTCTGGGGAGGCGGTACTTCCTGTCCGTTTCAGAAAGTATTGTGCTGGACGGAGCCTTCCTCTGAGCAATTTGTCTGGGGAGAAGGTGTCTGTTAAAATCCACTGACAACATCTTTATTTTAAATTGTTGTGTTGGAGACCTCTCAAGCATTAAATAGGTGAAATGACCCATATAAATCAGAGGAAATGTGCATTTGTCCCCCAATAGTGTAGTTGGTCTCCAGAGTTGCTCTACTGTACCGTTATACATAAACCACAATGTATTTTTCCTCTTTGATGTCTTGCCTTTTCAGCCTTTCTGTTAGCTGAGCTTTGAAGCATTTGCTAAGTGTTTCCAGAACAAATGGGTCCCCAGTAGTCTTGTTCCACTTTTTCGAAGAAAACAAAGAAAAAAAGAAAAATTGGCCATCTTTTTGTTAACCCCTTAAGGACCGGCCATGTGTGCGCACTTAAGGACCACGGACATTTTTTTTTTATTCCCAGTCCCAGTTCAGGGCTCCCCAAACGGCGTGCAGCTGCGTAGGGAGCCCTAAAATCCATGACGGTCCTGACACGTCATGGTTCCTTATGGCTCGCCATCCCACAACGTGCCAGGACCGTCATGGGTCTTTAAGGGGTTAACCACTCACCGCCCGAGGACGTACATGTACGTCCCGAGCGGATGTCTCAGGTGGACAGAGGACGTACATGTACGTCCAGGAAATCGTTTAAAAAAATGAAAAAAAAAATGTTCGTCGGGTGTTAAGTGTCGCCCGCGGGCACTAAGGGGTTAAATAACGTTACCATTTCCAAGTCAAGCATCACGAAAATACTGGCTATGTGGAAAGTCTACTCCTTTTCATGCCAAGAATGGTAGGAACATTTGGGGCAACACAGTAACATAGTTGATAAGGCTTTAAAAAGACCGGCGTCCATCAAACTCAGCCCTTGCCATATCAGCCCTGTTGATCCAGAGGAAGGCAAAAAAAATCTATATGAAACCTTTTCCAATTAAGCCCCGAGTGGGTAAAAAACTTCCTTCCTGACTCTAAAAGGCAGTCAGATATTTCCCTAGATAAACATCCTATCTGCATTGAAACCAACTGTCATAATTCCCAATTGTGTTCTGAGCTACAAAGGTACTATGAATTTAAATAAAGAGGTGATGTTCAAAGCTCTTTCAAAATCCCCCAAGTCTTTATACATTGTTAGTTTCAGTTTAAGTGTATTATTGTAGTGAACAGTCTGAGATAAAGACAAACTGATAAAGAGGAGAGAGAGATTCATCTGGTTTAATGAGCAATTCATCTTTTCTTGTTAAAAAAAAAAAAAAAAAAAATAGGGATTTTCCTGCCAAGTAAAACACAAGTACCTCCATTGCTGTGAGATTTATCATTCAAAAGGAATTACACCTCAAGCTTTTTTTTAATCAAACTGTTTGTAGGAGAGCTTGAGTCAAGGACTGTGCCTCCCCATGGTAAGTGATAGGAATAGTGTCACCTAGTGACCATGATAGAAAATTGCAGATATACTTCTCTGAATTCACACCACAGTCCTCTCTGCGCACCGAAGACTATGGTCTGAATTCGGAGTCCTCTCTGCGCACGGTTTGAATTCAGAGCGCCCTGCTCCGTTATCAGCCGGGCGCGGGGAGTCAATACTGGGCATGACTGCAGCAAGCACAGCCAACTGTATGTGCATGACAGCTTCTGACACACATACATTTGGCGAATTATTATATAAGATAAGCTCTCACGAGCAGGGCCCTCTGATCCTCCACATTTGATTGTACTATTTAATACCTCTGTATGTCTATTCCCAGTTGTATAGCACTGTGGAATTAGTTGGAGCTATATAAATAAAGAATAATAATAATATATATAGTATATAGTATATAACCGTGTTTGTATATCTATATCTATATCTATCTATCTATCTATCTATCTATCTATCTATATATATATATTCAGCTGTGCACTTACAGATTTGAGTATTCAGTTTAAACCAGCTCTAATTAATCATCATAGTATTTGGACTTTGGAGAGTGTTATTTCAATTCTGTCAGAGTTGTAGTTCAAGAGTTATTCAGTGACAAAGTATCCTCCTCCCGCCCCTTTTACTGATGTAACACTGTTCAGCCAGATCAGAATGGAGGTGCCCAGGTAGACTGCAGAGAGGGACAATCTTCAATTAACATAAGGGAAAAACCTGAAAAACTTGTCAAGGGGGGAAGGGCTTTCATTGTTTTCATAGGAAGAAGATTGTCCCCTGCTGTTATCTGTCTGGTCTATGGACTGGATTCCACATCTGAGAAGAGATGCTCACACTAGGTAAAAGGGGCGGGAGGGGAAACTTTGCTTGTGAATATCTCTCAAACCATAAAGGTTTGAGATATAAGACATATCTTTCCTCATGTTTTTTGAATGCCTACAAAATAAAATAAAGCTAAAATGAAGTATTACTATCCCTTTACTGGCAAAGTTACGTGAAATGTTTAGGTCCTCCACTGAGACCTTTGTCAAGCAAACAGTTACAGGATCTAGAAGCACAGAATCCCGAGGCAAAGGAAATGACAAGCAATTGTCTTTACTAAGTTTACCACAGGAGAGAAATACATATTGCTATTGACATGAATGTGACTTTTAACAATGACAGATCTCTTTAACATTCAATAGGAGATTTCAAACTTTTTGTTTCCTATCATGCTGTTGGTCTGCTTCATAATTGTCCACTTTATTAGGACATATGGACCTGTGCTGCATAAATGATGTATAATTACTTATTTTCAGGACCTTTTACCCAGAATCCTTTGAAACCCAGGGGGCTGTACAAGTGACATTGCCCCACAATGCTGTGCAGCTGACTAGCACTCACAGGGTAAACTTGTTTCCAGTTAAAAGATTTATTTATTTTAGGCTATTTTTTCTTTTAGTTCAGTTTTATTTATAAGGGCCTGAAGCCTGCTGCGGAGAGTTAACGTAATTATATTTGCTGTTTATTCTGACTTGTTTCACCTCACCGAGCACACCGAGCTGTTTTCATGTTCCATGCAAAAATATTATTGAAATAACATGCCTGGTGCAGAGTCTCTGTGCCACACGTAGGCATCGCCAGTCCTCAAGTGGCACTGACGGCCAGGTCTCAATGCCATTTCTGTTTGAGCAAAATTATGTTAATAAGTAACTCACATATTTAATGTACTGACTTTAACTCAAAGAGGGATAACCATAAAGGAGCGGTAAAGTTTTTTTAACCTCTTGAGGACAAGAGGCAATAAGAAAAAAAAACATGTCACGCAGGGCTTTTACTGATGAGTAAAACAAGGGTGTTCCAGCTGGAGGAGACACTCTTTTCCAAAGTTATTACAATTCAGACTGTTGTTTCTGTAGATTAAACTGTTAGCAATGAATTAAGGAGTGATAAATGAATGACTGAATGAATATGTTTATACATACAGTGCCACAAGTGTACACAGCTCTTTACAATGTAAGGGTTTAGACAATACAGGGTTGCAAGTGTTTTGCAAAGTGAAAAATTGGAAGTGGGGTCCCTGCTTGAAAGTTGACAATCGTAGTAAAAAACAAAAAAGACATACAAAGTGCATAAGGGTTAATAATGGAATACAGTGCTGGAGTGTAAACAAATAAATTATAAGAGGCTCGGATGCATGAAGAAAGCCAGTGAGTTTTAGCCTGGTCAAGCTTTGTTGAGGAGGTATAATTTTAAAGGGATAGTAATACTTCGTTTTAACTTTATTTTATTTTGTAGGCATTAAAAAAACATGAAGAATGATACAAGTCTTATCTCTCAAACCTTTATGGTTTGAGAGATATTCACAAGCAAAGTTTCCCCTCCCGCCCCTTTTACCTAGTGTAAGCCATCTCTTCTCAGATGTGGAATGCAGTCCATAGACCAGACAGATAACAGCAGGGGACAATCTTCTTCCTGTGAGAACAATGAAAGCCCTGCCCCCCTTGACAAGTTTTTCAGCTTTTTCCATTATCTTAATTGAAGATTGTCCTTCTCTGCAGTCTACCTGGGCACCTCCCTTCTGATCTGGTTGAACAGGGGGGGATACTTTGTTTGTGAATATCTCTTAAACCATAAAGGTTTGAGAGATAAGTCTTATATCATTCTTCATGTTTTTCTAATGCCTACAAAATAAAATCAAGTTAAAACGAAGTATTACTATCCCTTTAAGGGAGACTTGAAGACCAAAACAGAAGTGCAGAGGCGCAAGCTGGTTGGTAGCGCATAGTAACATAGAAGATGAGGCTGAAAAAAGACATGCGTCCATCAAGTCCAGCCCATGCAAAAAACACCCCTGAGCATTTCACAGATAATGAGCAATAAGGGAAAAGGGTTTGTTCCATGAGACGGCTGTAGAGTAGAATGTTGTTGGTTGATCGTAAGTGGTGGGATGGGGTATAAGGGTGATCAGAGAGGAATGCTCATAGCTGGGAACTCTCCGGTTTTGCCCCGGAAACTCCGGTTTTCACTCTGCATTACCGGGTCTCCAGGGCGGAGGCTGATTCCTCCGGAGGATGTGGGGAGTTTCTATTGTAACTCCGCCCACTTCCGCTCCTGCCCTGTATGTTCCTCCCATTTCCCTCCCACTTCTTCTCAGTCCCCAGTATATTTGACCTATTTTTGTACTGTTCCTTAAGCCCCACTCCCCACTCCGATTAAGCCCCTCCAACTTTTGACGCAAATTGTGTCATTTATCACCCCCCAACAGAACAACAGGACTCCCCCTCCGGGGAGCCCAGAAGAAGACATTCACAGGTATGCTCATGCTGCAGCATTCTGTATAGATAGAAGTGTATGGAAGTGTATGTATCACAGTGTGCTTGACAGCCGTGCTGCCTGTTCCCTGTGTTCTCCTCATTGCTGTCTGATGTTTGGGTGCAGATGCGCATCTGTGACGTGTGCTTGTTTATACGCACAGAGCCTATTCGCCTGATTGGTTCCTACCTTGTGTGTACCTATTTGAATGCCTCTGGCCCTAGTACCAGTTGCCCTTATGCGGTACTGACCTGTGGCTCTGGCTGACTACTCTTTCTATGTATGACCTTGGTTTGTCTGACTATCCACCGGTGCTGACCAGTGGCTCTGGTTGACTACTCACTCCTTGCTGTCACCGGTTGTCTGACTATCCACTTGGTTCCAGCCTGTGGCTCTAGGCAACTACTCGCTCCTTGTTGCCGGCTGTCTGGCTACCCTCTCGGTACTGAACTGGGTACAGGCTGTGTACTCGCTCCTGGTGACCAATGCAGGTCCGGCTATTAGTAGTATGGTACTGTGGCTGTGCTGCCCTTTCTCTGACTGCCACTGTCTGCTTTTAGTACCCTACAGTAGGAGGCACATATCTCTGGGAGCTTGGTCCTACCTATAGATAGAACCATAGGCTAGGTTATATGTTCTGCTTCTACTTCAAGAAGCACAGACCTCTACCAAGTGTAAGTCTGGGTAATAGACTGTGGTCTATTGTCATACTGTTTGGGGGTATTAATGGGGTATTGCATATTATATACATATATATATGTTCTAAATAAAGGTGGTCTTATTTCAATATAACTTGTGTCTGACCTTCTGTTTGTACTGGTTACCGTGACAGTATGGAATTGAGAGGCAAGAAGATCAGAGAGGGGAAGGTTACAGCAGTCCATGCGGGATAGGATGAGTGCTTGTGTAAGAACTGTATTTGTGGAGGAACAGAGGAAGAAACAAATATTTGGATTGTTATGTAAGAAAAAGAGTCAGGATTTAGCAAAAGCATTAATGTGAGAAGTGAATGAGAGAGCAGCATCAATAAACACCCCTCGGTACCATGTTTCAGACACTAGTATCATTTACTGTCATCTGGAAGGGCACTACTGGGCCAGGTCTAGGTGGGATGAGGATTAGCTCAGATATAAACATGCTGAGTTTGAGGTTCCTATGAACCATCCAGTTGAGATAGCAGACAGGCAATCTGTGGCTTTAGATTGAATATCTGGAGTCAGTTGAGGTGCAGATAAATATATCTGGATGTCATCTACATAGAAGTGATATTTGAGTCTGAAAGCGTTATAATGTTCACCAGTTGTTACTGTGTATAGACAGAACAGAAGTGATCTAGAACCTTGAGGAACAACAGCAGAAAGGTAGATGGGAAAAGATGAAGACGTGGCAATGTTAGTTCAGATGACAGCCAGTTGAGGGCTAAGTTTCAGATGCCTAAGGAGTAAAGGATTTGGAAGAGGAGAGCATGACCTACAGTGTCAAAAGCAGCTGAGAGTCCAATTAAGATAAGCAGTGAGATGATAAAAAGCTGATAACATCTCCAATGTGATAAGCTCTCCTCTTCCTATGCTATTCTATGGACCCTAAGCCCTAAGGTTGCTCCAGCTTCAGAAACCTAGAATAACATAGAACATGTAGACATTATTCATTCTTTATCAACCCTTTATCACACCTTAGACCGGACTGTTCAACTGGTGGGTTATGCACCAAGGTGTGATAAAGAGGAGATAACATCTCCGGTGTGATAAACTCTCCAGTTCCTATGTTATTCTATGGGAGATCTTTAGTTATAGACTACAGGGGAGATGTACTAAGGTGTAATAAAGAGGAGATAACTTCTCCAATTAGATAAACTCTCCAGTTCCTATGTTATTCGATGGGAGAGATTTAGTTATAGACTACAGGGGAGATGTACTAAGGTGTGATAAAGAGAGATAACTTCTCCAGTGTGATAAACTCTCCAGTTCCTATGTTATTCTATGGGAGATATTTAGTTATAGACTACAGGGGGAGATGCACTAAGGTGTGATAAAGAGGAGATAACTTCTCCAGTAAGATAAACTCTCCAGTTCGTATGTTATTATATGGGAGATATTTAGTTATAGACTACAGGGGAGATGTACTAAGATATGATAACGAGGAGATAACTTCTCCAGTGAGATAAACTCTCCAGTTCCTATGTTATTCTATGGGAGAGATTTAGTTATAGACTACAGGGGGAGATGTACTAAGGTATGATAAAGAGGAGATAACTTCTCCAGTGTGATAAACTCTCCAGTTCCTACGTTATTCTATGGTAGAGATTTAGTTATAGACTACAGGGGAGATGTATTAAGGTGTGATAAAGAGGAGATAACTTCTCCAGTGTGATAAACTCTCCAGTTCCTATGTTATTCTATGGGAAATCTTTAGTTATAGACTACAGGGGAGATGTACTAAGGTGTGATAAAGAGGAGATAACTTCTCCAGTGAGATAAACTCTCCAGTTCCTATGTTATTCTATGGGAGAGGTTTAGTTATAGACTACAGAGAGAGATGTATCATGGTGTGATAAAGAGGAGATAACTTCTCCAGTGAGATAAACTCTCCAGTTCGTATGTTATTCTATGGGAGATATTTAGTTATAGACTACAGGGGAGATGTACTAAGGTGTGATCAAGAGGAGATAACTTCTCCAGTAAGATAAACTCTCCAGTTCGTATGTTATTATATGGGAGATATTTAGTTATAGACTACAGGGGAGATGTACTAAGATATGATAACGAGGAGATAACTTCTCCAGTGAGATAAACTCTCCAGTTCCTATGCTATTCTATGGGAGAGATTTAGTTATAGACAACAGGAGAGATGTACTAAGGTGTGATAAAGAGGAGATAACTTCTCCAGTGATAAACTCTCCAGTTCCTATGTTATTCTATGGGAGAGATTTAGTTATAGACTACAGGGGAGATGTACTAAGATGTGATAAAGAGGAGATAACTTCTCCAGTGAGATAAACTCTCCAGTTCCTATGTTATTCTATGGGAGAGATTTAGATATAAACTACAGGGGGAGATGTACTATGGTGTGATAACAAGGAGATAACTTCTCCAGTGAGATAAACTCTCCAGTTCCTATGTTATTCTATGGGAGAGATTTAGTTATAGACTACAGGGGGAGATGTACTAAGGTGTGATAAAGAGGAGATAACTTCTCCAGTGTGATAAACTCTCCAGTTCCTATGTTATACTATGGGAGATATTTAGTTATAGACTACAGGGGAGATGTACTAAGGTGTGATAAAGAGGAGATAACTTCTCCAGTGTGATAATCTCTCAGGTTATTCTATGGCACTAACATGTTTCCAACTTGACAGTTGTCAGTCCATGGGCTCTGCAGAATAACCCGGGAACTGAAGAGTTTATCCCCTGGAGAGTTTTGGGAGGGGTGCTGAATGCCCCTGGATGAGCCTAGTGCAGCAGAACGCCTAAATATTTCACTGTATTGCTGTAAATCTATGAATTCCTCAGTGTCACTCCAGTGGTGTTAGTGTCTAAGGTCTGCACTATTACTGTGTATGAACGCTGTAGTGAATACCGGGTTCCAAATGGAACATTTCTGAGGCGAAGAAACTGCGATGAAGAGGAGAAATACAATTTTTCCAAATTACCATTGATTTAAATGAGACCTCTCGTGCATTCCGGGGGCTGAAACCCCCTTTTATAAATCAATGGTAATTAGTGTTTGTGCCCTGTTAATACAGATGGTGTACCCTAGAACTGCGTTCTAATTTCACTTTGTGCAAATTGCACAAAGATATCCAATGCATTGCTCTGTCTGGCACTAGGATGGTCAGTGATTCCCTTTTCCTAAATGGATTACAACATTTATAGCCGTTTCAGTTCTGCTTAGAAACGCTCTTCATTTCTAAAAACAGTCCGTCAAAACAGTAAGTCAAGGAATGGATCACGAGGACTGGGAAGAAGCCAGAATTTGGGATTTAATACATTCTTATTTGATTACACCAGCTATCATTGAAAAACAGGGGGAGAAGAAACATGCACATATGATTCTGTACAAAAACAATCGATGTTCTAGCCTAACACTTTCCTGATGCAATTTACTAAGCAAAGTCCACTCAAAATACTCCCCTTAACACTGATACTTACACAGAGAGGGCAATGGGCATCAGAGGCGTAACTAGAAGCCACCGGGCCCTGGTGCAAGAATTGCCATGGGCCCCCCCGACCACATTGGCCCCCCTCAACTACATTGGCCACCTCCACATTGACCCTTCCACAATGCCCCTCATTCTCCACAGTGGCCCTTCATCTCCACAATGCCCCTCTTTCTCCACATTGCCCCTTCCACATTGCCCCTTCAACAATGCCCCCATCACAATGCCCCTCATTCTCCACAATGCCCCTTCCACATTGCCCCTCTTTCTCCATATTGCCCCTTCCACAATGCCCCATCTCCATATTGCCCCTCAATCTCCATATTGCCCCTTCCACAATGCCACATCTCCATATTGCCCCTCATTCTCCACAATGCCCCCATCACAATGCCCCTTCTACAATGCCCCTCATTCTCCACAATGCCTCCATCACAATGCCCCTTCTACAATGCCCCTCATTCTCCACAATGCCCCCATCACAATGCCCCTTCCACAGTGCCCCTCATTCTCCACAATGCCCCATCATAATGCCCCTTCCACAGTGCCGCTCATTCTGCACAATGCCCCTACTGACCGCCCCCCTCCTCCTACCTCTAGTCCCTGGTGGTCTAGAGGTGAGTCAAGCTCCCACGCAGTTGTTAGTAATGCAGAGCGCTGGGAGATTATGTCATCTCTGCATTACTAGAGCGCTGGCCGCTGGGAGATCACTTGTGCTGCAGGCCCGTGGCGAGGGAGTCACAGGGGGCGGCCGGGCCCCTGAGAGTGACGGGCCTGGTCGCAGGTGCGACCCCTATTGTTATGCCACTGATGGGAATATCTGTGAGAACTGTTCCAAGTTCTCTGAGAAACAATGTAGAGCTGAGGATGAGAGTTTCCAAATGACGCGTTTCACATCATATTGTGGATGGATCTTAATCGGGTGGTAGTGCTTGGTGGGTGGAAAAGTGGGTGGAATTGGGGTTGGTGTATGCTGAGTGGACTGGATAGTGGGTGGGGTTATCACAGAACGCCCCAAGGCCTGAGAATCCGACTCTGTCCCCAGAGACCTGGTAATTCAGTCTAAAAACCGGGCAGATCTGGAGAGATCTCAGGGATGGCTATCGGGCTGAGAGAAGAGGGGGTGGGGTAGCCATTTATGTTAAAGATAGCATAAAATCCACAGCGATCCAGAATTCATGTAAAGAGTTGGAGACTCTCTGGATCTGTCTGCAGAATAAAAAGGGATCAGTTACAAGAATAGGTGCAGTCTACAGGCCTCCGGGGCAATCTGAAGAGCAAGACAACATGCTAGTGGACGAGATTACCCAAATGGCAGTAAAGGGAGATATAGTAGTTATGGGAGACTTCAACATGCCTGATGTTGATTGGAATATCCCTTGTGCGTCCACATGTAGAAGTAGGAGCATCGTAGAAGCCCTGACGGGGATGTCCCTAAAACAGCTGGTGAAGGCGCCAACTAGAGGGGACAATATCCTAGACTTAGTATTCACAAATGGAGACCTGGTATCTGAGGTGAAGGTGGGAGAAAATCTAGGTTCCAGTGACCACCAATGTTTGTGGTTCGGAATCCAGACTGACTACGAGAAATCCCATTCTGCAACCAAAGTATTGGACTTTAGGAAGACGAAGTTTGAGGATATGGGAGAATATGTAAAGAAAGAATTAAAAGGGTGGGATAAAACACCGAGAGTGAGTACTCAGTGGAAGACACTCAAAGAAGTCCTCTTAAAGGCAACAAGATTACATGTTAGACAAATTAGCAAGAGGAAAAGAAAGAGAAATCCACTATGGTTTACTAGAGAGGTAAGAGCTATAGTGAAAGATAAAAAGTCTGCCTATAAGAGATATAAAGAGACTGGAAGTGAAGCGGACAGAGAAGGGTATAAAACTATACAGAAGAAGACTAAACAGATGATAAATGCTGCTAAAGCCTCAAAAGAGGAAGAAATGGCCAAATCTGTTAAGAAGGGGAATAAAACCTTCTTCAGATATATCAGTGACAGGAAGAAGAAAAACTGCGGGATTACAAAAATTAACAACGGAAAAAATCAGTATATAGAAGAGGAAAAGGCGGTCGCTGACCATCTGAATAACTACTTCTGCTCAGTTTTTTTCAGACGGCGGCCCTCATAATCAGAAAATGGCTGAACACAGCATTGTCTCTAGTTGTATAATTTTAGCCCCAGTGTTTTCAGAGGCCGATGTTCTAGAGGAACTTGTCCGGCTAAAGTCAAATAAAGCGATGGGTCCGGATGGAATCCACCCTAGAGTTCTTAAAGAACTCCGATCTGTCATAGTTGGCCCCCTGACTAATCTGTATAACCAGTCCCTTCTTACGGGAGAAGTTCCTGATGATTGGAGAATGGCCAATGTTGTACCCATTCACAAGAAGGGTAGTAAAGAAGAAGCTAGTAACTACAGGCCAGTCAGCCTGACATCTGTAGTGGTAAAAATGATGGAGACTCTTCTAAAGAAGAAGATAATTGACCATCTAACAAAAAACAACCTGATGGACCCAAACCAGCATGGCTTCACTGAGGGCCGATCCTGTCAGACTAATCTCATTGATTTCTTTGACTATGTAACTAAAGTGCTGGATGAAGGTGGTGCTGTGGATATCGCCTACCTGGATTTCAGTAAAGCTTTCGATACAGTTCCCCATAAAGAGCTGATAGATAAATTATCAAGAATTGGACTTAACCCCTGGATAGTTCAGTGGATCTGCAGTTGGCTGAAGGACAGAAACCAGAGGGTTGTTGTTAATGGAGTGTATTCTGAGCAGAGACTGGTTACAAGTGGAGTGCCACAAGGATCTGTTCTGGGCCCTGTTCTGTTCAACATATTTGTAAGTGACATAAGGGAAGGCTTGGCAGGGAAGGTTTGCTTGTTTGCTGATGACACAAAAGTGTGTAATAGGGTTGATGTTCCAGGAGGTGTCTGTAATATGGAGAATGATTTGGCACTATTAGATAAGTGGTCAAAACAATGGAAACTTCAGTTCAATGTTTCCAAATGTAAAATAATGCACTTGGGGAAAAGAAACCCTCAATCTGACTATCGTATTGGCAGTTCTGTGGTAGCAAAGACTTCAGAAGAGAAGGATTTGGGGGTGGTCATCTCTGACAGCCTCAAGATGAGTAACCAATGCAACCAGGCGGTGGGGAAAGCAAATCGTATGCTTGGCTGCATAGCTAGAGGTATAACAAGCAGGAAGAGGGAGATTGTGATCCCTCTGTATAGAGTTCTAGTGAGACCACATCTGGAATACTGTGTACAGTTCTGGAGGCCTCATCTGCAAAAGGATATAACTAAAATTGAGCGGGTTCAAAGAAGAGCTACAAAAATGGTGGAAGGTCTAAAGCATAGAACTTATCAAGAACGACTCAGAGATCTAAATATGTATAGTCTGGAGGAAAGAAGAGAAAGGGGGGACATGATTGAAACCTTTAAATATGTTAAAGGACTGAACAAGGTTCAGGAGGGAAGTGTGATTAATAAGAATCTGAATACAAGAACAAGGGGGCACAATCTGAGGCTAGTTGGAGGAAAAATCAAGAAAAACATTAGAAAATATTATTTCACTGAAAGAGTAGTAGAAACTTGGAACAAACTTCCAGCAGAGGTGGTTGATAAATCCACAGTAACACAGTTTAAACATGCCTGGGATAAACATGTATCTATCCTAAGATAACAATAAAGGAATACTAAAGGGCAGACTAGATGGACCAGGTGGTCTTTTTCTGCCGTCAATCTTCTATGTTTCTATGTTTCTATGGTCTTAGTATCCTCTACACAAGACAGGGAACTCTCTGGATATGCCCCGGAGACTCAGGGTTTAAGACATAATTATTGAGTCTCCGGGAACAGAGGCTGGGTCATTGCTTCCGGAGTTCCTGTAGCCCCGCCCACTACCAGTCTGGTTCTACCCACTCCCAGTCTGCTTCTGACCACCCCTGTTCTGTTGTACTTCCCTGTGCGAAACGTTAAAAACTTTGGCTGCACTAATCACCGCATTGTAGAATAGTTAAAAATGCAAAGTTTATTCCAAACTATTAATAACAGTGTAGAATACAAAACATCCAAACATAAATCAAATTATACAGGTCCATTGGTTTAAGATCAGCACTCTCAATACACAGGTTTCATATTATATACACTTACTCATGTGCATCACTTTGGATTTTTACCTATATACTGTCATTCCACTACGTGGCAATCAGTGCAGCCATAGTTTATTGTTAAGCACACTGAGAGGCTGGAGGAAACCTTGGCTTTGTCCAATCACAATTGTATGGAGGAGAGTTTCAATATTCAAGAGAGTCTATTCTATTATGCTGGCTAAGTATCCTAAGAGCTGCAATATTTGTCTTTTGTGAATAAATACTGTTTACTTCCCTCCCCATATCTGGCATTAAAGTAGCACTAAACGTTTCCTGTTGAGTAAAATAAGGGTACTCCCACTGCTGATAGATGCATATTTCCAGAGTTATTACTCATCTTTTTCTACATTAGCAGTGTCCTCTAGTGGTCAAATTCCAATTAGTTATTCTTTTGCATTCTAATGGAGAGGAAAGTCACAGACAAACACTTCTCCACAGAATGTGATAGAAACTACTGAGTTGCTTCCTGACAAATAGAATTTTCAGGAAGTAATCACACTGTAATTCACTTCCTGATTATCTGACCTGTTATAACGTTTGAATAAAACTGACAGAGAGAGGGAGTGCCCTTGTTTTACTCAGCAGGAAAAGCTGCATAACATATCGGTTTTCATTAAAAAAAATTCACTTCTCCTTTAAAATCTCAACAAAGGCAGAGTGTGAGCTCCATTATGCACTAACAGAGGTCATACCCTCTAGTGAATACCCCCGAGTACAATCACTGGCATTGGAAGAGAACACTGTAGGATCTGTGCTGGCAGATTCATACATTAAAGGGATAGTAATGTTTCACAATAAAAGCAACTCCAATTAATCTTCATAGTATTTGGGCCATGGAGAGTGTTATATCAATACTGTCAGAGTTGTAGTTCAAGAGTAATTGAATGATAAAGTTTCCCCCTCCCGCCCCTTTTACTGATGTAACACTGCTCACCTCAGAGCAGCAAGACTGTCTGGATGTATCACAGAGAGGGACAATCTTCAGTGATCATAAGGGAAAACCTGAAAAACCTGTCAAGGGGGCAGGGTTTTCCTTATGATCACAGTAAGAAGATTGTCCCTTGCTGTGACCTGTCCGGTCAAGAGACCAGATTCCACATCTGAGGTGAGCAGTGTTACATCAGTAAAAGGGGCAGGAGGGGGATACTTTATCATTCAATTACTCTTGTACTACAACTCTGACCGTATTGAAATAACACTCTCCATGGCCCAAATACTATGAAGATTAAATGGAGCTGCTTTTATTATGAAACATTACTATCCCTTTAACCCCATAATCTGGTTTTTGCTGTGCCTCAAATTTAGCAAATTTGTCTTTCAAGAGCAGCTGCGATTCAGGCGCGAGCCAACTGCACTACAGGAGCAAATAAACATTTCCACTGATTTAAAATGGAGTTTAAACCTTTTAAATTTGAGAGCAGTTTCCAATGCATTTAAGAGGTTAAATGCCCAATTTAAATTAATGCAGTTGATTTACGCCAGAATTCCAATGGTATGTACACAGTTTACTTTCCCTATGCTTAAAGATTAGGCCCAAAAATCTGGATTTGTGCCCATTGGTTCCCAGATGAAAGTGGATACAGATTTTCCTCCCATTTTCATTCATTCAGACTTGCCCACCGCACCTTAAATCATTTAAGTATCATAACACGCAAAACTGTTTAGATATTTCTAATCCAACATCTGCTCCCTTATAACGAGTTATAGAACAGGCCAGATTATTGGCCGTGTTGGGGTTTGTGAATTATTGTTAGAAAGCGAGTTCATTTAAAGAGTTTGTAAAGGACTTCATAAATGTCAGAATATATCTGACTGTTGTGGGAAGAGGGTTTCCATAGCTGAATACTCTGCCATACTCTCTGTGTTCGCTCTGTGTATCTCTGTGGGGCTGGCTGCCCATTGAAGCCCTCTCTGTGCATTGCAAACAAGGGGCTTCAACGGAAAGGAAGCAAATCTCAGAAGCATGGGCGTGTGCAGAATTTTTTTTTTTTTTTGGGGTGGAGCCATAATATGCTCCCCAAGTCCAGCTTGTCCAGCCCCTATGTTTATCTGAGGATGTGGGGGCAAGCGACCCTCTTGCCTGCCCAATGTACACCCAATGCCCAAAAACACAAAGTGAATCACTGATGCCAGGCAATGAACTACTATGGCTATGGAGTTGTGCACAAAGGTGGGAACTCTCTGGATTTGCTCTGGAGACGCCGTTTTTTGTAGTGCATTACCAGGTCTCCGGGGGGGAGACGCTGATCCTCGGGTGGTGGGGAGTTTTCTCTGAAACTCCCGTCCCACTTCCCCTCCTTCCCCACCCAGTTCCTCCTACCTCCCTCCCACTTCTCCTCCTTCCCACCCTGTTCCTCCTACCTCCCTCCCACTTCTCCTCCTTCCCAGCCTGTTCCTCCCATTCCCCACCCACTTCTCCTCCTTCCCACCCTGTTCCTCCTACCTCCCTCCCACTTCTCCTCCTTCCCAGCCTGTTCCTCCCATTTCCCACCAACTTCTCCTCCTTCCCACCCTATTCCTCCCACTTCTCCTCCTTCCCACCCTGTTCCTCCCATTTCCCTCCCACTTCTCCTCCTTCTCACCCTATTCCTCCCACCTCCCTCCTACATCTCTTCCTTCCCACTCTGTTCCTCCCATTTCCCACCCACTTCTCCTCCTTCCCACCCTACTCCTCCCATTTATCTTCCTTCCCACCCTGTTCCTCCCATTCCCCACCCACGTCTTCTCCTTCCCACCCTGTTCCTCCTATTTCCCTCCCACTTATCCTCCTTCCCACCCTGTTCCTCCCACCTCCCTCCTACTTCTCTTCCTTCCCACTCTGTTCCTCCCATTTCCCACCCACTTCTCCTCCTTCCCACCCTACTCCTCCCATCTCCCTCCCATTTCTCTTCCTTCCCACCCTGTTCCTCCCATTTCCCACCCACTTCTTCTCCTTCCCACCCTGTTCTTCCCATTTTCCTCCCACTTCTTCTCCTTCCCACCCTGTTCCTCCCATTTTCCTCCCACTTCTCCTCCTTCCCACCCTGTTCCTCCCATTTCCCACCCACATCTTCTCCTTCCTACCCTGTTCCTCCCATTTCCCACCCACTTCTCATCCTTCCCACTCTGTTCCTCCCTTTTCCCACCCACTTCCCGCCCACTTTATTAGATAGCCAATTAAGCCCCCCACCCCATTTATATCCTCTCACCGGTACCACATAAGTCCCCACCGAAGACTGTAGAAGAACAGGTTCCTAGTTATGCTGGAAACCCTCCAGATCTTCTTTTACACTATGTTACTGGATCTCTGGAATCTGAGGCTCATTCTCCGACTGGGTGAGTATGGAGGTAACCCGCTCACTTTCCTGCAGTACCACCTACTTCCACACTGTGCCATTATCCATCCCATTTCAGGTTAAACACCACCTCACAATCCATTGACCCCATCCACCAGCAATTAAGCCCTACCCACACAATAACACTAATCATAGTAAGATAGCTGACGAGGCTGAAAAAAGATATGCATCCATCAAGTCCAGCCCATGCCAAAATACCCCTGAGAGAAAAGCAAAAAACCCCCTGAAGCCATTTCAAATTAAAGCCCAATTGGGTTAAAAAGGATTCCTTCCTGACTCCAAATGACAGTCCGATAGTTCCCTGGATCAACAGCATCCTATCTGCATTGAAGCCATCTGTTATTACTTTCAATATCGTTCTGTGCTAGATAGGTATCCATTTCTTTTTTGAAAGAAGTTACATTGTCAGCAAGTACAACATCCCGAGGCAAAGAATTCCGTAGCTTAACCTCCCTTACTGTAACAAACCCATACCTTTGTATTAGTCAAATACAACTTTTCTGTAGTCTTAATGGATGACCTCTCATTCTTAGCTCCACTGTTTGCGTAAATCACATTATATGGACGCTCCTACCAGTGTGTTTTTCTCTGGACCAAGGATGGGAAGGGTCCCAGGTATGGAGATGTGGTCCAACAATATCTTGAAAGACCTGTTGCTTATGCCTGCAACAGTCTCTTAATCCCATGAGGACCACAGGGGTGCAAACCACATTGCATAGCAATGTGTAACACATCACTCTGGTACCCAAGGGGTTAACAAAACATATTTCTGCAAACACTTGCATTCTCTTGCCTTACAGATCTAACGTCTTCCGAACACACCTCCCTCCATCTTTTTGTAGCCGGTGGCTTCACTACAGGAGGTGCGCACAGAGCAGTTGTGACTGTCCCGACATCCAAGGGGGCCATCAGCTGCAGAGCTCAGTAGGTTTTGCGTTAGTGGAAATGATTGGCGATCCAATGACAAGTTCTTAGTTTTCACTAATTTGACTATTTGTGTTCATAAATGCAACCTCATCTTGACCTCTTCTCCAGATCAGGATGTTCCTTTCCACCTCAGTCATTATTAACACCTTTAACCTCAGACCTTGGCAGAACTCTCTTGGATTATCTTGGACTCTTGCTGATTTCCTCTGCTATGGGCCAAAGAGCTGTACATTTCTACTCTTATCAATATCTTTATTGGTTTCCTGATGGGACTTCTAAGGGTGAACTGCTTTTACCTCCACGCATGCTCCTCGGGACCTTAATCGTGTTCTTCAAAGGGACACTTTCACCTAGAAACAACTTAGGTATTTTATAAGGAGATTTCAATATCACCTGTTGTATTAACAATTATTTTATTTCAAAAAATCTTCGAGTTATTTATACATTGCGCTAATTAACTTGTTGAGTGACAGAGGGGCAATGTAACATAGTAACATAGTAAATCAGGCTGAAAAAAGACACAAGTCCATCAAGTTCAACCTTTTCCTCATACCCCAGTAACTGAGAATTTTATAGCTTTCCTGCTACCAATTAAATTCGTCTTTATCAGACCTTCCTGATCATCCTACTAATAAACAGTATAACTCTGTATGTTCCCTTTGGAAAGAAATGTATCTAATCTTCTCTTCAATGTATCCATTGTATCTGCCATAACCACCTCCCTGGGCAAAGAATTCCACAATTTAACAGACCTTACTGTAAAAAAAACCCTTCCTCTGCTGAAGTTGGGAACTCTTCTGTCACTCAAACGGCTAAGGTCAGGAAGACACTTCCTGTATTCGTTTTACGTTACCCCCCCCTCACTGACACTGTGCTCCCCAACAGCTGAAGTGCCAAAGACGACTTGTCCCTTTTTGTAACACCCCCATACCTTTTGCATTACTTGGGTAGGAGGAAGTACATCATCCGTTTTCCAGTTTTCAAATAGGGACCTACATGTTGATATATTTATATAAAGGCATGTATTTTTAACAGAAACTTCAATCTTGAAAAAACACCTTATAACTGAGATAATCTTTTAACCCATTGCATTGAGTTGTGTACATCTCTGGCACTCAAAGGGTTAATCAGGCTTAGCCCCTCAATGCCTTAAGGACCAGTGACGTGTCAGGACCATCTCCGCTGTCCTTGCCTAAAGGACCAGTGATGGTCCTGGCACGTCACATATTTATTACTCACAGCGCTCCTGCGGGAGCGCTGGGAGTAGTAGCGGGGTTGGAAACTGACCATTCCAAGACTGGAGCGGTCACTATCAGACCCCGGTCTGGTGTGCCGGCAGTTAGTAATGTAGAGCAGAGTTGCACGTTTATATGTGGCAAGCATGAATTAGCAGGAGCAACTGTAGAGCAGCGTAGCATGTTAGAATCTGCAGGAAGGAGATATTAGGAGCAACTGTAGAGCAGTGTAGCATGTTAGAATCTGCAGGAAGGAAATAGCAGGAGCAACTGTAGAGCAATGTAGCATGTTAGAATCTGCAGGCAGGAAATAGCAGGAGCAACTGTAGAGCAGTGTAGCATGTTAGAATCTGCAGGCAGGAAATAGCAGGAGCAACTGTAGAGCAGTGTAGCATGTTAGAATCTGCAGGCAGGAATTAGCAGGAGCAAATGTAGAGCAGTGTAGCATGTTAGAATCTGCAGGCAGGAAATAGCAGGAGCAACTGTAGAGCAGTGTAGCATGTTAGAATCTGCAGGCAGGAATTAGCAGGAGCAAATTTAGAGCAGTGTAGCATGTTAGAATCTGCATGCAGGAAATAGCAGGAGCAACTGTAGAGCAGTGTAGCATGTTAGAGTCTGTATGCAGGAAATAGCAGGAGCAACTGTAGAGCAGTGTAGAATGTCAGAGTCTGTAGGAAGGAAATAGCAGGAGCAACTGTAGAGCAGTGTAGCATGTTAGAATCTGCAGGCAGGAATTAGCAGGAGCAAATGTAGAGCAGTGTAGCATGTTAGAATCTGCAGGCAGGAAATAGCAGAAGCAACTGTAGAGCAGTGTAGCATGTTAGAATCTGCAGGCAGGAATTAGCAGGAGCAAATGTAGAGCAGTGTAGCATGTTAGAATCTACATGCAGGAAATAGCAGGAGCAACTGTAGAGCAGTGTAGCATGTTAGAGTCTGCATGCAGGAAATAGCAGGAGCAACTGTAGAGCAGTGTAGAATGTCAGAGTCTGCATGCAGGAAATAGCAGTTGGCAATGTCAGTTCTTAGAAAAACCAGCCGATGAAAAATCCAAACTTGCTGCCCCAAATTTTTCCTTCAACACACGTTCCAACAAGCCCAAATACCAGCAAAATACCAGCAAACTGGCAGTGGGGAAGGAAATGGACACTAGAACAGTGAATGGGAGAGAGAGAGAGAGATAAGAATGGGTCACTTCATTAGTTGCCTATCGATAGGTGCTTTTTTTTTTTTTTTTTTTTTTTTTTTTTTAAATTAAGATTACAGTTTTGGTTTGCCTGATATTTAGGCAAATAAAGTATCCTATATAATAATTCGCTAAAACATGTGTAACGCTGCTACATGCGCAGTAGACACTGCTGCGCGTGCCACAGTCATGCGCAGTAGAGACTGCCCGTGCCGCGGCTGATACAGAGCTGGGTGCTCTGAAGGAGAGTCCAGCTCTATATCAGCCGCGGAGCGGGCAGTCTCCACTGCGCGTGACTGCCCCGTGACCGGGTGGCAGTGGCACTGTGGCCCGTGTAACGGGCTGTTCAACTAGTAATAATATAAAGTATAAATTTATAAAATATATTTATATATTTGAGTTTTTGGACAGAAGACACCTGTCAAAATAAGTCTTTCTGCTACACAAGTTAAAAACCCAGGTCATAGTTCCCCCTTTAAAGAACAGTAAATCCCTTTGAGTACCAAAGGGGAGTGAATAGAATTGTGGAGCAATGCATTGCATACCCCTTTGCTTCTCTAAATGATATATAATTCTCTCTGCTTTTTCCAGGCAAGTTCAGTGAGGCTGAATGCACTGAAGCTCTTTCTGTTGTAAACAAAGCTGAACCCGGCTCTGAGGACAAAGCATTGAAGTGCTGTCCCATCTTGATGTATCCTCCGTTTCGCTATAGAATATACAAGTACACAGTTTGAAAACACACAGAGAAGCCTGGAATTCGGCTGTTAAGATGGATAATAATAACCGTCTGCCTGTGACTCAGAACTCTGAGCTCCGAATTTACATTCCCACTCTGGCTAAAAGATTTTAAGTTAAACAATTTTATATAAAAATGCAATAAACAACATTTATATTACTAACGGCATTTGTTTCCACTACGCTTGTGCTAAACATTTCACAATATGCCTCTTGTGTTTTCCTTCTCCAGGACTCGACTCCAAAAAAACCAATGAATGTCCAGTCTCTCACGTAGCTCAGATTAAACCCAGAGATTCATGTGGCAAAGGTCCCAACCCAAAGCCCGAGGGCCGCGTTCTGCACAAAAGCCCTTGAAGTATCAAACTAATCTCCTCTTCTTATGAGTTCTAATTCAGCGGAGTTTGGATTTCTTTCCCAGGATCCCATGGTAAAGAAAGGAATTGGGGTGATACATTATATATACCGTAGGATGAGAAATAATCTGCAATAAAATATGAAAACCGCACAGTTTAACCCTTTGGGTGCCAGAGGGGTACGCAACGCTTTAACAAAGAATACAAAAAATGGTCTAGGAGCACTCAAAATATGTCCTACTCAGGGCTAACCTTGTACATATCACAAAGGGTGCTAACGTCCCAAAAATATACCTATAAATAAACCAAGAATACAGAGTAATCATAAATCCCAAAAAATATAAATGTATTAAATTATGTAACAAAAATAAATGATATCAATAATGTACAAAATTAACCCCTTAACGACCGGCCGATCGGCACGGTCACTCAACAATCACAGAGCATTTTTTTTTTTTTTTCACTTCCTGTTCTGGACTCCCCGAACGGCGTGCAGCCGCGAGAGGATCCCGGAATTCCATGACGATCATAGTACGTCATCAGTCGTTAACTCAGATCTACCCATGACGTACTATGACCGTCAAGGGTCGTTAAGGGGTTAATAATAAAAGTGATCTGGAGAGATATATAGTATGAGCAATACCTCCCCCCACACTCAGGTACTGGTGGGGGGTGGGCTTTGGGGGGAGGTATTGCTCATACTATATTTATATCTCCAGATCACTTTGATTAATCATTTTGTACATTATTAATAAAATGTATTTTTGTTACATATTTTAATAAATTTATATTTTTTTCGGATTTATGATTACTTTGTATGTTTGGGCAGAGAGCTGACTTAAATCCCAAACTTCTTTTCTTGGTTTGTTTATGAACTGCACAATTTAACCCTATAAAGACCAGGAGAGGGTGCTGCACAGTGCAAAGCAATGTACTACAGGCCTTTTAGGACCTTAACACTTTGACTGCCAGACAAGTATCCAAAGCATTGCTTTGTAATGAATTAGATACCTGTCTGGCACTCAGTGTTAACAGTAGCTTGTAACCTTATAAATGTATTAAGATTATATTCTGTTATCTGTAATAGAACTCTGTCCCTGGATATATATATATATATATATATATATATATATATATATATATATACATATCCTATATAATAATTCGCCAAGTTGTGTGTAACGCCCGACATGCGCAGTAGATACTGCTGCGCGTGCGGCAGTCACACGCAGTGGAGACTGCTCGCGCCGCGGCTGATATAGAGCTGGGCGCTTCGGAGCGCCCAGCTCTGTATCAGCCGAGGCGCAGGCAGTCTCCACCGCGTGTGACTGCCCCGCGACCGGCTGCCAGAGGCTCTGTATCAGCCGAGGCACGGGCAGTCTCCACTGTGTGACTGCCCCGCGACCGGCTGCCTGAGGCACTGTGGCCCGTGTAACGGGCTGTTCAACTAGTATATATATATTGTAGCAAACATTTTCTTTAACCCTTTAACACCTTTGAGTGCCAGAGGGGTTGCTTTGCAATGTGTTGCATACCTATCTGGCACTCAAAGGGTTAGCGACAGATGATGTGTCAGGACCGTCACCAGTCCTTAACCCTTTGAGTGCCAGAGAGGTACGGAATGTATTGGTTTGCACTCAAAGGGTTAACTTCCGGATCGGTGCGATGGCACGTCCTGGCACGGCATGGAATTCTGGGATGGTAGCAGGACTGCACGCCGCCGAGCCATCCCAGAATGCATTGCGCAAAAAAAAAGTGCTGTGGTCCTCTGGGGCCGCCCACCCCCAGATTGGATGGTTGTTAAAGGGTTAAACATTAATGTTCTTGCTGAAATATGGAAGATTCAGAAGTTAAACTTACTAGAGCCTTAAAGGGGAAGGAAAACCTTCCAAAACCAATTCCCTACTTACATTAATAGGGTCAGACAATCCTAATGGCCCCTTTGAATTTTACCCTTGTGCCTTTGTTCAAGTGATAACATTGTCAGTCGCTCATGGATTGTGTGTCCATGGAGGAGGACATGACAGTTGCTGTCAGGACAATGGGACACTACATGTGGTAATCTACCCTGTGTGTACCAGAGAGGTGTCCAGCTCTCTGGCACTCAAAGGCTTAAAGTGAAACTTTCACTTTAATTCAGATTTGCATATTTGCAAACTGCATCCTATTCTGTATATGTGTCACGTTGGCCAAAAAGTCCAGCAGATGTCCAGTTTAGAAGATATTCACACTTTTATTTCTAGGAAAAGTGAAAGTCTCCTAGTACTAAAAACATCTTCATTAGCATATGAAATGTCATTCAATCCTTCATTAGCATATGATTTGTCACTGAAAAGGGTTTCATTAGCATATGAACCATCACTGACAAGCTTAATTAGCAAATGAAAATGTCATTGGTACCACACCGCAATTAGAATACATTAGCATATGGTAACAAGTATCTCCGTAACTGTACATCTGCTGGACTTTTGGTTAACACGACACCCAGGCAGTTTTTAATGTCGTTTTCAAATATGCAAACTTGAATTAACCCTTTCATTGCCAGAGGGATACACAAAGGATTCCGTTGCATACCCCTCTGGCACTCCCACTGCCGAGAGATTTATATTTCCAGAGTTATTACAGTTTAAACCCATGTTTTTTTTTACATTAGCAGTGCCCTCTAGTGGTCAAATTCTAATTAGATTTCCTGTTAGATTCTAATGGAGAAGAAAGTCAGAAAAGTCAGTGACATACAGTTCTCCATAGAATGTGATAGAAACTGCTGAGTCACTTCCTGTCAGTTAGAACTATCAGGAAGTAAACACAGTAAATTCACTTCCTGTCAGTTAGAACTATCAGGAAGTAAACACAGTAAATTCACTTCCTCGTTATTTAAACTGCTATAATTTTTTAATAAAACACCTGCCAGCGATGGGAGTGACCTTGTTTTATTCAGCAGGAAATGCTTTATAAAATATGTGTTTTCATAAAAAAAAGTTTACTGCTCCTTTAAGGACTGGTGTGTGTGTAACACATTGCTTCATAATGTGTTTTGCACTTTTTAAAGGGTTACGTAGGCTTCAATTTGAAAAAAAAAAAATATATATTACGAACTGTCATGTCCGCCTCCACTGAATACGACATTCAGCACTGATGGTATCTATTGAACAAAGACCCAAGGACATAATTCATAATGGCGGATAGCAGGGCTGTAAAAATATCATCTCTGTTCACCAGTCAGAGAAAACATTTGTGACGGAGGTGAAAATTAACCTTTGAAAACATAATATATTACTCATCTAATGGATATTTATACCATTCACAGATTAGTAGACTAGTGTATGTATCTTTATTTATATAGCGTCATACAGTCACACATCGCTTTACAGAAGTTATAATAATACAGTATAAAAATACAGAACTGGGTTACGAGCATCGGGCTAAAGTGTGATCATTGCATTATTTGCGGGGGAAAGTGCAGCAAGGGATTCATACACTGGGAAAAGGACCCTGACCTAAGGACCTTACAATCTAATTAGAAATCCTGATGACATACAGAGACAGTAGGAGGAAGAACATAAGTGCAAGTACAAGGTGTGGTGTAGGAAGTGCAGAAGGATTCTGATGTGACTATCGGCGGCCCCAAGGAGGATATTGTTACTGAGATGCCTCCTTGAACAGGTGGGGTTTCAGAAGATACTTGAAAGTGATGTGTGTGGATGATTGGCGAATGGAGACATGGAGGACACTCCAAAGTCATGGGGCAGCCAGTGAAAAAGACTGTAGCCCAGAGATGGCTCAAGTTGTGCAGGGAGAGGACAGGAAGAATTCTTGAGAATAATAAGTGATGGGATGGGGTGTAGCAGGAGATAAGCATCACTGGGAACCTGCTTGTGCCAAGCCTCTGGAGGTGCACTAAAGTCTGGGGGGGGGGAGCAATGACGCAATTCACATCATGAAGTGGGTTGGGCTTGATTGGAGTTGGCATGATCAAGAGGAGGGGAGGTAGGGTTTGACCTGAAAATGGGAGGAGGGTGAGAAGAACAGGGTATGAGACAACAGAGATGGAAGTGAAGTAGGTGGCATTAGAAGGAAATTCACTAAGCCCCAATGGAATCAGCCTCTGTCCTGAAGACCCGATAATTAACTATAAAACCCAGAATCTCCAAGATCAGATCCAGGGAGCTCCAAGGTATGAGATATATGTGATGCAAAAGCTTCTTGTTTTTGAGAAAGAGGCCCTGTTCACTGTGGTTTGTGGCCAAACTCTATTGGCAGGTCCAGATTTCCATCTCAGGGGCACCTAGGCAAGGTGTTTTAGGTGCTCTTAGCCCCGTCCATGACCACACCCCCACTCTTTAAGAGATTCAGCCCTAAGTGCCATCCACTGATGCCCATAACTGAATATTCTCCTAGTCTGTAAAGTACCAGACCTACCCCCCCAAAAAAAACAAAAATTTTTTTGCATTGCGTTGGAGACCTCACTACCCCCAATGGGTCAAACATCATCAGTAACCAGGCCCCGTAAAACAGGCGCTGCTGTCAGGTGTGGCTGAGATCACTTTAGCCACACCCATAGTCCAGAACATAGGTGTGGCCAGAACATCTGAGGCTCCTCCCCTCTGAACCTGGCTCTCTAGGAAGTTTTCTACCATACCTAATGGGAAATCCGGCCCTGAACAGAGGTGTCACGTCCTCTCACCTTTTTTCCCAATTTAAATATCTGAGGATGATTAGTAAATTGATCTAAAATATCTCAACTCTGCCCCTCAACCTCAACATAGTTACAGTAAATACTGAGATGTCAGTAGGCATAGTCTATAAAACAGAATTCAGTCTGATTCGCACCGACTTTGTGAGTTGTCGCAGGCCTCATTTCCATTTGACCTTTTCAATATTTCTTTTATTTCCCTGCTTCAATATAATCATGTACCGTGTTGTCTCCACCTCACTAAAACTCATCCCCTGTGTCTCTAAGGCAAAATAACAGCACTGTTAATTAACCCATAAAGACCCAGAGTGAGGGGA
Source organism: Rhinophrynus dorsalis (assembly GCA_037306005.1). Lineage (NCBI taxonomy): Eukaryota > Metazoa > Chordata > Amphibia > Anura > Rhinophrynidae > Rhinophrynus > Rhinophrynus dorsalis. Next base: position 17,791,243 of record CM074719.1, read on the forward strand.
CAACTCATTGCACAGAAATGTGTTGGATACCCCCTTCCTTAAAGGGTTAAAGTTGACTAACACCACATGAACATTACACAGTAATGCCTAGCATGTCATCCATTTACTAAAATTCCACACTGCTCTCCCTCCTACCTACTGCCTCCTGCCAGCCAGATACTAACATTCCACACTGCTCTCCACCCTACCTGCCACACCCTGCCAGATACTAACATTCCACACTGCTCTCCCTCCAAACTACTGACTCCTGCCAGCCAGATAGTAACATTCCACACTGCTCTCCCTCCCACCTACTGCCTCCTGACAGCCAGATACTAACATTCCACACTGCTCTCACTCCCATCTAATGTCTTCTGCACTGTATTGCACTGGAATGTAATATGTAATATGCACTGCAATGTAATATGTTATATGCACTATAATGTAATGTGTAATATGCACTATAATGCAATATTTACTGTAATGTAATGTAATATGCACTGTAATGTAATATATAATGTGCACTATAAGGTAATATGTAATATAATGTAATATGTAATATAATTTACTATGTAATATGTACTGTAATGTAATATGTACTATAATATAATATGCACTGTAATGTAATGTGTACTATAATGTAATATGTAATATAATATGCACTGTAATGTAATATGCACTATAACGTAACATGTACTATAATATAATATGTACTATAATGTAATGTGCACTATAATGTAATCCATATAAATAAAAGAGAAAGGCTCATAACATCATTTATGTCTCCTCAGGAGACACACACACCCAGGGGCGGCAATAAGGAGGGGTTACTGCTCCCATTGGGTGATTCAATAGGGGCATGATTTTCACACCAATTGCAGTGGCCGAAGGCCACTGCTATTGGTGTGAAAACCATGCAGCGATTTGGCCCGCCCCCACTATGCAGCCCGCCCACCACTATCAAAGTCAGAAAAAAACAAAATGGCTGCCACTTGCTCCTACACCACAGAGAAACACACAGATGCCCTACTCACACAGCACCAAACACACACACACACATGCCCCACTCACACAGCACCAGACACACACTCACACATGCCTCACTCACACAGCACCACACACACACACACACATGTCCCACTCACACACACAGCACCACACACACAAAAGCCTGAAAGAAATATGGCTGACACACAGTCACTCACCCTGACTCCCAGTGGCCTCAGCAGGACCTGTACTACAGCCACTGATGAACAAAATGGCACTCAAAGGGTTAAGGTAGGTCCTCATTGCTCAATTATTTCTTCGCTATCATCATTTGCCATGCAAGGCACAGGACAGACAGCCATCAGGTACACACTTAACCCACTGACTGCCACAGGGTTGTGTATCAAGTTTTACCCCTCAGGGAGTCTGTCCAAACCCCTCACACTGTAAACTTGCATTTCCCTCCCACTTCTCATCCTTCCCCAGCCTATTACTAACACTTTTTCCACATTTATGTTAAGCCCCGCTCCTACTTGCGATTAAGCCCCACCCACTTTTTAACCCAGATTGCCCATTTGTCTATCCACATCAACACCAAATGATTCCCCTCCAGGGACTCCACAAGTCAATGTTCCCAGGTATGAATACACTTCCCACTGCTATTTAACTCTGATATGCCTCTCTATACCTTAACCATTTGAGTGCCAGAGGGGTGCACAACTCATGCACGCATGCGTTTCTGCGCATATATGTTGCGTGTGTCTGTGTGTGTGTACATCTCTGTTACATATTTGTGTGCATGTGTGCATCTCCGGTGTGTGTGTGTGTGCATGTCTTTCGCATGTCTCTGCCGCTCACTGTGTGTATGTGTCTACCTGTGTGTTGCATATGTCTGTGTTTATCAGTGTGTCTACATTTCACACACGTGTGCCCAACGGTCATAACATGACGGCCAACGCCATCCCACATAGTGTATAAGCACTCAACATGTGTCACTTAACCCTTTCACTGCCAGAGGACTATACAACCCATGACACAGCAATCTGTTGCGTACCTCTCTCACACTCAGAGTTAAAGTGCTTCACTCCAACCAACTGCTACACTAGGTCTGTATAATGCAGTAACCCTACAGCCCTGTATTTCATGTCTACTTCACTATGTATAGTAATTTCTCCCCCTCACCCATTACTTTACTTTAACACTTCACTGTCCCTCTTCTCCTCAATCTCTCATCTCCTCCTCCCTTGTCACCCCCACTCACCTATCCCTTTGCCATTCATCCATAGTCCCAATCTCGCCATTTTACTTCCACATCACTATTACATTATCTATCACTACATCTGTCACTTAACCCTCTGTCTGCCAACCTATTTCTTCAAATGTACTGCAGTATCCACTGCTGTAATCTAAATTATTCCTTTACTCACAAACATCTTCTCACTGTGACCTTCACCAAGTAACATAGCACACTCACTTCAACCGTAAGGATACAGGGTCTTATTCATCAAGTAACACAGCACACTCACTTCAACTGTAAGGATACAGGGCCTTATTCATCAAGTAACACAGCACACTCACTTCAATTGTAAGGATACAGGGCCTTATTCATCAAGTAACAACCTACACTCACTTCAACTGTAAGGATACAGGGTCTTATTCATCAAGTAACACAGCACACTCACTTCAACTGTGTACTATAATGTAATGTGCACTATAATGTAATATGTACTATAATGTAATATGCACTATAATGTAATGTGCACTATAATGTAATATGCACTATAATATAATATGTACTATAATGTAATGTGCACTATAATGTAATATGTACTATAATATAATATGTACTATAATGTAATATGCACTATAATGTAATATGTACTATAATGTAATATGTACTATAATGTAATATGCACTATAATATAATATGTACTATAATGTAATGTGCACTATAATGTAATATGTACTATAATGTAATCTGTACTATAATGTAATATATACTATAATATAGTGTGCATGGTAGTGTTACCTGATGAATTTCAGCCTTTTGTTTTAAAGGGCTAGTAATACTTAAAATGTAAAAAAAATATGTTGTAGGGTTTATCCCCCTGAGTAAAACAAGGGTACTCCCACTGCTGAAAGGTGTTTCATTCAAAAGTTATTAATTTTCAAAGTTGAATTTTTTAGGTGCAATATCACAGTGGCCTGAAATTGTACAGTGGCACTGTTGCTATATGATCCTATGGACAGCTCTGGTCCCGGGACCATAAATCTCCATAGGATGGTGTAGCAACAGCACCACTGTACAATTTCAGGCCACTGAGATATTGCACCTAAAAAATTCAACTTTGAAAATTAATAACTTTTGAATGAAACACCTTTCAGCAGTGGGAGTACTCTTGTTTTACTCAGGGGGATAAACCCTACAACATTTTTTTTTTTACATTTTAAGTATTACTATCCCTTTAATCATGATCTGGTCCGATCTGGTATTCTACTACATTTACTATTATTATTATTATTATTATTCTTTATTTATATAGCACCAACTAATTCCGCAGCGCTGTACAATAGGGACTAGACATACAGAGGTATTATATAGTACAATCAGATGTGGAGAACAGAAGGATCAGGGGGTCCTGCTGGTGAGATCTTACCCATACAATCTTAACCCCTTGGATGCTAGAGAGTTTGCCAATGCATTGTGAAGCAAGGAATTTGAGACCTCTCTAGTATCAAAAGGGTTAAAGATATTAGCCCTTTGAGTGCCAGAGCTCTGAAATGAATTGCATACCCCTCTGGCAGTCAAACGGTTAATTAATGAGGTTCCACTGACAGCGGAAGTTTGGATGGGGAGCTATGTGGAGTAATGGTATAAGGCAGGGACTGACAGCTGGGATGGAGAGCATTATGGCATGTTAGTATCTTGCAGGCAGGGAGAGGCAGTTGGGTTGGCGAGCATGGGAGACATGCCAGTCCTGCCTAATGCGCATACACGGACAAACAGACTCTCAAAAACAATTCTTTTAAATAAAAAAAAAAATAGCTAACAGAAATATAGTTGATTTTAAAATCCCCTATTAGTTACAGGGACAGTTCCACTTTAATTTCTGATGTGCCATCTTAAAAATTAGGAGTAAATACATACAGAAGTATTGGTTTGATGGTAACTTAACCCTTTGAGTGCCAGAGAGGTATCCAACGCCTTGCAACGCATGCGTTGGATACCTCGATGACACTCAAAGGGTTAACGTTATCAGGAGGCCAACTGTTGTTTTTTTTTTCTTGGTTTCTCATTTACGTATTCCACTTGTCTGATGGTAAAACAGGGTAATTAAAAATTAAAACAATGACGATATTGTTGGAGCTGGCGGGCCGGGATTTGAAGTTTTTTAATGTTATGTTACAAGTACAATGAATCTTATGTATAAAGGCAAAGCGGCGTACACCAACCGCAACGCAGCAGAGAAAATTCCCATAATTCACTTTGATTTACATGGGATTTTTAACCCCTTGAACGTTAAAGAAGCCTTCAATGCATCGTGCTTCATTAAATCCCAATATAAAGCAATGGAATTTTCTTGTTTTATGTTAGCTCTCATAGTGCAATATACTATATTATAATTCGCTAAGGATGTTTGTCAGAACTCGTGATGTGCAGCAGAGATGGTTGCGTGCGCTGCAGTCATGCGCAGTAGAGACTGCCCTCTCCGCGGATGATATGGAGCGGGGCGCTCAGAATTCAGACCGTGACCAAGAGGTCCCAGGAAGGTGCACAGAGAGGACCACGGACTGAATTCGGAGAGCCCCTCTCCCTATTAGTTGGGGCGCGTTCAGGCAGGCAGTACTGTGCATGACTGCAGTGCTGCTAGTGTTGGCCCATGTACACGGGCTATAAAACTAATATTTTTTATATTTCTTCTGAAATTAGTCTTCTTTTCCTTTATACTGTACAAAAGGCTCAATCTGGTGAATTCTATGCTGAAATGGATGTCTAGAGCTCCGCACGACAAATGGGGGAGTGGAGATATGTATAAGGGGAGGTTAGGAAGTGAGGCTAGTAGGTGGGGATTACGGATGTGAAAGTCAAGGGAGATGGGTAGAGGGAAGAGACAGGCAGTAGACGCATTCCTCTCTACCCGTCCCTGCAGGTTTGATTGATATCAGGGAATGTGGAACGGTAATTTCCTGTTTTGGAGGGGTGATCTTTAACCCCTTTAGGTCTAGTGACGCGTCAGAACCGTCACTTCTGTTCTTGCCTAAAGGACCAGTGACGGTCCTGACAAGTCACGTATTTTTTACTCACATCGCTCCTGCGGGAGCTCTGCGAGTAGTAGCGGGGACTGAAATTGAACGCTCTAAAACCGAAGCGTTCACAATCAGTCCCCCGTTCTGCGTGCCGGCACACGTGATCAGTCACGTCTGCTGGCGAGTCAAACTTCCCTATGTGGTCCTTAAAGGACAACACACACCGGGACTGCTGATCCTTATGGGGTTACGTAACGGATGATTGTGACTGTTTAAACATGAGCCCAGTTTATTTGGCCATGAAATTACTTGAAATTGAAATTATGGATATTATTCATCAAGAAGTATATAACCATTTGAGTGCCAGAGGGGCGCGCAACGCATTGTGAAGCAATGCATTGCATTCCCCTTTGACACTCAAAGGGTTAAGTTCTAAGAAGTTATGTGTAAGTTATTATATTAATATAGCTATGGCCTTTTCTCACCCAGTACTGGTAGTTGTGCGTCATTTATACCCTACTAGTTGAAGAGCCCGTGTACACAGGCTACAGTGCCACCCAGCAATGGCCACAGTGCAGTCATGCAGAGTACCTGAAGGTGCGCAGAGAGTACTCCAGTCTGAATTCGGATCGCCCCGTTCCGTATCAGCCACGGTGCGGGCAGTCTGATCTGAGCATGATTGTAGTGCGAGCAGCCGTCTGTACTGAGCATGACGGCTTCTGACAAACATCCTTAGCGAATTATAATATAGGATGTCTTTTACACATGCCTAACATCCATTTACTACAGGGAACTGTTACATACTCTAACCCCCCAATAGTTTTAAATATGTTTATCAGCATAAAAAAGCCCCAGTAGTATTAAACATAAATGTTTTTGTATGATTTAAATATCCCTCCATGTCACAGAGCATCCATGACAGATCCTGAGTTCCAAGCTATGGAGATCCACGATCGACTGAAGATGTGATCTCTTGAACTGAGGACCAAGGAAAATTTGTAGTGGCCACTGGGAATTTCTATCTATAATGAAGTAGGTGAGGGGTTTCTTCCTAGGGGGTGTAAATGTATATTTTAAAGGGATAGTAATGTTTGTTATAAAGTAGTTCGCTGAGTCTTCTTTAGAGTAAATGTAAAAGATTGTGCTATGTTTGTCTACTTACTTTTGTGTCGTTCAAAAGATGTTAGCTGGGGAACGTTCCCCCACCCACCCCTTCTGGCCGCCTCCCACTCAGAGTGAATTCTGGTCCCGGAACTGGATGGATGCAGCGAGAGACAATCTTCAGTAAGTATAAGAAAAATCCTGTCCCCCCCCCCTTGACGAAGGAGGGCAGGATTTCCCTTTGTTTACTGAAGTTTGTCCCTCGCTGCAACCGTCCGGACCAGACTGCAGATTCTGAGTGACGTGGGCAGAAGAGGCCAGCAGAGGATCCAGTGGCGTAACAATAGGGGTCGCACCTGCAACCGGGCCTGTCACTCCAGGGGCCCGGCCACCACCTGTGACCCCCCCCTCCCCTGGCGCCCGCAAGTTTCTGATCGCTGAGGTCTATGCCTTCTTTCTTTGGCACAGGCCTCTAGCAGATGATCTCCCTCCGGCACTCTAGTAATACAGAGCGCTGGGAGATGACATCTCCCAACACTCCTCATTACTGAAGAGAAGACCGCGCGGGAGCTCCACCTGTATAGAGGTCTGTGCCGAAGGAGGCACAGACCTCTCCTGCCATACCAAGGGCCCTCCGGGGAGGTAGGAGATGTGGGGGCGATGTGGAGATGGGTGGCAATGTGGAGGCAATGTGGAGATTAGGGACAATTTGGAGGTGGCCAGTGGGGGGCCAATGTGGTTGAGGGGGAGGCCATGGAAATTCTTGCACCAGGGTCCGGTGGATTCGAGTTACGCCTCTGAGAGGATCTTTCTCCACTTAATATCTTTAGAACTACACAAAAGTAAAAAGTAAGTAAACATAGCACAATCTGTTACATTTACTCTAAAGAAGACTACTTTATAACCAGCATTAATACGCTTTTACCGAGATAGTAATACTTCATTTTTACTATCCCCCCTCTTGTAGCCCTTAAAAATCGGAATTAAACGAGACCATATCCGCATTCAGAGTTCCCTTTCCCCTGAATTCAATGTTCTATCTGACAGCAGGGGAATCCAGTCCCTGGGCCGGCGGCGGCTCTGCAGCAGAGCTGAGATTGCATTATAGAAACAGAAATCCATCACTGAAATGGTCTTCTGTGTGTGCTTACAAACCAAGCACAAACCAAGCACACATAGAAGACCATTTCAGTGAAGGATTTCTGTTTCTATAACGCGATCTTGGCACTGCTGCAGAGCCGCAGCTTGATCACTGACCGGATTCCCCTGCTGTCAGCTAGAACGCTGAATTCAGGGGAGAGGGAACTTTGAATGTGGATATCTCTCAAACCATAAAGGTTTGAGAGATGCCGCTGGTCTCGTTTAATTCCGATTTTTAAGGGCTACAACATGGGAGATAGTAAAAATGAAGTATTACTATCCCTTTAAAGGGTTAGTAATACTTAATTTTCATAAAGCTTAATCGAGATTCTGCAAACCAGGCACACTTTGTAGACTGTTCTAATGAAATATTTCTTTGTAGACAATGCTATTTCGGCTCTGCTGGTCAAATGACCAGAATCTCAATCTGTTAGCTAGAACGCTGACGTCTGGGGGGGGGGGGGGGACATGAAAAGCTTATAACTATAAAAGTAGACAACTTTAAGGAACGGGTCTTGTTTAGTTATGTTTACTTTTTTAATATTAACAGAATTAAGCTTTATGAAAATTAAGTATTACTATTCCTTTACTATCCCATTACACACAGCACGTGCACACGTGCACACCAATTCTGGCTCAAACTATCTGTACCAATCTCCACATTGCTCCCCCAGTCTCCACATTGCCACCCCAATCTCTACATTGCCCCCCCAATCTCCACATTGCCACCACATCTCCATATTGCCACCATATCTCCACATTGCCCCAATATTCACATTGCCACCACATCTCCACATTGCCCCCCCAATATTCACATTGCCACCACATCTCCACATTACCCCCCAATCTCCACATTGCCACCACATCTCCACATTGCCCCCCCAATCTCCACATTGTCACCACATCTCCTCATTGCCACCACATCTCCACATTGCCCCCAATTTCCACATTGCCACCACATCTTCACATTGCCACCACATCTCCACGTTGCCCCCCCAATCTCCACATTGTCACCACATCTCCACATTGCCCCCAATTTCCACATTGCCACCACATCTCCACATAGCCACCACATCTCCGCATTGCCCCCCCAATCTCCACATTATCACCACATCTCCACATTGCCACCACATCTCCAAATCGCCCCCCAATCTCCACATTGCCACCACATTGCCATCATATCTCCACATTGCCCCTCTCAATCTCCACATTGCCCCTACTGACCCCCCCACTGTTGTCCATCTCCTACCTCCCTGGTGGTCTAGCGGAGTGGCATGAAAGGGGAGAGCTGGAGCTCCCTTGCGGTTCCTAGTAATGCAGAGCGCTGGGACATGATGTCATCTCCCAGCGCTCTGCATTACTAGAGCGCCAGAGAGAGAAAAGGCACATGACCTACTAACTGTGGGCGACAGGTGAGGGGGTCGCAGGGGGCAGTTGGGCCCCAGAAATGACGGGCCTGGTCGCAGGTGCAACCCCTATTGTTACACCAGTGAACAAGCTTACACCGAACTTCTCCACTCTAACCAACCCATATAAATGTCTGCCCTTTTCTCTATAAACTCCCCTAATCGCCATCTATACCATTTCCTATAGCTGCAGTTGACTCAAAACCACTTAAAAAATTTGTACTGAACGTCACTTGGAATTTGCTGAAAGTCCCCTATCAGGCTCTTGAACCCTGGATTCTAATGTTGAAATTCTCCCGAAAAAACAAACCTGTTTGATGGAGCTTATCTCAAACTCCTTATTAATTCACCTATCTCATACTATGAACAATTCAGCTGCTGGATCGAAATTAACCCTAAAACAAATTTAAACAGGGGAGTTGGCAGGTCCCCAAAACACCTGGGGTTTGGGCCAACCTAATGAATTTTGCAGCCAAATTGCTCCATTACTAATAGGGATATTATCACCATTGCATGCCTCAAACATGTGACCTGAGTTTAACCTGTGAGCCCGGACATGAATTGAAAGGATCTACCTTTCACCTAGCCTTGGCTTCTATGCACACTTTCTTGTATTCCCTGAATATTGTGAGATCTAAGGTCGAAGACATGGGTCACATGATCAGATATTCATATGAGTCAGGAACACATTGGGGGACATTCACTAAGCATACCTCCCAACACTGCAAATGGCCTAAGAGGGACGCTTTAGTTTTATGGGGTGTTGCTAGGGGCGTGGCATGGTGGGTGGGGTATTACAAAGCATTTTAGAATATTTCATGAGATATTGACAACTCTTTGTGTAACTGAATAAATGATTTAGAGCAAGACTTAAATATGTTATTTACACAGACTAATTTATAAACACATATATTGAAGCTTAAACAGACATTAATGTGAGTCTTAATGCTGTGGAACTATGTGATACACTTATACACATACCACGCAGTCCGATGGGAAAGAGGGATTTGGGTCTCAAAGAGGGACTGTCCCACCAAAAGAGGGACACTTGGGAAGTATGCACTAAGCAGTGATAAAGGGGTGATAAAGTGGAGATAACTTCTCCAGTTTATCACTTCTCCAATTCCTATACTATTCTATGGAGCCTATGCACTAAAATTTCTTCAGCTTTGGAGATCTTAGTGCATAGAATTTATAGAATAACACAGGAATTGGAGAAGTGATATCACTGGAGAAGTTATCTCTACTTTATCACCTCTTTATTACCGGTTAGTGAATCTCCCCCACTGATTGTGTTACAGAAAAAAATGGGTGAATTATAGCCTATTAGTAATTGAACACATGGATTTTATTTAGCAGTAACATAACTCTAATTAACTATCCTATATAATAATTCGCTAAAACGCGTGTAACGACACAGTCATGCGCAGTAGAGACTGCCAGTAACGAGGCTGATACAGAGCGGGGTGCTCCAAAGGAGTGTCGCGCTCTGTATCAGCCGCGATGCTGGCAGTCTCTACTAAGCATGACTGCACTGTGACCGGCTGGCACTGTCAGCCGCGGCGCGGGCAGTCTCTACTGTACATGACTGCACCACGACCGGCTGGCAGTGGCACTGTGCCCTGTGTAACGGGGCTCTTCAACTAGTAGTCATATAAAAGCTAAAAACTCAGTATTAGCCATTGATCAAATCAAAGAGAATATTGGTATTTAACAGACTGAACTATACTTGAAAACTTTCGAGTGTCGGTTAAAAATGGTAAGCGGTTAGCAGGTGGTTAGGTCTAAATAGCTTAATAGTTCAAGTGTTCTAGCTAATTAGTTAAAAAAAAATCTCAGACAGTCTGCACCTTAGGCTCAAGGGGGCTGCATCTACCAGACATTTATTTCAACTATAAATTTATTTTAGATTTTCATAAGACCACTGAGTGCATTATACATATATATGGGTTAAACACAGTTTACAAGAATGGAACTAATAATTTTTAAACTCACTCACATCTGTTTCTAATGCTTTAATGTTATGTATACTTTTGCTGACTTATTATTATATATTTATTATATATTTAACCTTTGCTAAAAGGGTTAATAGGTAAGGGTCCAAAGAAATGGCTACCTGGAAATTCTAATGTAAATTTTTAAGTCCGTTTTAGTGTCCCTTTTAATTAATACCAAATGTTCAAAAGAAGAAAAGTCGCTTTTGAGAATGTGAAAGTATTAGCACTGTTTTTTCATAAAATGGAGGAAAGAAACATTCATTAAAGGGTTAATAATGTCTAACATTAATCCTAATATTGAAGGCATTAAAAAGATAATATTACTGTGCCAAGTCGTATCTCTCAAACATTTAAGTTTTGAGAGATATACGCTCTAAAAGTTCCCCCTCCTGCTGACCAGCTGTAAAGCTGTCAGCAGTGGATCTGAGTTGCGCGACTCGGTGGCTCTTCAGCGAAGCTGAATGAGCGCTATAGTAAACCAGATACTTCACTGGAACGGTCTACAAAGCGTGCATGGTTAGCAAGAACACTTTGCAGACCGTTCCACTGAAGTATTTGTTCTTCGATATCGCTCATTTAGGTCTGATGAAGAGCCGCCGGCTGGTGTGGGACCGGGATCTCCTGATGTCAGCTACATGCTGACGTCTGGAAAAGGGGAGAGAGGTGGAACTTTCAGCGCTTATATCTCTCAAACCGTAAAGGTATGAGAGACACGACTCGGCACATTACTATTATCTTTTTAATACCTTCAGTATTAGGGTTAGTAAATGTTAGACAATTACTAACCCTTTGAAAATATCTATAATATTTATATACACATTTTAACATCACCATTATTTTTTTTTTTTACAGTCTTTTTTGGAGTTAAAAGTGGGGTTAATAATGTCATTATTTTTAAGCATATTATCTGTTTTGACATTAAATGATACCATGCCCCATTTTTAAGAGGTTTTTTTTTTATTGTCTGGTCTTTAGAAATATACAAAATGACATGATCGCTTTGAAAATTGCCTGTTAACACTTTGAGCGCCAGAGGGGTACGCAACACACTGTAAAGCACTCAAAAGGTTACATATTTTAAAACTAACACAGATATCTTAACACCCCCCCCCCTTTCTTTTGGGAAATATATATATTAAAAAAAAAAAAAAATTTTAGTGATGTATTTAACCCCTTAAGGACTATATCAAAATTATGTCTTGGGAAAACTTACGTTAAGGACCCATGATGTATACGTACATCGTGGAATTCAGGGGTGTCCGCTCGGCTGCCCTGTGGTCCTTAAGTACTGGCCGTGCATGATCCTTAAGGGGTTAATAATTCTTGCTAAACTTTGCAAGTTGTGATAGAGGAGGCACCGGTGAGTCATATATATATATATACTAGTTGAAAAGCCCGTTACAAGGGCCACAGTGCCACTGCCAGCCGGTCGCGGGGCAGTCACGCACAGTAGAGACTACCCACGCCGCGGCTGATACAGAGCTGGATGCTCCTTAGGAGGATTAAACATCCCATTTAAATCAATGTCCCCTGAGCCGCATTTGCTTTTCTTCCAATGTAACCCAGTTTTACCTTAAAGGGATAGTAATACCGCAATAAAAGTTTAGCTCCCAGTATTTTTCACAATTTTTTTAACATGTTGCGCTATATATAGTTACTTACAGATTTGTAGTTCGACAACTATTGAAGATGAAAGGATCCCCCTTCCGCCCCTTTCTCCTGTGTCACTGATCCTCTCTGTCTGATCCGGATGGAGCGTTGCGAGGGACAATCTCCTTGACGAAGGAGGGCAGGGTTCTCCTTATACTCACTGACTAAAGATTGTCCGGTCCGGTACCACAACAGGATTGCAAGTCTAAGGGGAGGCGCTCAGAAGGGGCAGGAGAGGAATCCTTTCAGCTTGAATAGCGCTTGAACTACAAATCTGTAAGTAGCTATATATATATATATATATATATATATATATATATATATATATATATATATATATTTTTTTATATATATATATATATATATATATATATATATATATATATATATATATATGTTAAAAAATGTGCAAATGATACACTGAGCTAAACTTTTATTGTGGTATTACTATCTCTTTAAGCGGAGGCTCCTGCTAAGATTTAAGTTCTAGAACCAGAAGGATGAAAAACATATTTTAATGTGCATTTTTCTGCCACTTCGTTTAATCCAAAATCAATCTATAAAACCCTAAATAAACCTCTGGGTACAAGAACGTAGCGGATGAGCAACGCTGTGAGGTAATAGGGAAGGGGTGGGGCAGTGGAGAACTACTCCGTGGTGTCCATATGCACAGAGATTATGTGGAGAAATACCTGGGCAAACCAGGAGCACGACGGTGGATGAATGAAACATTACATTTACATTTAAATGGGGCTTTTAACCCTATGAATTCTAGAGACATCTCCAATCTATCGGGGAAATGAGGGGAGATTCACTAAATGGAGATGACTTCTTCGGTGATTTGCAATGAATTACGCACCCCTCTGGCACTCAAAGGGTTCATAGACACTAAAACACCTTAACCCTTTGAGTGCCAGAGGGCACTCAAAGGGTTAAAGTGATAGTCCCCATTTCTTTTGAGTTTACAGATTCTGTAAGCTCATAATATGGAATGTCAAATGTCCTTTACGTTTTGATTTTTTTTTTCATTTTTATCTATACATATATATATATATATATATATATATATATATATATATATTTATTTTCACATTGTCATGTCCTTGACAGTAAGCTCCCTGGACCCCTTGGTTTCTCGCTTTGCAATGTGTTGCGTACCCCTCTGGAACTCAAATGGTTAATTGTTTATTACTTTCTTTTTTTTTTACATTGTATCACTTTCCCTGCTCTCAAAGTCCCTGACAGAAAGCTCTCTGGAGCCCACTGTCTGGAAGATAAACGTGAACCCCCCCAAAAAAAATAAATAATAATAAGCAAAATAATAAGCCTAGGCAGAAAAACAAATTATAAAAAGTAAAGGCAGTTTGATTTTATATCTGACAAACCTTGCAGAATATGAAAAGACAAAACAAAATATTATTTAAGTGAACAACTAATGTTTACAGCTGCACTGAAAGAATAAAGGAAAGGAAAAACTAGTTTATATATATATATATATATATACACATAAAGAATAAATAAAGAGGGTAGCACCCGTGGGAGTTTCAGGAGGCAAAAATGCAAATTTTATTGGTCAACATTTCGCTCTGTATTTGTTTATTTTTTTTTTTTAGAACGATGGAAACAAAAGAACTCACTAAATATAATATCCCAGGTGCTGAAATATTAACACTAATAGACATGAAGGCAGAATGGGATGAAACTTGCAGAATATGTAAAGATAAAATAAAAGATTACTATCACTTTAAGTGGAGAATGAATATTTATAGCTGCATTGAAAGAAGAAAATAAAAAAAGTATTATATATATATATATATAGAGAGAGAGAGAGAGAGAGAGAGATAGATAGATAGATAGATAGATATATAGATATGAGATAGATAGATATGAGATAGATATATAGATAGATAGATAGATAGATAGATAGACAGACAGACAGACAGACATAGATGGATAGAGAGATAGATAGATAGATAGATAGATAGATAGATAGATAGATAGATAGATAGACAGATAGATAGATAGCAGTCACTAAAAAAGTAAATATATATATATTTAGAGTTAGTTGTTGAAGAATCTCACTATTGGGACTTTCAATTGATGATAATTGTGCAGTTTTTAATGAATTAACATTCCAGACCCACTTTGGCTCTTTGTCTTCAACAACTACCTATGTATACTTTATGGGACCTTGACACCCAGGCCATTAACTTATTTCTACAGGGGAGTGCACAGTTTATTTGTTTGGTTTTATAGATAGATAGATAGATAGATAGATAGATAGATAGATAGATAGATATGAGATAGATAGATATGAGATAGGTAGATAGATAGATAGATAGATAGATAGATAGATTAATAGATAGATTAATAGATAGATAGATATGAGATAGGTAGACAGATAGATAGATAGATAGATAGATTAATAGATACATAGATATGAGATAGGTAGATAGATAGATAGATAGATAGATAGACATGATATAGATAGATAGATAGATAGATAGATAGATAGATAGATAGATAGATTAATAGATAGATATATATGAGATAGATAGACAGATAGATAGATAGATAGATAGATAGATTAATAGATACATAGATATGAGATAGGTAGATAGATAGATAGATAGATAGATAGACATGATATAGATAGATAGATAGATAGATAGATAGATAGATAGATAGATAGATAGATAGATATAGTGAGTCTAGAATGATGGCAGCACTCACTAAATACAATATCCCAGGTGCTGAAATATTAACACTAATAAACATGCAGGCAGCACCACTGGGAATTTTTTTAAACTGAATTAATATTTTATTAAATGGCCGACACTTCGGTCTGGACCTTGACCAAGACAATATACTACAATTCAATGTGGGCTAAAATACCTAAACCCCTAGAAAAAGCGGCAAAATCTTACTGACGTCATCGTATATATTAAAGTTCGCTAGTTTTATAGCTTAGTGTATCTTCAGGCAAAGCTCACAAAAAAATCATATTTGTGTAAGAACTGTCTTAACCCACTTGGCTAAAAATGCGTTTGTTACAGGTTAATCTGGTATTTGTACAAATACAATGAGATCTCGTCTATCAGATTAAATTTCCTCCTGATCAGTATGTTATTTAATTTCAGTAAAATGAAGCCTTTAACGGTTACTCATAGTATTTGATTTTATAGACCTGGAAACCTATATATATCTGAACTATATAACATACAGTAATTTTAAGCACAGTACGGTTACACCAGTCAGATCTTAGCTGCAAAAAAAAAAAAAGAAAAGAAAGAAATAACCCTTTGAATGCCACACTGTGCACTGCACATTATTCTGACACAGCCTCTCTGGAACACAGAGGGTTAACAAGTAATCCTAGAACCATCTTTAAGTGCCAGAGACGTACACAACGCATTGCAAAGAAATGCTCTGTAGATTAATCTAGCATTCAAGATGTTAAAACATATCAAGGCTGATTTGTCAAGTAAAGCGGAGCAACTCTTTGGCTAACCGATTTCAGCATAGACGAAAAGTAAAAATTCCTCAAATTCAAACAGATTTTAAAGAGGGATTTAACTCCTTGAATGCTTAAAAGCTCTCCAACATTTAGCTTTGCAATGTATTAGAGTCCTTAAGAGCATTCAGGGTTTTAACACCAATTTAAACCAACGAGACATTTTTATCTTTTTAACTCCCCACATTTTTCTTGGTACATCAACCTAATTTTCATTAGAAACATTTATTTTGATGATAGAAAAGAATAATCTGGCCCATCCAGTAAACCCACTTTCCTATCTAATAAAAATATTCAGTCTTACATATGTCTCAGAATAGAGTTATGTCTATCCCAGGCATTTTTGAATTCCCTAACATTATTAATCCTTACCACCTCGGTTGGGAGGCTGTTCCATGAGTCTATCACTCTTTCTGTAGACCAGAACTTAGACATGTTAATTCTGGAATTTCTACCCTTTAACTTTAGACCATGATCACTCTTTTGTATTCCTCTTTTTCTGATAAATGCTACAGAAACATGAAAATCTCACAATGCAGATCAAACTCATAAATAATAAAATCAGAAAACCAGTTAAACAAAACCATCCCAAAAAATATGGCGCAAGAACGGTAGCTATTATGGAGCAAACCAAGAGCAAATAAAAATCAGTGGAGGTTGGATGTCTCTTTGGCGCTCAAACGGTTAACACTTTCTTTGTTACAGAGGCAAAGCAAGGTGTCGTCTGTAGCAGTCAAAGGATAAAAATAACTATTTAAAGCAACGGGGGATTTTGTGAACGTTTATTTGTCCTCTGTTGGTTTGCAAAATAATTTTTAGTACATCAGCCTCGTGGACAAAAAAAAACAAATAAAGCAAGAATTAAATTACAGACACAATGTGATAATTGATTATAAGTGTGGATTTTCAGCAGTTAAAGCCACGGTGCTACTCTGTCGATTTAGAAGTCAAAACTCAATTTTGTGTGTGTTCTTATCATTAAAAATAAAAAAGGTATACACACACAAAAAAAAAAAATAAAAATAAACAAAAACAGTTGCAACCTCACGACAATCACATCTTAAACCTTTGAGTGCCAGAGGGGTACGCAACGCATTGCTGTGCAATGCGTTGCGTACCCCTCTGGCACTCAAAGGGTTAACACAATCCCACAATCTAGGAATCTCGGTCTTACCCCGTGATGGTTGAAGCAGCAGGTAACTGGTTATGGGTTTAACAAGTCTCAGCGTCATCCAGGTCAGCGTGAGATCTGCCCCCCCCTTTAAAAAAAGCGCAGGTAAAGTAATCCGCAGAGGCTATAGAATATATTAAATCCTCTATATTGTGAAAAGAGAAGAAATACTGTGGATTGTGCCTTTTTTTTTTTTTTTTGTGTAGAAAAGGAATCAATCAGTCGAATGGGAAACTTGGATCGAATTCTTACTGTTTTGATATCATAGGCTGCAGTGATGTGGCACTTTGGCCCTCTCCTATCAGTCCCTCCCCCTAACTATACCTCTGCTTTATGCAATGCCCACAGCATGCCAACTGAAATCTAATGATCATGTGTTCATATGATAAGAATTAAAGGAACATTAAGGGCCTTATGTTCTACAGGAAAGTAGTGCAAATCGATGGCATACCAACTGCACCCTAGGATATAAACAATCCCATAATTCCCACTGGCTTAAGTGGGGCTATTAACCCATTGACTGTCAAAGAGATCTCGAATGTATTGCTCCGCAATGCGTTGGAGTCCTCTCTAGCATTTAAGGGGCTAAAAATCCCATTTAATTCAACAGGAACTTTTTAATGTCCTCTAGGGTGCCATTCGCTCGATCTAGAATTGTTCCTCTTTTTTTTAACTCTTTCAGTGCAAGAGAAGTATGCAACAAGCGGTCACCCACTAATACTTGAGTAAAAGGAGATTTTGTCTACAGCATTGGAAGGGATTCTTTACGGTAAGGACATTAAAGGTATGGAATTCACTGCCTGAGGAGGTGGTGATATCAAATACATTAGATGCCTTTAAAAAGGGCCTGAATATTTTTTTTTAAGAACAGAACATAGAGGACTATGTATGTTAGTATTGGGATTAATATTTAGTTAGTGCGTGTTGATCCAAGGAGAAATCTGATTGCCATTTGGAGTCAAAAAGGATTTTTCCCCACATTCAAAGCAGAATTTGAAACTGCTGAATAAGGAATTTTTTGCCTTCTTTTGGATCAACCGGGTTAAACAAGAATAGGAAAAGGGTTGAACTTGATGGATGCAAGCCTTTTTTCAACCTAAACTACTATGTAACATTCAAAGCAGAATTTGAAATTGCTGAATAAAGAATTTTTTGCCTTCTTTTGGATCAACCGGGGTAAACAAGAATAGGAAAAGGGTTGAACTTGATGGATGCAAGCCTTTTTTCAACCTAAACTACTATGTAACATTCAAAGCAGAATTTGAAATTGCTTAATAAAGAATTTTTTGCCTTCTTTTGGATCAACCGGGGTAAACAAGAATAGGAAAAGGGTTGAACTTGATGGATGCAAGTCTTTTTTCAACCTAGACTACTATGTAACATATAGAGTTGGTTGGGATAATGGGATATGTATTATATAAATAAACATGGAAAGAAGAGCGCCGCTCAGGGCTTCAATAACGTGGAAAATGAAATACATTTTAATTGATCAACATTTTCTGTTACATGGTATACGCTTCCTGAGGTTTTACATTCTAACCAAAACATTCATCAATTAAAAATGTATCTCATTTCCATACCTCCCAACATTTCAAATGGCCAAAGAGGGACACTTCTGTTTAAGGTGGTGTACCTGGGGGTGCGGCTGGTGGGCAGGGCATTAAGATGAACTTTTAGGTTATTTCTTGACTTACTGGCACCTCTTTGTGTAACTGATAAATGATTTAGAGCAAGACCAAATCATTTTAGTTACGCAGATTATTTTATATACACATATACTAATGATTAACAACACATTTTCATGAGTTATATTGCTGTGGAGCAATGTAATATGCACTACTCATTATGTTCTTCTAAAAAAGAGGGACAAAACAGTAGAAAAGAGGGATAGAGGGATTTGGGTCTCAAAGAGGGTCTGTCCCTCCTAAAGAGGGACAGTTGGGAGGTCTGCATTTCTAACCTATTGAAGCTCTGAGTGGTGTGCTTCTCTCCTTTTTTTAAGTGCCTCAAATATTAGCACCCAGGCAAGAAGACTCCTGTAAGGGTGAATGCTTCCGTATATCTAGATAAAGGTCCCGCAACGCAGCCTAAATGTTGATTCAATAAACATCTATGGGGTTTGAAAAAGACCCCGTGAGTCCTGTCTATCCCACAGTAAGGGGAGGGCTGGCAACTTGTGGCCTGGAGGGCAACTACAATCAAGAGGCCCAATTCTACTATCATTCCAGCCCACTGTCCCAGCCCACCCCCTTTTATTAAATTTTAAAATTGCCATTAATCCTTTAAGTGCCAGAGGGGTATGTATACCCCTCTGGCACTCAAAGGGTTAGTGTTGTGAAGTAAGGCAATACCACAAAGCTTACAACTGAAATGGGGTTACACTGGTACAGCTACAGAGCTTACAATTTAAAGGGATAGTAATACTTTGTTTTATCTTCATTTTATTTTGTAGGCATGAAAAAAACATGAAGAACGATATAAGTCTTATCTCTCAAACCTTTATGGTTTAAGAGATATTCACAAACAAAGTTTCCCCTCCCGTCCCTTTTACCTAGTGTAAGCCATCTCTTCTCAGATGTGGAATGCAGTCCATTGACCAGACAGATAACAGAAGGGGACAATCTTCTTCCTATGAGAACAATTAAAGCCCTGCCCCCCTTGACAAGTTTTTCAGCTTTTTCCCTTATCTTAATTGAAGATTGTCCCTCTCTGCAGTCTACCTGGGCACCTCCCTTCTGATCTGGCTGAACAGGGGAGAGGATACTTTGTTTGTGAATATCTCTTAAACCATAAAGGTTTGACAGATAAGACTTATATCATTCTTCATGTTTTTTTAATGCCTACAAAATAAAATAAAGTTAAAACGAAGTATTGCTATCCCTTTAAGTAACATTACACTAGTAATACCATAGACCTTACAAGAGAAATTGGTTATGTTACTAGCATATCTTCACTTGGATTGTAGCTCCATTTCAGTTGTAAGCTCTGTGTCTTCACTAGTGTAGCTACATTTACAGCAACAAGTGGGAGTGGCCCACCAGCCCAGACATATGACTGGCCCAGGGGGCAATTGCCCCCCTGCCCACAGTGAACTAAATGTATTGTTTCATTACTTGACTAGTTGAAGAGCCTGTGAACACCGGCCACAGTGCCACCGAGCAACGGCCGCGATGCTGTCATGCACAGTAGAGAGTGGCCGCACCACGGCTGATACAGAGCGAGGCTCTCCAAAATACAGATCGTAGCATACCTCCCAAGTGTCCCTCTTTAGTAGGGACAGTCCCTCTTTTAGAGCCAAATCCCTCTGTCCCTCTTTCCTATCCTGATGTCCCTCTTTTTAGGAGATCAAACTGTGTAGTGTGTATATAAGCATATCCCATTGCTCTATAGCAATGAAACTCATATTATTGTTTGTTTAAACGTCAGTATATGTGTTTATAAAGTAGTCTGTGTAATTAAAATACTTTGGTCTTGTTATAAGTCATTTATTAGGTCACACAAGGTGTGGTCATTAGGTCGTGAAATAGCCTAAAAATTCTTGATAATGACCCGCCCACCAGCCACACCCAAAAAAACACCCCCTAAAACATAAGTGTCCCTCTTTGGCAATTTGAAATGTTGGGAGGTATGTCGTAGTCCTCTCTTCGCACCTTCTGAACAATCACCTTCTGAACAATCAACCCACACTTTTCTTTGTATAAGAGATGGGTCAAAATGAAGCTGATTAGGCAACAACCTTCCAAGGTAGAGAGAAAAAAAAAATGAACACTGAAAAACAATTAGCCAAAACACAAGGCAAAACTCTGTAATGTTATCCAGAACGACAGCGCAGCCATTGTTTGAGCTGCCAAGGCACCGCATGCTTGCTGTATCTAAAATAGGTCCTACGAGAATAATAAAATAAGCAGATTAGACTAAGACCGATGCTTTTGTACCTCTTCTATCGTCACACAACATGCGTACTGTTCGGGGTTTTACAATATAAGCACGGAGCTGTAGGTAAACCCAGAAGATGGCTGCTCGGAGTTGGCAGGAGACATTCTGCCAATAAACAGGGCCTGCTTTATTATTTAACAGTTGGTACGGCTGGAGTCCTGGCACTGCAATAGAGCAATCTCTGTCTTAGTGCAAGTAAGCCTGATGTTAGCAGCTTACGAGCCAAATCATGTTTACCATAGTCTGTTAGAACCTAAATACCCCCATCAGATGGACTGATTCCTAAGGTACGAGGCTTCTCGGCCAAATACGTGCATGAAAAATTCATCGTGCAATAAAATGGTTCAGTTTCTGCAGACTGCAGGCTAAAAGTGCAGATGTGTCGTTATCGTAGTCAGGCTTATGTACTAACAAGGACTGGAGACGTTCTGGGTTAACCCTTTCAGTGCCAGAGAGGCAATCAAAAGGTTAAACCGCCTATATCGTAGGGGGAAAAAAAAAATTAAGAATTTTCATTTACCCACTGAATGCTAGAATGGTATCAGTGCATTAGAAATGGCATTTAAAGGTTAACAGTCACAGATAGGTGATTTTGAAGGAGCTTTCAACTGCATGTATGGTTTAATTGAAAACATTCTTTTTTTTTTTTCTTTTTTTTTTTTTAAATATGTAATTTTATTTGTCTGTTTATGCACATTACACAGTACTGGCAGACAGGAATGCAGGACTGAGACATTCCACACTGCTCTCCCTCATACCTTCTTCATGCCGGCCAGATACTAACATTCCATACTGCTCTCCCCTCTCACCTGCCACTCCCTGCCAGCCAGATACTAACATTCCACACTACTCTCCCCTCTCACCTGTCACTCCCTGCCAGCCAGATACTAACATTCCACACCCTCTCACCTGCCACTCCCTGCCAGCCAGATACTAACATTCCACACTGCTCTCGCTCACACCTGACACTCCCTGCCAGCCAGATACTAACATTCCACACTACTCTCCCCTCTCACCTGTCACTCCCTGCCAGCCAGATACTAACATTCCACACTACTCTCCCCTCTCACCTGCCACTCCCTGCCAGCCAGATACTAACATTCCACACTGCTCTCGCTCATACCTGACACTCCCTGCCAGCCAGATACTAACATTCCACACTGCTCTCGCTCACACCTGACACTCCCTGTCAACCAGGTACTAACATTACACACTGTTGTCCTTCCCACCTGACACTCCCTGCTAGACATATATAAACATTTCACACTGCTCCCTCTCCCAACTGCCACTACCGTCTAGCCAGATACTAGCATTCCACAGGGCTCTCCCTCACACCTGTCACTTCCTGCCCACCACATACTAACATTCCACACTGCTCCCCTCTAACCTCTCACTCCCTGCCTGCACATACTAACATTACACACTGCACTCCCTTCCCAAATGCCACTCCCTTCGATGCAAATACTAACATTCCACAATGCTCCCCCCAACCTCTCACTCCTTGCCTGCCACATGCTAACATTCCACACTGCTCTCCCCACCCAAATGCCACACCCTTCAAGGCAAATTCTAACATTCCATACTTCCCACATGTAACCATTCCCGGCCAGGCAGATACTAACATTCCACACTGCTCTCCCTCACACCTGACACTCCCTGATAGACATATATTAACATTCCACACTGCTCTCCCTCACACCTGACACTCCCTGATAGACATATATTAACATTCCACACTGCTCTCCCTCACACCTGACACTCCCTGATAGACATATATTAACATTCCACACTGCTCTCCCTCACACCTGACACTCCCTGATAGACATATATTAACATTCCACACTGCTTTCCCACTCACCTGTCATTTGCATAATCTGACCAACAAATAGTGTTGAAATATGAGAGGGTTAATGAAAATATCGGTGATTTTGAAAGTTCTTTCAAAATAATCTGTTACAAAGCAACAGTTCTGCATTAAATCTTGGGAAATTTGGGAACTTTTTTATGTGCCTTCTATGATGTCATGGCTTTGACCTGGAATTGAATCACCTTCAGTGTGTATTATGTCATCATGCCCAGGAACACATAGACCAGGGCAGGTAACCATGCCTGTTGTTCTTTAGATTACAGTTCCCACCATCCCCAGCCAGTCATTGGCAAAGAAAAAGTTGCATGCCCAATAGACGGGTCTAAAACATATGAACAACCCCCCAACTCATACTCTATCTCATTAAAGGGTTACTAACAGCTCCTAATAATAACCTCTGCTTTCCTTATTCTGCCAAGAAAAGTCAAGTGGCCCCTATGGATTTTGCCATTGTGCCTTTGTTCAAGAGATAACACCTTCAATCAATTCTGAATATCAGGTCTGTGGAGGCAGCCATGTCAGTTGTTGGCAGTTTTTTCAAACTGAAATAGGCAGAGTGTATGATCCTACTTAAAGCAGTAGTAAACTCTTTTTATAAAAACATATATATTGTAGGATGTTTCCTGTTAAGTAAAATAAGTGTACTCCCACTGCTGATATAGATGCATATTTCCTGAGCTATTAAAATTTAAATCTGTGTTTTTTTTCATTAGCAGTGCCCTCTAATGGTCAAATTCCAATTAGTTATTCTGTTACATTCTAATGGAGCGGAAAGCCAGTGACATACAGTTCTCCATAGAATGTGATAGAAACTGCTGAGTCACTTCCTGTCAGTTAGAACTATCAGGAAGTAAACACAGTAAATTCACTTCCTGGTTATTTGAACTGTTATAACTTTTGAATAAAGCATCTGACAGAGATGGAAGTACCCTTGTTTTACTCAGCAGGAAAAGCTCTTTAACATATATGTTTTCATAAAAAAAGTTTATTGTTCCTTTATAACATATTGATAAGCAATGCTCTGCATACCCCTCTGGTACTTAATAAAATGGTTCAGGGCTATGATCACTATGGGCAGTGGGCGGAGATTATGTCCCGTGGTCCTGCTATGTCCGCCTCCATGCACAGGATATCCCAAACTGATTACAGATGTTATCTCTTGAATGAAGGCACAGAGCAAAATTCACATGTGGCATTATGATTATCTGGCCATAGTATGTTATATTATCAGAAGGTGTTTTTTTCTCCTATTATCTGGCAAAAAATCCTAATGGCCACAATGGATCAATTCTACGTGGGCTGGTTCCCAAAAATGAATATTTAATTAGAAACATAGAATTTGATGGCAGATAACCATTTGGCCCATCTAGTCTGCCCATTTTCCTAACGTGAAAACCTCAAACCTTATTTGTTCCTTGGTCTTGTGTTATGTTCAGGACAGACTTATGCCTATCCCATGCACGCTTAAATTCTGTCACTGTATTAACTTCTACCACTTCTGCTGGTAGGCTATTCCACTTATCTACTACCCTCTCAGTGAAGTAAAACTTTCTTACATTACATCTAAACCTGTGTCCCTCTAGTTCTAGACTATGGCCTCTTGTCCTAACATCTTTACTCCTTTGAAATGTACTTCCCTCCTGTACTTTGTTGAATCCCTTCATGTATTTGAATGTTTCTATCATATCCCCTCTCTCTCTTCTCTCCTCCAAGCTATACATGTTCAGATCCTTTAGTCTGTCCTGATATTTCTTTTCCTGTAAACCAGTCACCATTTTAGTAACCCTTCTTTGAATTCTCTCTAGAATATCTATATCCTTCTGGAGATGGGGTCTTCAGTACTGTACACAATACTCTAGGTGAGGTCTAACTAGAGATCTGTAGAGTGACATGACCACTTCCCTTTTTCTGCTACTAATGCCCCTAGCCATACAACCCAGCACCCTGCTTGCATTTCCCACTGCTTTGTTACATTACCTGCCTACCTTTAAGTCAGAAATAATTACTCCCAAATCCCTTTCCTTTGTTGTCTCTTACAGATCAGTTCACATAATACTATATTCTGCCTTTAGATTTTTACATCCAAAGTGTGGTATTTTATATTAATAATTAATTTCATGTGACTTCAACGGAGGCAGACATGATTGTTTGTTGCAGAACTCCTAAGTCCTCCCACTGAAGAACGCCTTTCCTCCTAAGAACACTGATGTGGGAGGAGATGAGGTCCTGCTGTCGGCCTGCGCGGACATGATATTTAACCCTCTGAGCGCCAGATAAGTGTCCAAAGCACTCAGAGGGTCAATACAAATTACAGATGGAATATAGGGAACCAATCAACCCGGAATTAATAAATAGGAACCCGTGAACAAGAAAAATTAGGGGTAATATTGGAGCAAACCAATTGCACCTTAGGGGCAAATGAGAGCTGCCAATGCTTTAAATTAGGGATTTAACCCCTTGAATTCAAGAGAGGTCTCCAAACATTGCTACACAATGCATTGGATAACTCTCTAACAATTAAGGGATTAAAGCCGCATATAAATCATAAGGATTTTGGAGAAAATGTTATTTCTCTCCTATTGTGAATTTGGTTTGCTCCAAAATGAGCTCTTTTTTTAATTTATCTTGTGAATCCGGCACATAATGGCCATACGGATTCTCTCTCTAGATTATGATAAGTGGGCTTTATAAATAAGAGGTGCGGGTGTTCTTTTAAAGGGATAGTAATACTTCATTTTAACTTTATTTTATTTTGTAGGCATTAAAACAACATGAAGAATGATATAAGTCTTATCTCTCAAACCTTAATGGTTTGAGAGATATTCACAAGCAAAGTTTCCCCTCCCGCCCCTTTTACCTAGTGTAAGCCATCTCTTCTCAGATGTGGAATGCAGTCCATAGACCAGACAGATAACAGAAGGGGACAATCTTCTTCCTGTGAGAAGAATGAAAGCCCTGCCCCCCTTGACAAGTTTTTCAGCTTTTTCCCTTATCTTAATTGAAGATTGTCCCTCTCTGCAGTCTACCTGGGCACCTCCCTTCTGATCTGGCTGAACGGGGTGGGGGGGGATACTTTGCTTGTGAATATCTCTTAAACCATAAAGGTTTGAGAGATAAGACTTATATAGTTCTTCATGTTTTTTTAATGCCTACAAAATAAAATAAAGATAAAATGAAGTATTTCTACCCCTTTAATCGTTCCTAACATCACCTTTTGTGCAAACAGCCAAGGGAGGAAAGGACAGTACACAAAAGATATTTTACCCACATGCTCCCTGCATAATTAACCATTTGAATGCCAAAGGGGTACGCAGCTGACTGCGCATCTCTCTGCCGCTCATGAGGGTTAAGGGCATCTGGGCGCCGTTGCATCTCTCATGCTGCAGTCTTTGTTACATGCTACCACTGAAGAAGCTGACCTTGTTGGAAATGAGTTTTGATTATGAGTTTTTCTAATTAACAAGGATTTGATCTTTCCATTCCAATAGTCCCCTCTCCATTCAGTTCAGAGGCAGAGGGAGCCAAATGGAGAGCATTGGAAGGATGGAACAATTTTTGGACATGTTTCGCTTGTTAAATCATTAACATAACTATGCAGTTCTTCTACAAAAAAAACCCTGGAATATTTGGCAATCGAACTCTGTTTCTAGATAATGGCTGAGATCAGGCAAAAACATGCACAGAGCAGTAGGAAACGACAGCGGTGCAAAGACCTTTAACTACCCATTTCTGTGCCTCTGCGTCTATAGATATTGCTTAAAGTGGACCTGTCGCCTTAACACAAGTTTAGTTCATTTTAACCCTTAGAGCTTCAGCCGGGTACACAATGCTTTGCAAAGCAATGCACTGCACACCCCTCTGGCACTCAAAGGGTTAAAGGGATAGTAATGTCATGTAAAAAAGTTATAGCTATGTTGTAGCTATAATAAAAAGAGATTACTTGAGGTTTATGGTTTATGGTTTGGTAGATATACGAAAATAAAGTTCTCCGCTCCCTCCCTTTTCTCATATGTCAGCTATATAGCTGGCGCCATGAGATCCTAGTCCCGGGACCAGACGGAGGCTCTCCAGCAGCGCCGACATAGCGATATCTAAAAATAAATATTTCATTGGAACGGTCTGCAACGTGTGCCTGGTTTGCATGCACAGGATGTAGACTGTTCCAATGAAGTATTTATTTTTAGATATCGCTGCGTCGGCGCTGCTGGAGAGCCGCCGTCTGGTCCCGGGACCAAAATCTGCTTCTGACAGCTTTACAGCTCATCAGACAAAAATGGGAGGGAGCGGAGAACTTTATTTTCATATACCTCTCAAACCATAAATGTGTGAGAGATAGTAATAACCTCAGTTAATATCTTTTTATTATAGCTACGATATAGCTATTACTTTTTACATAACATTACTATCCCTTTAAAGGGATAGTAATACTTCGTTTTATCTTTATTTTATTTTGTAGGCATTAAAAAAACATGAAGAATGATATAAGTCTTATCTCTCAAACCTTTATGGTTTGAGAGATATTCACAAGCAAAGTTTCCCCTCCCGCCCCTTTTACCTAGTGTAAGCCATCTCTTCTCATATGTGGAATCCAGTCCATAGACCAGACAGATAGCAGGGGACAATCTTCTTCCTATGAGAACAATGAAAGCCCTGCCCCCTTTGACAAGTCTTTCAGGTTTTTCCCTTATCTTAATTGAAGATTGTCCCTCTCTGCAGTCTGCCTGGGCACCTCCCTTCTGATCTGGCTGAGCAGTGTTACATCAGTAAAAGGGGCGGGAGGGGGATACTTTGTCATTGAATTACTCTTGAACTACAACTCTGACAGAATTGAAATAACACTCTCCAAAGTCCAAATACTTTGATGATTAATTAGAGTTGCTTTTATTATGAAACATTACTATCCCTCTAAAGAACGTAAAACACTGTCTATACATTGTTATACGCAATTAATAATCATATTAATAGTCTTTCAGAAATTGACCTTTCTTTCTTGGTGGCACAGTGTGGCATGTTATGCTAATTATTTTCTGTGCTGGGCCAATACACACTGAGCAATACATGAATCCACGCACAGCCCACACACTAGGAGAGTGATGATTGGCCCAGAACAGAACTAATTAGAATATTTGCATGGAATTAGAATAAGGTGACAAAAACAGACTCAGAAACTAATTATTTTATAGAAAAATGGCTTATTAAAACGTATAAAATGTATATTCCCTATAAAACATACTAAACCTGGATTAGGGTGATAGGATCATGGTATAATTGTTTGCAGGAATAGTAACCATATATTTTTCTACTTCACAAATTCTCCAAGTACATCATCTGTGCTATCAGATTTTCTATATATTTTATTTTGAATTTTTTTTACACTTTTAAGTCCTAGTAAATGAAATACTTCAGTATCAGTTTCCAGAGAGTTCTCTGGTTGATCGACCATCAACACAGGATGTCCTACAATGTTACACTCTCCCTGCAGTACTGAATGTTCTATGTGATGTAATACAATGTTACACTATCCCTGCAGCACTGAATGCTCTGTGTGATGTAATACAATGTTACACTATCCCTGCAGCACTGAATGTTCTGTGTGATGTAATACAATGTTACACTCTCCCTGCAGCACTGAATGCTCTGTGTGATGTAATACAATGTTACACTATCCCTGCAGCACTGAATGCTCTGTGTGATGTAATACAATGTTACACTCTCCCTGCAGCACTGAATGCTCTGTGTGATGTAATACAATGTTACACTATCCCTGCAGCACTGAATGTTCTGTGTGATGTAATACAATGTTACACTCTCCCTGCAGCACTGAATGCTCTGTGTGATGTAATACAATGTTACACTATCCCTGCAGCACTGAATGCTCTGTGTGATGTAATACAATGTTACACTCTCCCTGCAGTACTGAATGTTCTGTGTGATGTAATACAATGTTACACTCTCCCTGCAGTACTGAATGCTCTGTGTGATGTAATACAATGTTACACTATCCCTGCAGTACTGAATGATCTGTGTGATGTAATACAATGTTACACTATCCCTGCAGCACTGAATGCTCTGTGTGATGTAATACAATGTTACACTATCCCTGCAGCACTGAATGCTCTGTGTGATGTAATACAATGTTACACTATCCCTGCAGTACTGAATGCTCTGTGTGATGTAATACAGTGTTACACTGTCCCTGCAGCACTGAATGCTCTGTGTGATGTAATACAATGTTACACTATCCCTGCAGCACTGAATGCTCTGTGTGATGTAATACAATGTTACACTATCCCTGCAGCACTGAATGCTCTGTGTGATGTAATACAATGTTACACTATCCCTGCAGCACTGAATGATCTGTGTGATGTAATACAGTGTTACACTATCCCTGCAGTACTGAATGCTCTGTGTGATGTAATACAGTGTTACACTATCCCTGCAGTACTGAATGCTCTGTGTGATGTAATGCAATGTTACACTCTCCCTGCAGCACTGAATGCTCTGTGTGATGTTATACGTGAGATTTTATGTTATATTTCACACACAGACAGAGCAGTGGACAAGTTGTATATATCACAGAGCAAGAGCAGTGTACAAGGTTTACTGTGTTGATGTTGTCTGTTTTGTCCCTCTGATATGCCCGCTTTCCATCCGATATGCCTGCTTTCCCTCTGATATGCCTGCTTTCCCTCTGATATGCTTGCTTCCCCCCCGATATGCCTGCTTTCCCTTTGATATACCTGCTTTCCCTCTGATTTTCCTGCTTTCCTTCCGATATGCCCGCTTTCCATCCGATATGCCTGCTTTCCCTCTGATATGCCTGCTTTCCATCCGATATGCCTGCTTCCCCCCACCGATATGCCTGCTTTACCTCTGATATGCCTGCTTTCCCTCTGATTTTCCTGCTTTCCCTCTGATATGCCTGCTTTCCCTATGATGTTTCTGCTTTGCCTCTGATATGCCTGCTTTCCTCCCAATATGCCTGCATTCCCTCTTATATGCCTGCTTTCCCTCTGATATGCCTGCTTTCCCCCCCGATATGCCTGCTTTCCCTCTGATATGCCTGCTTTCCCACTGATATGCCTGCTTTCCCTCTGATAGTCTTGATTTCCCTCTTGATATCACTGCTTTCCCTCTGATATGCCTGCTTTCCCACTGCTATGCCTGCTATACCAGCTTTCCCTCGATACTCCTGCTTTCCCTCTGATACTCCTGCTTTCTCTCTGATATGCCTGCTTTACCTTTAATATGCCTGCTTTCCCTTTGCATGGTGGGGGTGGCAGAGGAAAGACTGAGGGACAGAGTATCCAGGCATTAGACATATATCATTGGATGATGCCAACGCAGATTACCCAATCATTGGAATTTGCACTAAGTATCCCAACGTCCAAGGGGTTATGCACTAAGTGGTGATAAAGAGGTGATAAAGTGGAGATAACGTCTCCAGTGATATCACTTCTCCAGTTCCTATGTTATTCTATAGAGCCAATACATGTACTGCTTCCATAGAATAACACAGGAACTGGAAAAGTGATATCACTGGAGAAGTCATCACCACTATATCACCCCTTTA
This sequence comes from Rhinophrynus dorsalis, assembly GCA_037306005.1. Taxonomy (NCBI): domain Eukaryota; kingdom Metazoa; phylum Chordata; class Amphibia; order Anura; family Rhinophrynidae; genus Rhinophrynus; species Rhinophrynus dorsalis. The sequence continues at coordinate 17,821,812 of CM074719.1, forward strand.
TCACCAATTAATGCATAACTTCCACCCCCACCCCAGGTCTCTAATATGAAAAATCTGCACTACTGCCCTTAGGCCACCATGCACATGAGCCCTGATTATCTGTACAAAGATCCTCATGTGTTCGCAATTGAGCTGTGTTAGGCTGCGTGAAAAAACCTAATAATTATGATTAGCAGCTAAGCCCCCAGCAACGCCATTTGAGGCCATTTGAAATGTTGGGCGGTATTTGTTGGACATCTATGCCCCTGTACTGGATATGGCTGCATGCCACAATCTTAGGTGTTTGAAGACATGTTTACGACACAGTAAAACAAAGAAAAATCTCCATATTTATTTTAGGCCTTTTCCAATAACATAAATACATAAATAAGGATGAAGATCTGACTAGCTGCTCCGCTGTAAATCACACACCATATAGAAGTCAGCTTACTCACTGCTCATCCTAACGTTATGGAGACTGCAGTCTGGAAAAGCTACTTCGCGCTGAACAAATCAATATACATTGCAGTGAATTATAGATGTACGGTCACTGCTCTGCCATAAGGGAGAGATTTCATAAAGCTTCATAATTTACCAGGCTGGTTATTTACAGCAAATATACACATAAGCAGGACAGAGTCGAACACATTACGGCTATAAAACTAAACTACCGAGACACAGCGCTTGTCTCCTAAAATATATATATATTCTCTTTATGTGTGTCTATCAAAAGGCACGACGAGAGTACGGTGGAGCCCGTATACACACAATAGGGCTGATGGATTAAGGAGAACTGGCACAAACCAACTCTGCCGTAGGTGGGGGACATTAAGATCCCCATAATTCCCACTGATTCAAATGGCTCTTTTAACCTGTTGTAGCTCTTGTAATAAGAAATGGAGGAAACCAACCGCATCGTAGGGAATGTCTAAAAGCTTACAAATATCCTACTGATTTTAATGGTGCTTTTTAACCCCTTGAATGCTAGAGAGGTCTCCAACGCATTGCAAAGCAATGCGTTGGAGACCTCTCTAGCATTAAAGGGGTTAAAATCCCCCATTTAAAATAACTGGGATTTTATTTGTGTTTATTGGCCCCCTGTAGTGCAGTTGGTCTGCTCCAGAATTGTTCCAGTTGAATAGGGCTGATCAGATGCGTAATCGAGCCCTGGTGCAGAAACTGCCAAGCCCCCCCCCACCGACCACATTGCCCTCAGTCTCCACATTTCCTCCCCACTGTCCAAATTGCCCCCCCAATCTCCACACTGCCCCCCCATCTTCACATTGCCCCCCAATCTTCACATTGCCACCACATTGCCCCCCAATCTCCACATTGCCACCACATCTCCCCCAATCTCCACATTGCCCCCCAATCTCCACATTGCAACCACATCTCCCCATTGCCCCCCCAATCTCCACACTGCCCCCATCTTCGCATTGCCCCCCAATCTCCACATTGTCACCACATCTCCACATTGCCACCACATTGCCTCTCCAATCTCCACACTGCCTCTATCTTCACATTGCCCCCCCAATCTCCACATTGCCCCCCAATCTCCACATTGCCACCACATCTCCACATTGCCACCACATCGCCCCCCAATCTCCACATTGCCCCTACTGACCTCCCCCCCGCTGCCCATCTCCTACCTCCCTGGTGGTCTAGTGTCGTGGCATGAGAGGGCAGAGCTGGAGCTCCCGCGCAGTTCTCAGTAATGCAGCGTGCTGGGAGATGTTGTCATCATCCCAGCGCTCTGCATTACTAGAGAGCCGGAGAGGGAAAAGGCACAGACCTACTTGAGAGGGTGACAGGTGAGGGAGTCGCGGGGGGGGCCAGACCCCTGGAGCGATGGGCCTGGTCGCAGGTGCACCCCCTATTGTGACGCCAGTGGGGCTGATGTGCAATAGAGGAAACTGAGTAAATAAAAATTATCACTCGCGTAAATGGGACTTTTAATTAACCCCTTGAATGTTAGAGTGGTCTTAAAATGGGATGGAAACCTGTCAAGAATTCAAGAGGTTAAACTCGTAATGCAGTCACGGCTGTCTGGGCATTAAAGGGATAGTAATACTTAAAATGTAAAAAAAATATGTTGTAGGGTTTATCCCCCTGAGTAAAACAAGAGTACTCCCACTGCTGAAAGGTGTTTCATTCAAAAGTTATTAATTTTCAAAGCTGAATTTTTTAGGTGCAATATCACAGTGGCCTGAAATTGTACAGTGGCGCTGTTGCTACACCATCCTATGGACAGCTCTGGTCTCGGGACCATAAATCTCCATAGGATGGTGTAGCAACAGCGCCACTGTACAATTTCAGGCCACTGTGATATTGCACCTAAAAATTCAACTTTGAAAATTAATAACTTTTGAATGAAACACCTTTCAGCAGTGGGAGTACTCTTGTTTTACTCAGGGGGATAAACCCTACAACATCTTTTTTTTACATTTTAAGTATTACTATCTCTTTAAAGACAGGGGATGGTCTCTGCCCGTCATGGAAGTTTGTGTTCACAGCCAAGCTACACACCGCTCTACAAACGCTAAACACTTCAATCGAAAAAAATAAAATGCGCCGTGGTCATCGAGAGCACCCCAGCCCCGGACCTCGCGGTCCTTAAGGGGTTAAATGGTCCATTTAAAGCACAGAAACCTAGATTTTGCTGGCAGAACAGGTGATTTTTTCCATCTTGTCTGCCCATTTTCCTATGCAGATAAAACACAGTGTTATATAGCTCCTACCACTTCCGCTGGGAGGCTGTTCCACGATTAAATCACCTTTTCCATAAAGTAGTACTTACATGCAATACTTCTGAGTCTTCCACCCTCTAAATTTAGGTCATGCCCTCTAAAATCTTCCCTCCATAACTGTATTATCACCCCAAATAAAGTCCCCCCCCATTAATTAGTCATGTAGTGATAAGCAAAGAAATAGTAGCATTATCAAGGATAAGTACCGCGTTATTAACAAATCCTACTTGATCGAGACTGACGGCCAGGCTTTACAGCAGTCATCTTGGCTTAGAGACATCTGCACGCCTGTGCTGGCGGTCTCCTCTAGGTGGCGCTACATTGTACCTTAAGGTAACCAGAAATGACTGACGGCGCAGGCGCGCAGATGCTTCTACAGCAAGATGCCTACCCGTCAGTCTCAGAAGAAATAGGATTTCTTAAAGGGATACTATTTTTTCACAATTAATCTTCATAGTATTTGGGCCATGGATAGTGTTATTTCAATACTGTCAGAGTTGTAGTACAAGAGTAATTGAATGATAAAGTATCCCCCTCCTGCTCCTTTTACTGATGTAACACTGCTCACCTCGGAGCAGCAAGACTGTCCAGATGGATCACAGAGAGGGACAGTCTTCAGTGATCATAAGGAAAAACCTGAAAAACCTGTCAAGGGGGGCAGGGTTTTCCTTATGATCACAGTAAGAAGATTGTCCCTTGCTGTGATCTGTCTGGTCAAGTGACCAGATTCCACATCTGAGGGGAGGCAGCTTAAACTAGGTAAAAGAGGCGGGAGGGGGATACTTTATCATTCAATTACTCTTGTACTACAACTCTGGCGTAACAATAGGGGTCGCAGCGGTCGCACCTGCGACCGGGCCCGTCACTCCAGGGGCCCGGCCACCGTCTGCGACCCCCTCGCCTTCAGCAGTCACTTACCTGAACTCCCACTCGGCGCGCCGATGTAGTAATACAGAGCGCTGGGAGATGACATCATCTCCATGACATCATCTCCCAGCCTCTGCATTACTAGAGCGGCGCGCGGGAGCTTCACTTCTAGAGATCTGTGCCGAAGGAGGCCCAGATCTGTCAAACCACACCGCTAGACCACCAGGGACTGGAGGTAGGGGCATTGTGGAGATGAAGGGGCATTGTGGAGATGAAGGGGACATTGTGGAAGGGGCATTGTGGAGATGGAAGGGGCATTGTGGAAGGGGGCATTGTGGAGATGAAGGGGGCATTGTGGAAGGGGCATTGTGGAGATGGAAGGGGCATTGTGGAAGGGGGCATTGTGGAGATGAGATGAAGGGGGCATTGTGGAAGGGGCATTGTGGAGATGAAGGGGCAATGGGAGATGAAGGGGGCAATGTGGAAGGGGCAATGTGGAGATGAGGGGGCAATGTGGAGATGAAGGGGCAATGTGGAGATGAAGGGGCATTGTGGAAGGGGCAATGTGGAGATGAGGGGGGGCATTGTGGAAGGGGCAATGTGGAGATGAAGGGGTCATTGTGGAAGGGGAATTGTGGAGATGAAGGGGGCATTGTGGAAGGGGCATTGTGGAGATGAAGGGGTCATTGTGGAAGGGGCAATTTGGAGATGAAGGGGGCATTGTGGAAGGGGCAATGTGGAGATGAAGGGGGCATTGTGGAAGGGGCAATGTGGAGATGAAGGGGGCAATGTGGAGATGAAGGGGGCATTGTGGAAGGGGCAATGTGGAGATGAAGGGGCAATGTGGAAGGGGCATTGTGATGGGGCATTGTGGAAGGGGCATTGTGATGGGGCATTGTGGAAGGGGCAATGTGGAGATGAAGGGGGCATTGTGGAAGGGGCAATGTGGAGATGAAGGGGGCAATGTGGAGATGAAGGGGGCATTGTGGAAGGGGCAATGTGGAGATGAAGGGGCAATGTGGAGATGAAGGGGGCATTGTGGAAGGGGCAATGTGGATGAGGGGGCCAATGTGGGCGGGGGGGCAATGTGGACGGGGGGGGGGCATGGCACTTTTTGCACCGGGGCCCGGTGGCTTCTAGTTATACCTCTGGAAAAACACTCTCCATGGTCCAAATACTATGAAGATTAATCGGACCTGCTGTTTTTGTGAAACGTTACTATCCCTTTAATAACGCTGTACTTATGCTGGATAATATTACTATTTCTAAGCTTATCTCTATATGACTAATTATTAGGGGGGGGACTTTATTTGGGGTGATATTTCCACTTTAAATAGTTTATACATTTAAACGTGTCTATCGTATCTCCCTTTCCTTGTCTCTTTCTGTCTGTATATATCAATGTCTTTGAGTGTAACCTGGCAAGGTCAATGGGAAGGTCTATTCATCCCCTATGGAATTATTCGCTATAGCTGTTTCGTCTCAGAATCCCTCCATTCTTTTTAACGCATCAGCCTCGCTGAAGCTGATTTAACCCCTTTGAGTGCCAGAGGGGTACAGAATGCATGCCGTACAGCTCTGGCACCCAAAGGGTTAATGAGAAATGGAATTATTTTGGAGCAAAGCAGCTACACCATAGGAGACACATGGGGCGTTAAAACCTGTTGAATGGTCTAGTTCTTAGTACATCAGACTCAATTAAATAAGACGGGGGGATTTCTACAAATGAAAACAAGTAGAAGATACAATAACAGTAGATATACACCCTGATGAATCATTGATGTACACGATTCTTCCAAAAAAAAAAAAAAAAAAAAAAGTAATATTATACTCGGCTTATGTTTTAATTGATTTATTAATATTTTATCACAGGAATGTAATTTAAGCTTCTCGTGATTTAGCTCTCATAAACCTTTAGCATTTTGCAAATTCAAATTCCAATTTGAAGCCAGGGTGAGCAATTAACTTTTCTATCATCTTGTCAGAGGAGAAGGTTCGTGTTTAATTTGAGATAAGGTAACAGACATATATACACTGTATCTATTAATGCAATTTCATTTCCCGAGTCAACCCATACACCTTCAGTTTACAAGACTTAAAGGGATAGTAATACTTCGTTTTATCTTTATTTTATTTTGTAGGCACTAAAAAAACATGAAGAACGATATAAGTCTTATCTCTCAAACCTTTATGGTTTGAGAGATATTCACAAGCAAAGTTTCCCCTCCCGCCCCTTTTACCTAGTGTAAGCCATCTCTTCCCAGATGTGGAATGCAGTCCATAGACCAGACAGATAACAGCAGGGGACAATCTTCTTCCTATGAGAACAATGAAAGCCCTGCCCCCTTGACAAGCTTTTCAGGTTTTTCCCTTATCTTAATTGAAGATTGTCCCTCTCTGCAGTCTACCTGGGCACCTCCCTTCTGATCTGGCTGAGCAGTGTTACATCAGTAAAAGGAGCAGGAGGGGGATACTTTATCATTGAATTACTCTTGAACTACAACTCTGACAGAATTGAAATAACACTCTCCAAAGTCCAAATACTATGATGATTAATTAGAGCTGCTTTTATTATGAAACATTACTATCCCTTTAAAGGGACACTGTCACTTAAAGCAACGTTTGCTGTTTTGAAAAAGATTTCAAAATCGCCTGTATGTTGTATTAGCTATTTTTTATTTAGAAAACTAATATTTTTAGTTATTTAGATTTATAGATGATGATAATTTAAGGCATGTTGTGCAGACACTTCCTGTTTCAGCCCTATATTACCTCTCCCACTCTCTGACATAGTAACATAGTTGGTGAGGCTGAAAAAAGACATGCGTCCATCAAGTTCAGCCCATGCCAAATCACAGTTGTTGATCCAGAGGAAGGCATAAAAAACACTGAAGCCATTTCCAATTAAGCCCCAAGTGGGTAATAACAATTCCTCCCTGACTCCATATGGCTGGCAGATATTTCCCTGGATCAACGTCCTATCTGCTTTGAAGCCAACTGTCATAATGCATAATATTATTCTGTGCTAGATAGGTATCCATTACTTTTTAAAGCAGTTACAGTATCTACAAGCACATCATCCTTTGGCAAAGAATTCCATAGCTTTACTTCCCTTACTGTAATAAATGCCTGCCTTTGTTTTAGTCAAAAGCGCAATACATTACTGAGCAGGGTCAATGAGTGGGGAATGTAAAATAGAGCTAAGACAGGAATTATTTACCTGGCATGTTTTAATTAGCATCATCTAAACATCTAAATAACTTTAAATCGTTTTCTAAATAAAAATGGCAAATACAACATACAGGTGACATTGAAAGCTCTTTCAAAATCCCCAAACTTGTTTTTAGGTGATAGTGTCCCTTTAAGGGAATAATCAGAAAGTAGTATAGCAAGGACATGCATCAAGACAACAATATTTTGGTATACATTTCTGTATCAATCATTGCATATACTCAATTAAAATGATGACCAGTGAGAGACGCGATCCCTACACGACTAATACATTTCAGGAGATTTCAATGTCCCGTTTGAGTCAACAAATAATTCTAGCAGTAACCAGCATGAAGTATATAAACATTTATTATAAAATAACAAATGTAAAATTTGAAATATAAAATCAGTGGTCTGATTTAAAGGGGATCTATAACCCCTATAGATGTTGGTCTCAACAGTTAATTTATGTAGTGACTAGCTGGTACAACGGTTTCATTTTTTAAATAAAATCGCTATTTTGATGAATTTAATTAAGTAAATACTCCCCTGCACCCTACTTCCTGACAGACTGAGGTTACCAGTTCTGTACCGCAGTCTGTCACTCTGTCTCTGCTCTCCTCCCTCTATCCAGCCTCCTCCAATGATTGAGGCTTCCTGCCTGTAAGCTGGAGCTCTCTCATTGGCTAGAGACCACTCCATCTTAGATGCAGTAAGCCTCCGTCATTGGAGGAGGATGGACAGAGGGAGGGGATCAGAGGAAGAGTGACAGACTGCGGTACACAGCTGGTAACCTCAGTCTGTCGGGAAGTAGGGATCAGGGCAATATTTACTTGATTAAATTCAGCAAAATACTGATTTTATTTAAAAAATAAAACCATTTTACCAGCTAGTCACTACATAAACGAACTATTGAGACCAACACGTATAGGGGTGATAGATCCCCTTTAACCAATCTCTTTATAGGTTGTGCTGACCTTTTCATCAGGGTATCAGAGTTAAAATCCATGATGAGAAGGTCATATTTACATGACCCTTTAGAACTATGGTAGGGTCTCTCTCTCGTTATGCCTCCAGCTAGTCCTGACCATGAATCTAAAGGGCGAGTCTTGATGTTTTAGCCAATTCTTCCCATTACTCTACATATCTATGTGAATAGTCTCAAGTTAGCAAAATGTCTCTGTTCAGTTATAGACTACAGTCATGTTTAACTTCTTAAGTACCATTGACGTGGCAGGACCATCACTCTAAGGCACTCCAAGACAGTAACGATCTCTTTCAGTCCCCCATTCGGCGTGCTGCCACACGTGATCAGTCATGTGAGACGGCACGTCAAAGTTTCCTATCTGGTCCATAAAAGACCACATACCCAGGGACCGCTGGTCCTTAAAGGGATAGTAATACTTTGTTTTATCTTTATTTTATTTTGTAGGCATTAAAAAAACATGAAGAACGATATAAGTCTTATCTCTCAAACCTTTATTGTTTGAGAGATATTCACAATCAAAGTTTCTCTTCCCGCCCCTTTTACCTAGTGTAAACCATCTCTTCTCAGATGTGGAATCCAGTCCATAGACCAGACAGATAACAGTAGGGGACAATCTTCTTCCTATGAGAACAATGAAAGCCCTGCCCCCCTTGACAAGTTTTTCAGGTTTTTACCTTATCTTAATTGAAGATTGTCCCTCTCTGCAATCTACCTGGACACCTCCCTTCTGATCTGGCTGAGCAGTGTTACATCAGTAAAAGGGGCAGGAGGGGGATACTTTGTCATTGAATTACTCTTGTACTACAACTCTGACAGAATTGAAATAACACCCTCCAAAGTCCAAATACTATGATGATTAATTAGAGCTGCTTTTATTATGAAAAATTTCTATCCCTTTAAGGGGTTAAATACAACCCCCCCCAGTAAATTTACATACAAAAATAAAAAATCAAAGCACTTGGGAGATGTTGTGAATAACAATATCATAGAAATATAATAAAAGTCTTACATATATTGAAAAAAGGAAGAAAATACAAGTAAATGTATAGTACTAGGTAGAATTCTTTTGATTATTAAGATAGGATAAATTCAGAGATACAAAATGTAGTGATATAGAGCATAAAGCTCAAGACAAATATTTAACAAGTGTATATTAAAATATACTGAAGATAAGAAAAGAAAGGATAAAAGTGTCAGTCTGGTAATATAGCACTAAATGTCCAAAACAAGCAAAACAAGATACCTAAATGTGTTTCTAGGATAGCGCACATATGAAAAACTAGACCTAAATGCGTGCCTAGGATAGCGCACATATGAAAAACTAGACCTACATGTGTTCCTAGGATACAGCACTTATGAAAAACTAGACCTAAATGTATGCCTAGGATAGAGCACATATGAAAAACTAGACCTAAATGTGTTTCTAGGATAGCGCACATATGAAAAACTAGACCTAAATGTATGCCTAGGATAGCGCACATATGAAAAACTAGACCTAAATGCGTGTCTAGGATAGCGCACATATGAAAAACTAGACCTAAATGCGTGTCTAGGATAGAGCACATATGAAAAACTAGACCTAAATGTGTTCCTAGGATAGCGCACATATGAAAAATTAGACCTAAATGTGTTCCTAGGATAGCGCACATATATAAACTAGACCTAAATGTGTTCCTAGGATAAGGCATATATATATAAACTAGACCTAAATGTGTGCCTAGGATAGCGCACATATATAAACTAGACCTAAATGTGTGCCTAGGATAGTGCACATATATAAACTAGACCTAAATGTGTGCCTAGGATAGCGCACATATATAAACTAGACCTAAATGTATTCCTAGGATAGCGCACATATGAAAAACTAGACCTAAATGTGTGCCTAGGATAGCGCACATATATAAACTAGACCTAAATGTGTTCCTAGGATAGCGCACATATGAAAAACTAGACCTAAATGTGTGCCTAGGATAATGCACCTATATAAACTAGACCTAAATGTGTTCCTAGGATAGCGCACCTATATAAACTAGACCTAAATGTGTTCCTAGGATAGCACACATATATAAATTAGACCTAAATGTGTTCCTAGGATAGCGCACATATATAAACTAGACCTAAATGTGTGCCTAGGATAGCCCACATATATAAACTAGACCTAAATGTGTTCCTAGGATAGCACACCTATATAAACTAGACCTAAATGTGTGCCTAGGATAGCGCACATATATAAACTAGACCTAAATGTGTTCCTAGGATAGCGCACATATGAAAAACTAGATCTAAATGTGTTCCTAGGATAGCGCACATATACAAACTAGACCTAAATGTGTTCCTAGGATAACACACATATATAAACTAGACCTAAATGTGTTCCTAGGATAGCGCACCTATATAAACTAGACCTAAATGTGTGCCTAGGATAGTGCACCTATATAAACTAGACCTAAATGTGTGCCTAGGATAGCGCACATATATAAACTAGACCTAAATGTGTTCCTAGGATAGCGCACATATATAAACTAGACCTAAATGTGTTCCTAGGATAGCGCACCTATATAAACTAGACCTAAATGTGTTCCTAGGATAGCACACATATATAAATTAGACCTAAATGTGTTCCTAGGATAGGGCATATATATAAACTAGACCTAAATGTTTGCCAAAATACCCCACATAAAACACCTCTAAATATGTACCATAAAAAACATCACATAAATAACCTATATGATCTCCCTATGTCCCAAATAAATACACAATAAAATTCACTCACGAGGCCCCACCAATACAGAAGATGGCACCAACCTGCATGAAGGACACCTGCCAAGGTACGTATCGTCCTTAAAAAAGCAAGTGCTAGGTAGAATTCCTCTTTAAAGCTTAGTGATACACCTCAGTCATTCACATGTTCCCAGATGCCTACTAAAAAAAAAAAAGTCTAAATAAAATGAACTAGCATTGAGGCTGTTTCTGTGAGTCTCTTTGATTTGATTCCTGGACAGTGGCCAGTTGCTAGACTCTTACAAAGCATTCCCAACCCCTTCTCCAGTGCTTTGTAGATCATGCTCCCTGCCATCAGACTCAGGGGATAGGTAACCTTTCCCACAGTCTGTCAGCTGCTGGCTTTGTTGTGCTTTGTCTGGAAGATTACCTGAAGTAACTCCACGCCGGGCCCCCCGCGGGGACGAGTTTGAAGAGCACAAAATAGTTTAATCTACAAATAAGAGCATTCAGGGGTCTGGGACAAAATTAGGAAATTACAGACAGTTACAAGGAGAGAAATAAAAGATGTACTGCTCCTATTTTTACCATCTGTTTCTCGCAGAACATCTCCGCTCGCTGTGTAGTTGGAAGGAAAATGACAGAGTCTCTGTATTTGTAAGGATCTTTTTGTTTTATTTTTTTGCTGCTAGTTCTTTGGACTTGCCACTGAGCAAATGTTAAACGTTTGGGTGTCAGATGGGGTATGCAATGCATTGCTTTGCGCTGTGTGGTGTACCCCTCTGGCACTCAAAGGTAAATCTGTAGCCAAAAAACCCCCCCAAAACACTAAAATTCATACCCCAGGAGCACTCTGCGGTCTCTTTAAAGCGGAATTACCACCCCGCCTAAACTTGCCCCTAAAGAATTACCCACATACCTCCCAAGTGTCCCTCTTTAGGAGGGACAGTCCCTCTTTAAGACCCAAATCCCTCTGTCCCTCTTTCCCACCCTGGTGTCCCTCTTTTTAGGAGATCAGACTGTGTGGTGTGTATATAAGTGTATCACCCAGGTGTCCCTGTGTTTAGGAGATCAGACTGTGCGGTGTGTATAGAAGTGTATCACCCTGGTGTCCCTGTGTTTAGGAGATCAGACTGTGTGGTGTGTGTATATAAGTGTATCACCCTGGTGTCCCTGTGTTTAGGAGATCAGACTGTGTGGTGTGTATAGAACTGTATCACCCCGGTGTCCCTGTGTTTAGGAGATCAGACTGTGCGGTGTGTATATAAGTGTATCACTCAGATGTCCCCGTGTTTAGGAGATCAGACTGTGTGGTGTGTATAGAAGTGTATCACCCTGGTGTCCCTGTGTTTAGGAGATCAGACTGTGTGGTGTGTATAGAAGTGTATCACCCTGGTGTCCCTGTGTTTAGGAGATCAGACTGTGTGGTGTGTATAGAAGTGTATCACCCTGGTGTCCCTGTGTTTAGGAGATCAGACTGTGTGGTGTGTGTATATAAGTATATCACCCTGGTGTCCCTGTGTTTAGGACATCAGACTGTGTGGTGTATATGTAAGTGTATCATCCTGGTGTCCCTGTGTTTAGGAGATCAGACTGCGTGGTGTGTATGTAAGTGTATCACCCTGGTGTCCCTGTGTTTAGGAGATCAGACTGTGTGGTGTGTATATAAGTGTATCACCCTGGTGTCCCTGTGTTTAGGAGTCAGACTGTGTGGTGTGTATAGAAGTGTATCACCCTGGTGTCCCTGTGTTTAGGAGATCAGACTGTGTGGTGTGTGTATATAAGTGTATCACCCTGGTGTCCCTGTGTTTAGGAGATCAGACTGTGTGGTGTGTATAGAAGTGTATCACCCCGGTGTCCCTGTGTTTAGGAGATCAGACTGTGCGGTGTGTATATAAGTGTATCACTCAGATGTCCCTGTGTTTAGGAGATCAGACTGTGTGGTGTGTATAGAAGTGTATCACCCTGGTGTCCCTGTGTTTAGGAGATCAGACTGTGTGGTGTGTATATAAGTGTATCACCCTGGTGCCCCTGTGTTTAGGAGATCAGACTGTGTGGTGTGTATAGAAGTGTATCACCCTGGTGCCCCTGTGTTTAGGAGATCAGACTGTGTGGTGTGTATAGAAGTGTATCACCCTGGTGTCCCTGTGTTTAGGAGATCAGGCTGTGTGGTGTGTATATAAGTGTATCACCCCGGTGTCCCTGTGTTTAGGAGATCAGACTGTGTGGTGTGTATAGAAGTGTATCACCCTGGTGTCCCTGTGTTTAGGAGATCAGACTGTGTGGTGTGTGTATATAAGTATATCACCCTGGTGTCCCTGTGTTTAGGACATCAGACTGTGTGGTGTATATGTAAGTGTATCATCCTGGTGTCCCTGTGTTTAGGAGATCAGACTGCGTGGTGTGTATGTAAGTGTATCACCCTGGTGTCCCTGTGTTTAGGAGATCAGACTGTGTGGTATGTATATAAGTGTATCACCCTGGTGTCCCTGTGTTTAGGAGATCAGACTGTGTGGTGTGTGTATATAGAAGTGTATCACCCTGGTGTCCCTGTGTTTAGGAGATCAGACTGTGTGGTGTCTATATAAGTGTATCACCCTGGTGTCCCCGTGTTTAGAAGATCAGAATGTGTGGTGTGTATATAAGTGTATCACCCTGGTGTCCCCGTGTTTAGGAGATCAGACTGTGTGGTGTGTATATAAGTGTATCACCCTGGTGTCCCTGTGTTTAGGAGATCAGACTGTGTGGTGTGTATATAAGTGTATCACCCTGGTGTCCCTGTGTTTAGGAGATCAGACTGTGTGGTGTGTGTATATAAGTGTATCACCCTGGTGTCCCTGTGTTTAGGAGATCAGACTGTGTGGTGTGTATAGAAGTGTATCACCCTGGTGTCCCTGTGTATAGGAGATCAGACTGTTTGGTGTGTATATAAGTGTATCACCCTGGCGTCCCTGTGTTTAGGAGATCAGACTGTATGGTGTGTATAGAAGTGTATCACCCTGGTGTCCCTGTGTGTAGGAGATCAGACTGTGTGGTGTGTATATAAGTGTATCACCCCGGTGTCCTTGTGTTTAGGAGATCAGACTGTGTGGTGTGTATATAAGTGTATCACCCCGGTGTCCATGTGTTTAGGAGATCAGACTATGTGGTGTGTATATAAGTGTATCACATTGCACCACAGCAATAAAAGTCACATTAATGTGTGTATAAATGTTAGTATATATGTGTTTATAGATTAGTCTGTGTAAATACAAAATTGTGGTCTTGTTCTGTCTAAATCACGTATTCAGTTACAGAAAGAGGCATCAGTAGATCATGGAATTACCTAAAAATTATCTGCAATGCCCTGTCCACCAGCCATACCCCAGCAACGTCACCTAAAACACATGTCCCTCTTTGGCGATTAGAGATGTTGGTAGGTGTGCAGACATCTATTTTCTGGTGACTAATGCAGCGTTACAAACTCTGTCTTAGTACATGAGCCTGAGATTGTACAGAAGCCCAGCGAGGATGTCTCCCACTGAAAATAATAAAATGCTGCAATTACACTGTTCTCTAATAACTGCCATATCAACTGTGCTTTATTCCCCCTATTTCCACAATTCACTTTACTAGTAATGTCCCTACTTTCATGTTAATTATAATACCGACACAAAAACACTTTAGAAATACAATTAAAAATTATTGTCATTACAGTAACAGTAATCCCAGCTCTGTTGTGAAGTGTTCAGTGCAACACATGACCAGGACGAAAATAAAACCTATCAATCACAGAGAAATCCCCAGAAAATTAAAGAAACTAGAATCAATGTTATTCTTAATTCATTTAAAGAAGAACTAGCTCAGAGGCTTAACTAGAAGTCACCGGGTTCTGATGCAAAAATTGCCATGACCCCACCCCCGACCACATTGCCCCCAACTCTCTGCTTTGCTCCCAATGTCCTCCTCTCCACATTGCCCCCAACTCTCCACATTGCCCCCAATATCCTCCTCTCCACATTGCCCCCAATTCTCCACAATGCCCCCAATGCCCTCCTCTCCACATTGCCCCCAATGTCCTCCTCTCCACATTGCCCTCAACTCTCCACATTGCCCCCAATGTCCTCCTCTCCACATTGCCCTCAACTCTCCACATTGCCCCCAATGTCCTCCTCTCCACATTGCCCCCAACTCTCCACATTGCCCCCAATATCCTCCTCTCCACATTGCCCCCAATTCTCCACAATGCCCCCAATGCCCTCCTCTCCACATTGCCCCCAATGTCCTCCTCTCCACACTGCCCCCAACTCTCCACATTGCTCCCAATATACTCCTCTCCACATTGCCCTCAACTCTCCACATTGCTCCCAATATACTCCTCTCCACATTGCCCTCAACTCTCCACATTGCTCCCAATATACTCCTCTCCACATTGCCCTCAACTCTCCACATTGCTCCCAATATACTCCTCTCCACATTGCCCTCAACTCTCCACATTGCCCCAATGTCCTCCTCTCCACATTGCCCCCAATGTCCTCCTCTTCACATTGCCCCCAATTCTCCACAATGTCCCCAATGTCCTCCTCTCCACATTGCCCCTATGGTCCTCCTCTTCACATTGCCCCCAATGTCCTCCTCTTCACATTGCCCCCAATGTCCTCCTCTTCACATTGCCCTCAACTCTCCACATTGCCCCTATGGTCCTCCTCTTCACATTGCCCCCAATTCTCCACAATGCCCCCAATGCCCTCCTCTCCACATTGCCCCCAATGTCCTCCTCTCCACATTGCCCTCAACTCTCCACATTGCCCCCAATGTCCTCCTCTCCACATTGCCCTCAACTCTCCACATTGCCCCCAATGTCCTCCTCTCCACATTGCCCCCAACTCTCCACATTGCCCCCAATATCCTCCTCTCCACATTGCCCCCAATTCTCCACAATGCCCCCAATGCCCTCCTCTCCACATTGCCCCCAATGTCCTCCTCTCCACACTGCCCCCAACTCTCCACATTGCTCCCAATATACTCCTCTCCACATTGCCCTCAACTCTCCACATTGCTCCCAATATACTCCTCTCCACATTGCCCTCAACTCTCCACATTCCTCCCAATATACTCCTCTCCACATTGCCCTCAACTCTCCACATTGCCCCAATGTCCTCCTCTCCACATTGCCCCCAATGTCCTCCTCTTCACATTGCCCCCAATTCTCCACAATGTCCCCAATGTCCTCCTCTCCACATTGCCCCTATGGTCCTCCTCTTCACATTGCCCCCAATGTCCTCCTCTTCACATTGCCCCCAATGTCCTCCTCTTCACAATGCCCCCAATGTCCTGCTCTCCACATTGCCCTCAACTCTCCACATTGCCCCTATGGTCCTCCTCTTCACATTGCCCCCAATGTCCTCCTCTTCACATTGCCCCCAATTCTCCACAATGTCCCCAATGTCCTCCTCTCCACATTGCCCCTATGGTCCTCCTCTTCACATTGTCCCCAATGTCCTCCTCTTCACATTGCCCCCAATTCTCCACAATGCCCCCAATGTCCTCCTCTACATATTGCCCCCAATGTCCTCCTCTTCACATTGCCCCCAATGTACTCCTCTTCATATTGCCCCCAATTCTCCACAATGCCCCCAATGTCCTCCTCTTCACATTGTCTCCAACTCTCCACATTGCCCCCATTGTCCTCCTCTCCACATTGCCCCCAATTTCCTCCTCTCCACATTGCCCCCAATTCTCCACATATTCATCTTCACATTGCCTCCAGTGTCCATCTCCTACCTCCCTGGGGGTCCAGCGGCATGGCAGAAGAGGTCTGTGCCTCTTTCGGCACAGACCTCTATGGAGACCTAGCGCTCCCGCGCGGACTTCTCTCCACTAATGCAGAGCGCTGGGAGATGATGTCATCTCCCAGTGCTCTGCATTACACGAGTGAGACGAGGGACATCGCATTTAATAGATGTCAGTGGCGCCAGGTGGGGGGGTCGCAGGGTCACCTTAGTCCCTGGAGTGATGGGCCCGGTCACAGGTGCGACCCCTGCTACCCCTATTGTTACGCCACTGAACTAACTCTTCAATTACCGTATTATGGCCAGAAAGGCCTAATGGCCCCTATGAATTCTGCCCATGTGACTCAAGAGATAATGGGGGAGATGCACTAACATGTGATAAAGAGTAGATAAAGTGGAGATAACTTCTCCAGTGATATCACTTCTCCAGTTCTTGTGTTATTCTATAGAACCTATTCACTAAAATCTCTACTTCTTGTGAAATCTCAGTGCAATAACATTAGAACTGGAGAAGTGATACGACTGGATATGACGTTGATGTGACAGCACCAGTGATTTCTGGAGCTTCGCTCTGTCCGTGTAATTATTTTAAACCCTTTCGGCTCTGGAGAGGTATTGTTTTGAATTCTGACAAATCCAGTCACGGTGGCAGAGGTCAACGCAATTCCTCGCTGGCGCCGAAAGGGTTAAAAAAAATTACAGTGACAGAGTGAAGCTCCAGAAATCACTGCTGCTGTCACATCAGTGTCACTTATTACAGAAAGAGACAGCTGTTGACAAAATAAGACATCCCAGCAACCCAGGAAAAGATTGTGCCTCCTGATACATACAGCGACATATAAGAGGCAACATGAGAATCTTGCGCTTTTTATGCATAGTGAGATTCTCATGCCACCCTTTTAAACAATGCAACATGCTGAAGGTGCCCTTTTGTATCACGCACTGTCTGGAGGCCATTTTCTTGTAGTCCGACAGAGGCATCACTTCCTGTCACAGTAGGCAATGTGCAGTCTTTATTCCAGGACTTTGTATTGTCCCTGAAGAGGACTACCTGGAACATGGGACATACATTCAGATTAGGGTGACCACACATCCCGGAATGCACAGGACTGTCCCTTATTGGGGGTCTTTGTCCCGCGTCAACCCCCCCCCCCACTAGGACAACAAAGAGTCCCGGAATTGAGCAACACGTGACAGTCCAGCCAGCCAATGAAATGTATTTGTATATGGTCCTCATTGGCTGGCTGGACTGGTGCATGCGAGACAGATGGGATGGAGCAGGTATGCTGGCACTGCAAGTGAGACCCGCGGCTGAGGCTCCTGCCGGCGCTGACTGTCTTTCTGAGGCTGTTCCCAGTGGGAACTCTTACTATGTCAGCCTCAGAAAGATGGTCAGCGCCGGCGAGAGCCTCAGCCGCGGGAGTAGGGTGACCACATGTCCTGGAATGGCACAATGGAAATGTAGTCACCCTTATTCAGATTCAGGGGCTGTCCTGGGCAATCAGGGACACGTGGTCACCCTACAGTGACATAAAGAGGTGTCTATAGGTCATGAAATAACCTCTTCGGCCATTTGTAATGTTGGGCGGTATGTGGTTCACTAGTAATGCATTAGGTTGGGCTTTGGGGAATTTAGCAACTTCTGTGGTTACCAGTGTCCTAAACCAACTCCTAGCAGACAAGCGGTAACTAGCACACGATTTATTAACATATTTATACAACATATTTCTGTGTTATGTAAATACAGCTTTGTTTCAGTTGCCATATGTGTTTGCAGGTGCAAAGCTTAACCCTTCGAGCACCAGTGCGTTGCATACACCTCTGGCACTCAACAGGTTAACACATTAACCCTTTGAGTGCCAGAGGGATACGCAACACATTGCTGTGCAATGGGTTTCATACCCCTCTGGCACTCAAATAGTTAAGGACCAGGGGGGGCATATAATGCATTTGCATCACAATGTATGGCACAGCCCTCGTGTCCTTAAAGGGTTAAAGGGGAACTAACACCTATAAATAAAATTAGTTCATACAGAGCCGCTTGGTGCAATTTTGCTGCAAACATTTCTGTGGATTTAAATGGGGCATTTAAAAAGATAGTAACAATTAATTTGTAAAAAAAATATATGTTGTATGGTTTATGCCCCTGAGTAAAACAAGGGTACTCCCCCTGCTGAGAGATATTTTATTAAAAAATTATAACAGTTCAAACTTGAATTTTTTAGGTGCAATATCACAGTGGCCAGAAAATTTACAGTGGTGCTGTTGCTACACCATCCTATAGAGATTTATGGACTACAGACCAGAGCAGTCCATAGGATGGTGTAGCAACAGCGCCACTGTAAATTTTCAGGCCACTGTGATATTGCACCTAAAAAAATTCAAGTTTGAGCTGTTATAACTCAGCAGTGGGAGTACCCTTGTTTTACACAGGGGCATAAACCCTACATCATATATTTTTTTACATTTTAAGTATTACTATCCCTTTAAACCTTTGGACGCTAGTGGTCACTGACAAACGAATGCCTTGGAGATCTCTCTGTAATTCAAAGGGTTTCATATTTCATTTAAATCAACGAGGATATTGGGTGCAAATGGATTGCCCCAGAATTGCTTCAGCTTGCCTTTTTACTTAAAGTCCATGTTATTCAAATTTAGTATCGCTACATAGGACAAAATCATTTCTTTCGGATGATATAAACATTCACAGGATATTAGAATATCACTATCCAGATATAACAGCATTCAAAAGCAGAAAAACGTACAGTTATATACCTGACTTCTGTTTGAAGGACATGTACCTAAGTGTTCCCCACTGTCACGGAGTAACGCTGTCTGCCATACAGCACAGTTTGGAACCTTCTGGACCTCTGTCTCTCTGTTGATCTGTGACATACAGTCTGCCCAATGCATGATGGAAGATATGAAAACTCAGCATTGTGTGAAGACTGGTGTGAAAACTCAATATTCGTCAAGCTATCTTATGTATAAGCACTTAGCATTGTGTGAAGCTACTGTAGCTGTGAACACAACTTTCTAAGAAGTGAAATGTTAGCGATGATACTGTAATCTTTTGTACTCGCTTTTAGCAGCAGGGAACAGCAGACGCAGTTATTAATTTAACCCTCTGAGTGCTAGAGGGGTATGTAACGCATTGCAATGCGTTAGATCCGTCTATGGCGCTCAAAGGGTTAAAGACAACATTAGTGATTTTTTTTTTTAAGAGCTTTCAAATCCACCTACATGATGGACTAGCTATTTTTTTTTTTTTTTTTACTCAGAAAGTTTTTGAGTCACTTAGAATTACAGATTATGAAAATTAGGACATGCCGTGCAGTCACTTCCTGTCTTACATTATCCCCCACCCCACACACACACTTAAGCCTTTCAGTTACAGAGGAGACGGGCAATGCATTGCTGAACAGTGCTCCTTTTCCTTCTCAACGTCTTGGGCAATCAAATGGGTTGAACATGTCGATGGTAGATCAAATTTCAGTTGAAACATAACTGGGCGTGTTTAACCTTTTGAGTGCCAGAGGGGTACGAAACGCAACTGGCACTCAAAGGGTTACGGTACTTTTTTATGCTGAGCAAAACACAGGTATTTCTACTGCTGGAAGATACTTTAGTCAAAAGTTATTACAGTGCAAAACTTATATATATATATATTTTTAAATAGTGTTCGAGTTCATAATTTTTTGCATCTAGGTGGCGCTGTTGTCATTACTGCCTGTGAGATGCACAGTGTCACGGACACTAGCTTTCCTTTGATGGCAGCTGAAACAGTGCCACCTATCAGCAAAACATGTTGAACTCAATATTTCAGAAACATTTAAGTTCTCTCTGTAATAACTTTTGAAAGCAACATCTCACTGGAGTGGGAGCATTCTTGTTTTAATAATTAGTATCTACTGTTCCTTTAACATGTAATTTGAAGTTGACCATTATGTTCCTTTGTTGGCTATTCTTCATTATCTGATGAAGACTATACATGGTGAAATATACATACTTAGATACTTTAAGACCTTTCAAAAAGTCGTATTTTTGCTACTTTAATTAGTTGTGGAAACCACAAATAGCATTCATTTGGGTTTAACTCTCTTCTCTTTCATGTTTATTTGAAAAATAATAATAGCAATTTACATTATAGAGAAATTCATTACGCTTGCCTGTGTGTGTCCCTGTGTAACCCCAACCTAATCCTTATCATCAAGCGAGATTACATAAATATGTACAGCCAGTGAGGTCTCACCAAAGAGACATTGTTTATTTCTTTTCAGAGCAAGGACTGAAAACCACTTAACTGTCTGAGTGCCAGAGGTGCACAATGCATAAACCATAAATGGTGTATATATATATATATATATATATATATATAAATAACAAAGTCAGAGGCCATGGGGCCTTGGTGCAAGAATTGTCATGGGACCCCCGACCTCATTGGCCACCTCCACATTGCCCCCCATCTCCACATCGCCCCTCAATCTCCACATTGCCCCTTCCACAATGACCCTCAATCTCCACATTACCCCTTCCACATTGCCCCTTTCACATTCCCCCCCATCTCCACAATGCCCCTTCCACAATGCCCCTCAATCTCCACATTGCCCCTTCCACATTGCCCCTTTCACATTCCCCCCCATCTCCATAATGCCCCTTCCACAATGCCCCTCAATCTCCACATTGCCCCTTTCACATTGCCCCTTTCACATTGCCCCTTTCACATCCTCCCCCATCTCCACAATGCCCCTTCCACAATGACCCTCAATCTCCACATTACCCCTTCCACATTGCCCCTTTCACATTCCCCCCATCTCCACAATGCCCCTCAATCTCCACATTGCCCCTTCCACAATGCCCCCATTTCCACATTGCCCCTTTCACATTGCCCCTCAATCTCCACATTACCCCTTCCACATCGTCCCTCAATCTCCACATCGCCCCTTCCACAATTACCCTCAATCTCCACATTACCCCTTCCACATCGTCCCTCAATCTCCACATCGCCCCTTCCACAATTACCCTCAATCTCCACATTACCCCTTCCACATCGTCCCTCAATCTCCACATCGCCCCTTCCACAATTACCCTCAATCTCCACATTACCCCTTCCACAATTACCCTCAATCTCCACATTACCCCTTCCACATCGTCCCTCAATCTCCACATCGCCCCTTCCACAATTACCCTCAATCTCCACATTGCCCCTTCCACATCGTCCCTCAGTCTCCACATTGCCCCTTCCACAATGCCCCCATTTCCACATTGCCCCCATCTCCACAATGCCCCTTCCACAATGCCCCCAGGTGGGGGAGTGCATAAAGTCTTAGAATTTGTTGCTCCCTGGACTTTGGAGAGTGTTATTTCAATTCTGTTAGAGTTGTAGTTCAAAAGTAATTCAATGACAAAGTATCCCCCTCCCACCCCTTTTACTGATGTAACACTGCTCAGCCAGAGCAGAAGGGAGGTGCCCAGGTAGACTGCAGAGAGGGACAATCTTCAATTAAGATAAGGGAAAAACCTGAAAAACTTGTCAAGGGGGGCAGGGCTTTCATTGTTCTCATAGGAAGAAGATTGTCCCCTTCTGTTATCTGTCTGGTCTATGGACTGCATTCCACATCTGAGAAGAGATGGCTTACACTAGGTAAAAGGGGCGGGAGGGGAAACTTTGCTTGTGAATATCTCTCAAACCATAAAGGTTTGAGAGATAAGACTTATATCGTTCTTCATGTTTTTTTAATGCCTACAAAATAAAATAAAGATAAAATGAAGTATTACTATCCCTTTAATCTACCGTAATATTGTAAGGTTTTTAAAGAAAAAAATATTTGTTTCAACTTCACTTTTCTGTCTAATTAACGTCATTTTTTCCCCGACAAAATAAAAATGGTCTAAACTTGGAGAAGACAAATTAAAGTCCCGTTAGCAGGAGGGAGAAACAATTTTTGTCGTTTCAAAGACAAAAAAGTCTTTGTTTCTTGGAAAAATTTTCATTTCAAAGACAAAATCAAAGACAATTTTTAACATCAGAATTTTTAAGGGCAACACTCATCAGGATCTTCTTACCGTCCTTTTTAATTCTTTAGACGCATTTTCAAACGTGACGGATTTACCTCTGAATGTATTGTCCTTTTACCACCAACTCGTGATCTGACAATTCTTTCATTATGACGACTTTTTGAACATCTCGACCTAATAGACTATGGTTTATGGTGAAATCAGTATCAACAGAAAAAAAAAAAAAAAAAAATCAGCTTAACCCTTTAAGTGCCAGAGTGGTACGTAACGCATTGCAAAGCGTTGTGTACCCCTCTCGCACGCAAAGTGTTAAAAGCAGGAAAAACTAGAGAAAAAGTCACTGTCGTTTATTTTTCGGTCCTAATGTCTCTAAGGCAGAAAGCTAAATATTCCATAGAATGAGGGAATTTAATTCAGCGTGCTAAATACTTTGTATGCTGCAGATGCATTTAACCCTTTGAGTGTCGGAGAGGGATCCAACGCATTGTCAAGCAATATGTCGGCTAACCCTCTGCTGCTCAAAGGGTTAAGACATTGTGTAGCAATTATAGATTTCTTAAGGGGCAATAAGGGGTTAAAGGATGTGTTAGATCTTTTTATTGCCCCTTAGCTATTTAGCCCTCACTTCTCTGGTCCTTAAATAAGAAAGCTTTACTTTAACCACTTAAGGACCGGCGTGCGCACGCGTGGCCGGCACTTGAGGATCACTGGACTTTTTTTTTTTCCTGTTCAGGGGATCCGGAGCGGCGTGCAGCCCTGAACTCCATGATTTGCCAGGACCGTCACTGGTCCTTAAGTGCCGGACCGCCGTGACGGTCCTGGCACGTCAATGGTCCTTAAGGGGTTAAGCTCTCACCTCCCAAATGCTTCCCCCAGTGGGAACATCTGAATTGACAGAATCTGCATGATAATTCCTCCTCATTAAATTATTCCACCCCGTTGCTGGAAGCTGATATGTTCTAGCAGTCTCAGAAGGAGAAGTGAGGATGAGTGAGGTGAAATGGACAGAGTAAGTATTATACAGGCTGTGCACACAGGGGGTTAAACAGTCCCTAACTACTAAACCAAACATTACACTGATTGAAAAGAAAAAAAAAACAGGAGGGTTATGCACTAAAGTGTGATAAAGAGGTGATAAAGTGGAGATAATCTCTCCAGTGATATTCCTGTGTTATTTATGGAGTCTGTGCACTAAGATCTCTATAACTGGAGAAATGTTAGTGCATTGGTGCTATAGAATTACATAGGAATTTGGAGAAGTGATATCACTGGAGAAGTTATCTCCACGTTATCATCTCTTTATCACGCCTTAGTGTATCTCCCTCAAGGTATAGGCACATTAAATAGATACCTTTAACCCTCTGAGTGCCTGAGGGGTTTCCAACCTCTCAGGCGCTCAAAGGGTTAATGAGACTGAAAATCACAAGATATTTGAGGCAGTCCACAAAATACACCGGGGGGAGATGCAATAAGGAGTGATAAAGAGGTGATAAAGTAGAGATAACTTCTCCAGTGATATCAATTCTTCAATTCCTATGTTATTCTATGGAGCCAGTGCACTAACGTTTCTTAAAGTGATAGTAATGTTTCACAAAAACAGCAGCTCCAATTAATCTTCATAGTATTTGAGCCATGGAGAGTGTTATTTCAGTACTGTCAGTACTGGTAGTTCAAGAGTAATTGAAAGATAATGTATCCCCCTCCCACCCCTTTTTACCTAGTGTAAGCCCCCTCTCCTCTGCATGCCTCCCAAGTGTCCCTCTTTAGGAGGGACAGTCCCTCTTTTAGACCCAAATCCCTCTGTCCCTCTTTCCCACCCTGATGTCCCTCTTTTTAGGAGAGCAGACTTTGTGATGTGTATATAAATATATCACATTGCTCTACATCAATAAAACTCACATTAATATTTGTTTAACCCCTTAACGACTGGCCGATCGGCGCGGAGTGGTCAGTTAAGGACCACGGAGCAATTTTTTTTTCTTCCTTCCGCTTCCGGACTCCCTGAACGGCGTGCAGCCGTGGGGGGAACCCGGAATTCCATGACGGTCATAGTACGCCACGGGTCATTGAGTCGGATCGACCCATGACGTACTATGACCGTCAAGGGTTGTTAAGGGGTTAAACATCAGTATATGTGTTTATAAATTAGTCTGTGTAAATAAAACACTTTGGTCTTGTTATAAATCATTTATTAGATTACACAAGGAGGTGTCAACAGGTAGTGAAATAGCCTGAAAATTATCGATAATTCCCCGCCCACCAGCCACGCCCCCAGTAACACCCCCAAAAACACAAGTGTCCCTCTTTGGCAATCTGAAATGTTGGGAGGTATGCCTCTGACGTGGGATCTGGTCCATACACCAGACAGCTCACAGCAAGGGACAATCTTCTTACTGTGAGAACAATGAAAACCCTGCGCCCTTAATAGGTTTTTCAGGTTTTTCCCTTATCTTAATTGAAGATTGTCCCTCTCTGCAATCTACTTGGGCACCTCCCTTCTGATCTGAGCTGAGCAGTGTTACATCAGTAAAAGGGGAGGGAGGGGGATACTTTATCATTCAATTACTCTTGTACTATAACTCTGACAGAATTGAAATAACACTCTCCATGGCCCAAATACTATGATGATTAATTAGAGCTACTTTTATTATGAAACATTACTATCCCTTTAAGTGTGAAAGACGTTAGTGCATGGGCTCCATAGAATAACATAGGAACTGGAGAAGTGATATCACTTTAGACGTTATGTCCGCTTTATCATCTTTTTATCACCCTTTAGTGCATAACCCCCCCCCCCCAAAAGTTGGAGAAATCTTAGCGCGTTGGCTGGAGAGTTTGGAACACAGGAGAAATAATTTCCAATTTATCACCTCTTTTTCACACCTTAGTGTGTCTCTCACCTGAAGTTATTGTGGAGCAAATCAATTGTATGACTGAACAAAAAATACATCTCCAAATTCCTGTTGATTGATTGGACTTTTAATTCTATACATTGGAGACTTACTTAGCACCCAAGGGGTTAATCCCATAATGACTGCATGTGAGCAGCCATTAAGAACCATTTTTTTTTTTTTTCTGTGATTTGAACTCTGGGATAGCCGCGCTGCCATCCCATGACATGCTAGGACCGTCACCGGTGGTCCTTAAGTGCCAGAATGGATGTGATGGTACTGGCGCGTCATGGGTCCTTAAACCCTTAAGGACACATGATGTGTCTGGACCGTCATGGGAAGACTTCCCTATAGGACCAGTGAAGGCCCTGGCACGTCATGGATTTCAGGGCTCCTCATGCGGCTGCACGCCGTTTGGGGAGCCCTGAATCAGACCGCACACAAAAAAATACTCTGTGGTCCTTAAAGGGATAGTAATGTTTCACAAAAAAAGCAGCTCCAATTAATCTTCATAGTATTTGGGCCATGGAGAGTGTTATTTCAGTACTGTCAGAGTTGAAGTTCACTTGTAACACTGCTCACCTCAGAGCAGCAAGACTGTCCGGATGGATCATGGAGAGGGACACTTTTCAGTGATCATAAGGAAAAACCTGAAAAACCTGGGTTTTCTTTCTTATGATCACAGTAAGAAGATTGTCCCTTGTTGTGATCTGTCCGGTCAAAAGACCAGATTCCACATCTGAGGGGAGGTGTCTTACACTAGGTAAAAGGGGTGGGAGGGGGATACTTTATCATTCAATTACTCTTGTACTACAACTCTGACAGTAATGAAATAACACTCTCCATGACCCAAATACTGTGATTATTAATTGGACCTGCCGTTTTTGTGAAACATTACTATCCCTTTAAGTGCTGGCCGCGCATACTTAAGCGGTTAAAAACCCCACTGAAATCAATGGAAATGTGCTGCCGTTTAATATCTGAATTTTCGGTTCTTAGCAGCCATCACCCTGAAAATGATTTTCCCCTAAATTAAGTTGGCAACGATCTGCCCTTGTCTATGTAAAAATATTATTGCTCCTGGTACACGTTGGCTTCTCGCTGGCGCTCTCCATTGTGCCCAGCTGATGTATACATTACAACCATATACAGGTCTGTTGTTTACAGCCAACAAACAGCAATACAAACAGTGCTTGGGGAATGTATAAACACTGGGCCAGCGAAATGCAAGGACTCTCTATGCCACACACGCAGCTTGTTTATTGATACCAAGTGTATACCATCAATGGAGGGAGACGGTCCGAGCTACTCTCTAAACACAGCGCGGCCTGCAGTCCTTTATACTCAGGGGTCTCATCCAGCAGATCCTCTATAATGAGATCTGCATGTGTTTCTATTTGTTGAACTTTTTACTATATTATTGTTTGTAGCGGAAATGGAGAAGGGGGGGGGGAGGTTTGGAGAAGCTGGTTAAACAAAATATAATTGAATGCAGGTGAATAATATATATATAAATAAATAAATAAATAAATAAATAAATAAGATCCTTAACCCTTTGAGCGCTAGAGTAGTGTCCAATGAAAAAACCTGAGACTTCTGGTCAAAACCTGAGAGTGTCCAGGCATCATTGAATTCCTTACAAGTGTCCCTCTTTAGGAGATATTAGGGATCCATACCTCCCAAGTGTCACTCTTTAGGAGATATTAGGGGTCCGTACCTCCCAAGTGTCCCTCTTTAGAAGATATTAGGGGTCCGTACCTCCCAAGTGTCCCGCTTTAGCAGATATTAGGGGTCCATACCTCCCAAGTGTCCCTCTTTAGGAGATATTAGGGGTCTGTACCTCCCAAGTGTCCCTCTTTAGGAGATATTAGGGGTCCATACCTCCCAAGTGTCCCTCTTTAGCAGATATTAGGGGTCCATACCTCCCAAGTGTCCCTCTTTAGGAGATATTAGGGGTCCATACCTCCCAAGTGTCCCTCTTTAGCAGATATTAGGGGTCTGTACCTCCCAAGTGTCCCTTTTTAGGAGATATTAGGAGTACATACCTCCCAAGTGTCCCTCTTTAGGAGGGACAGCCCTTTTTTGAGACCCAAATCCCTCTGTCCCTCTTTCCCCACCTAGTGTCCCTGTGTTTAGAAGATCAGACTGTGTGGTGTGTATATAGAAGTGTATCACCCTGGTGTCCCTGTGTTTAGGAGAACAGACTGTGTGGTGTGTATATAAGTGTATCACCCTGGTGTCCCTGTGTTTAGGAGATCAGACTGTGTGGTGTGTATATAAGTGTATCACCCTGGTGTCCATGTGTTTAGGAGATCAGACTGTGTGGTGTGTATATAAGTGTATCACCCTGGTGTCCCTGTGTTTAGGAGATCAGACTGTGTGGTGTGTGTATAAGTGTATCACCCTGGTGTCCCTGTGTTTAGGAGATCAGACTGTGTGGTGTGTATATAAGTGTATCACCCTGGTGTCCCTGTGTTTAGGAGATCAGACTGTGTGGTGTGTATAGAAGTGTATCACCCTGGTGTCCCTGTGTTTAGGAGATCAGACTGTGTGATGTGTATAGAAGTGTATCACCCTGGTGTCCCTGTGTTTAAGAGAACAGACTGTGTGGTGTGTATAGAAGTGTATCACCCAGGTGCCCCTGTGTTTAGGAGATCAGACTGTGTGGTGTGTATAGAAGTGTATCACCCTGGTGTCCTTGTGTTTATGAGATCAGACTGTGTGGTGTGTATATAGGTGTATCACCCAGGTGTCCCTGTGTTTAGGAGATCAGACTGTGTGGTGTGTATATAAGTGTATCACCCTGGTGTCCCTGTGTTTAGGAGATCAGACTGTACGGTGTGTATATAAGTGTATCACCTTGGTGTCCCTGTGTTTAGGAGATCAGACTGTGCCGTGTGTATATAAGTGTATCACCCAGGTGTCCCTGTGTTTAGGAGATCGGACTGTGTGGTGTGTATATAAGTGTATCGCATTGCTCCACAGCAAAAAAACTCACATCAATGTTTGTATAAACATCAGTAGACATGTTTATACATTAGTCTGTGTCAATAAAATACTTTAGTCTTGTTCTAAATAATGTATGCATTTACACAAAGAGATGTCAATTGGACATGAAAAAAACTAAAAATTCTCGGTAATGCCCCACCTACCAGTTGCACTGTCAACTACATCACCTAAAACACTATTGTCCCTTTTTGGCCATTTGAGATGTTGAGAGGTATGTCAGTGTTAATTCCTGGCACCTAACTGTGCCAACTATTTATGTGTGACACAAAATGACAAAAAAGCTATATATCTCCTTAAAGGGATAGTAATACTTAAAATGTAAAAAAATATATGTTGTAGGGTTTATCCCCCTGAGTAAAACAAGAGTACTCCCACTGCTGAAAGATGTTTCATTCAAAAGTTATTCATTTTCAAAGTTGAATTTTTTTAGGTGCTATATCACAGTGGCCTGAAATTGTACAGTGGCGCTGTTGCTACACCATCCTATGGACAGCTCTGGTCCCAGGAACATAAATCTCCATAGGATGGTGTAGCAACAGCGCCACTGTAAAATTTCAGTCCACTGTGATATTGCACCTAAAAAATTCAACTTTGAAAATTAATAACTTTTGAATGAAACACCTTTCAGCAGTGGGAGTACTCTTGTTTTACTCAGGGGGATAAACCCTACAACATATTTTTTTTTTACATTTTAAGTATTACTATCCCTTTAAAAAGAAATAATTCTTTGTAACGGTCTACAAAGCGTGCTTGCAAATCAAGCACACTTTGTAGACAATTCCAGTGAAGTATTTCTTTTTAAATTGCGCTATTTCGGCTCCAGACCCGGAACTCCTGCTGTCAGCTTACAGCTGATCTCAGTGAAAGGTGCGGTGGGGGGGGGGGAACTTTAGAACACTCTTTGATGGATTTCTTATTTAATTCTCTACAATATTAGTTTTTATATATTTAAGACATTTCTATCTCTTTAACTCAAGCTCCGAGAGTGTAAGATAAAAGTGCAGCATTAAACAGCCTTCCACCCCCCTAACAACAAACAGCACAATAAGAGAACATAATGTACACTGCACATAAGCTGTTTTGGAGACGTATTGAACGCAAGAAAAACACTAAACACTTCAAAGTGCACTCATTAGAGACAAACTTTTATCTGTCGCCTGTGACAAACACAGATATTTTTTTTTAATCAATATTTCTCATGGAGAATTTGTTATCCATAAATTGGAAGTCGTCAGAATATTTAAAAAAAATATATTTAACCCCTTGAATGCTAGAGATGTCTCCAATGCGTTTCATAATGGCGTCTGCAACAAAAACTGATTTTTTTAGCAATATTCCTCATGGAGAACTTGCTATCCATTATTTGGACGTCGTCGGGATATTTAAAAAGATATATATATATATTTAACCCCTCGAATGCTACAGAATCTGCTCCTGGGACTAGACAGATCACAGCGAGGGATAATCTTCTTACTGTGAGAACAATGAAAAAACCCTGCCCCCCTTGACAAGTTTTTCAGGTTTCTCCTTATGCTCACTGAAGATTGTCCCTCTCTGCGATCCATCCGGACAGTCTTGCTGCTCTGAGGTGAGCAGTGTTACATCAGTAAAAGGGGCAGGAGGGGGATACTTTATCATTCAATTACTCTTGTACTACAACTCTGACAGAACTGAAATAACACTCTACACGACCCAAATACTATGAAGATTAATTGGAGCTGCTTTTATTGTGAAACATCACTATCCCTTTAAAGGAGCAGTGAACTTATTTTTTTATAAAAAATATATATTGTTGAGCTTTTCCTGCTGAGTAAATAAGGGTACTCCCACTGCCCAAGGATGCATATTTCCAGTTATTATAGTTTAAAACAGTTTGTTTTTTTGTTTGTTTTTTTACATTGGAAGTGCCTTCTACTGGTCAAATTCCAGTTATTCTATTCTGCATTCTATCTGAGGGGAAAGTCACTGACAAACAGTTCTCATAGAATGTGAGAGAATCTGCTTAGTCACTTCCTGTCAGTTATAACTTTCAGGAAGTAAACACGCTGTAGTTCACTTCCTGATTATTTGAACTGTTATAAACGTTGAATAAAACAGTTGGTAGCGGCAGAAGTGCCCTTGTTTTACTCAACAGAAATAGCCCTATAACATATAGGTTTTCTTTTTTTTTTAAATCACTGCTCCTTTAACCCTTTGCTTCATGTGTTACTCACTTCTATGGGCCTCAGCGAGTTACAGTTAGGAAACTAGATCTCACTGACCCCACCTCAATAGTGAGAGCAAGGGATATGCAACGTTAGCAGGTATCCCCTCCAGTGTTATTCAGGAGACCACTACTATAGAACTATACAAACAGCTTTTGAAGATTTCACGAGACTTGCTGATTTATATCTTTTAAACTTCAATGGCGCCTGTTCTTCTCAAGTAAAGAATAATAATTCTTCTCAGCATCTAGTGACCTGAGAAGTCTCTAAGGCACATCCAGACCACTGGAAGACGGCCAAGACTTTACATTTGGAATCAGACAACTCTCAGGGGGCCAGAGATGGGAAGATTTATGTATTTATCGCTGAGCTGAGAATACTACACAAGTCTTAAAGGGCAGCTGAAATAAAAAGAATGTAGGTTGACGTTCTATCTTTTAATAGGTAAATGCTGCTACTCGCGCTTATGTAAGAAGAAGCATAATAATTTTACGTCCGTAATTGTACCTGTCCACAGAGTTTCTTGTCACACTCCCTGTAAAGTCTGAGGCTGCCAGTGGCGTTGTCATTCCTGTTGGCTGTGCAGGTGGGTGAGATATCAGAGTAGCCAATAGGAATCATTACCTGCCTCTCTCTGTAGCTCACAGCACAAGCTGCTACTGAAATAAGTCAGACTAGCATCTATTGACCCTTTGAGTGTCAGAGGGGTACACAACGCATTGCAAAGGGTAAACTCAGTATCAGTAGCAGGCAACCAGATTCACCCCCATGCTTAAGTGGATGTGTCACCTATGGATAACATCCCATAAATAGTTAGGTGAAATAGCCAATACCATGAAAATGTTATTTTTTAATTTAAGCTTCAATTTCATTTAAATTTAACTTACAAAAAGTCTGTGCTGCAGCCACTTCCGGGTTCTCTGCGGTTAATGCGGTTACAGAGCTTTGCCTCAGCTCTCCTCCGATGACGGAGGCTTCTGTCTGGAAGCTGGAGCGGTCTCATTGGCTAGATATCGACTTCTGGTCAATGAGACCGCTCCAGCTTAACCCTTTGAGTTGCAGAGGGGTAAGGAACGCATTGCAAAGCAATGCATTCCGTACCCCTCTGGCATTCAAAGGGTTAATCCTGGCACTCTTTTACATGAGATGCGGTTTGTTAAGCTTGTTTTTCGTTCCGCATTACCAACAAACAATCACAGCAGCTGCCCACGGACCCAGTTTTGATATCCCCAGTTAACTGATGTATCCTTTCCAGAACCAACTCATTCATCCTTAACCCTTTGAGTGCCAGAGTGGTATGCAGTGCTTTGCAATACATTGCATATCCCTCTGGCTCTCAAAGGGTTAACCCACTGAATGCTAGGGAAATCTACAACTTATTTTGAAGCTACCAGTTTTACAACTCTTTCACATTCAGAGGTAATGTAGCGGATCACAGACCGTTACAATGGGAAGTGGGTTACAAAGACTTGATGGTATTGATTAAAGGGATAGTGATACTTAAAATGTAAAAAAAAATATATGTTATAGGGTTTATCCCCCTGAGTAAAAATAGGGAACTCCCACTGCTGAAAGATATTTTATTTAAAAATTATAACAGCTCAAACTGGAATTTTTTAGGTGCAATATCACAGCGGCCTGGAAATTTAAAGTGGCGCTGTTGCTACACCATCCTATGGACAGCTCTGGTCTGTAGACCATAAATCTTCATAGGATGGTGTAGCAACAGCATCACAGTTTGAGCTGTTATAATTTCTTAATAAAGTATCTCTCAGCAGTGGGAGTACCCTTGTTTTATTCAGGGACATAAACCCTACAGCATATATTTTTTTACATGTTAAGTATTACTATCCCTTTAAGCCTGAGGTGCAGTCTTTCACTGTGCAGTCCTGTGCTTTCCCCGTCCCATTCGTGCTCTGTGTCCATATAGGTGCTACAGTGCAGTCCAAGGGGCCAGGTCAGCCTTCAGCCCCCCGCACCACTGAAGGATTGGGGGGCCCTTTAGCTTCGCCTCCTCCTCCCGGAGGGAGAGAAAGGTCTACTCCCTGGGGTCTTTGGCACTGTGCTGTCCAACCCCTGGGCCTCCTTCTTCTCTCTGGGGAGAGGAGCCTCCGAGTCTTGGGGGGGGGGCCCAAAGGCACAACAACCAGCCCCCACCACTAAAGCTCGAGCCTTCCGACCTGGCCCCATTGATTCAGTTTCCAGTGTTATAAGTGCTGAGTGTTGGTTTGATTAAGTGCTATCCAAAATAAAGAGTGCAAAAAAATCATAAAAATCAACAGTGCAAAAACGTGCGCTGTGTATAATCCTATATAATAATGAGCTAAATTGTGTGTAACGCCGGACATGCGCAGTAGACACTGCTGCGCGTGCGGCAGTCATGCGCAGTACAGACTGCCCGCGCCGCGGCTGATACAGCTCTGTATCAGCAGTGGTGCGGGCAGTCTCTGCTGCGCGTGACTGTCCCGCGACCGGCTGCCAGAGACACTGTGGCCCGTGTAACGGGCTGTTCAACTAGTAAATAAATAAATAGTGCCTGTTAAGGTCCCAGCCTCCCAGCTGGCATTATAAAAATCATTCGTGCCCTGCCAAGGAGGCCAGCAGAGGTGAGGGGAAATGAACAGTCAAAGTGCATGTCTGTTGCTCCTCCTAGGCTCATGTGAGGGATCATGTGCTCGATGTTTGCAGGGGAAAAAGGCACCTCGGGCTTTTGTTGCTTCCCGGCCATGTCACCAGATAAAGTGGTTCTCTGTTCCTTGGCGCTTGAACAGATACTACACTTGATCTTAGCCAGAAGGTTGAGAGAAGCCAAGAGAGAGGGGAAGCTCACAGCGCCAACTCACCTTGATATATATAAAATACATTTTGTTAAGTGAATATAAAGTTAAATATAGATAGCAGCAAGGAATGAAAGGGTTCTTCAGTCCCCCAAACATTTAGGCCATTTACACCTAAAATACCCTATCTAAATACAATACAAACAAGAGATCCCTGGCAAGCTTAAATACACTAAAATCTCACTTATTTACTAATAACTATTATTATATATGCCGAACACTGGGCACACATTTGTTTATTATATAGAGGACAGCAGGTTTGTCTTATGGTTTGTATATATATATATATATATATATATATATATATATATATATATATATACACATTCGGAGGTGAAGGCCACATCACTTTCCATCTGCGGATGATGTCAGCTGAAGTCCAACTAGGGTGACCACACGTCCCAGAATGCCCTGGACTGTCCCTTATTGGGGGTCTGTGTCCCGCATCCCGGGTCACCCCTCACCAGGACAACAAGGAGTCCCGGAATTCAGCAACATGCACCAGTCCAGCCAATGAAATGTATTTGCTATATGGTCTTCATTGGCTGACTGAGCTTGGCCTTTTGATGCTTAGTAGCGCTAGTCGCCAGAATAGTTACCTTATGTAATAGATTTATTCTCTCGTCCATAGGTGACAGGCAAGATGGAGCGTGGACATCTTGCCACTGTGACGTCCGCACGCCTGCGCTGTCAATCACAGCTGGAGCCAAATGGCTCCTAGTAACGCCTCCTAGACCGGGCTGGGACTGAGAGTGCAGGCGTGTGGACATCACAATGGCAAGATGTCCGCTCTCCGTCCTGCCTGACACCCATGGATGAGAGGAGAAATCTATTACATAAGGTAATTATTCTGGCGACTAGCGCTACTAAGCAGCGAGCCGCCAGATGGGGACTTAGTGAAGCTAAAGATTGTGTGGGGTGGTAGTTCCGCTTTAATTCTGCATCCCAAAACCCCATTGCGGTCAGAGGTAGGAAACCTGTGGTTCCCCAGCTGCTGTTAGACTACAATCGCAATCATGCTCAGCTGGCCAATGGTAATTTTAGACAAACAACAGCTGGAGACCTGTGGCTTGCCACTCATTGTGATATACATAACAGTAACCAGCATTTTTTTTATTATTGGGGTGCAAAATCTTTAAAGGGGAACATTCACCTGAAAAAAAAATTGGAGCGCTGGTTATAAGTCCTAATGCAATACCAGCGCTGGGTTTTGTTTTAAATGTACTGACCTGTGAGCCGAGATATTAATGTTTAAAAAGTGCCACTTCCGCATACTGCGGCACCCTGTATGTGCGGCACGGAGCAGCAGGACTTCCCACTTCGCTCCCAGAAGCCCCAGCGAGCGCGTTCTCGCTTCACCTCGGAGCTGTATTGTGTTGGGCTAACGTTACATCCGGCTCAGCTTGAGATGCTACGGAGGTTGCAACATTAATATCTCGGCTCACAGGTCAGTACATTTAAAACAAAACCCAGCGCTGCTATTGCATTAGGACTTATAACCAGCGCTCCAATTTTTTTTTCAGGTGAATGTTCCCCTTTAACATGGCAGGGAAGGATCAGGGGAGGGGGTCCTGGGGGCTGTAATCATTCTCTTGGTCTTTTCCTTTGGAATGCCCCTCTTAGCGCCAAGCTTCATGACAAGATATTCTTTTTCCATCCACGGCAAACTAACCAGACTTCAGCACTTGAAGGAATTCACATCTGAAAACCAATGCGAGTTACTCTGCTAAGTTATCTAGCTGAGTCACTCCTTTCTGTCTCCCTGGCTTGCATTTTTGCCCGTCTTTGGATCTGAGTCAGTGCTCTTACCACAAAGAGAAGCGTGGTGAGCCAAGTCGTACAGAAAAGGCATTTTCACACACTGAGACTGGATATTGCTTTTCTGAAGCACCATCCAAGCTCTTCCTTTTCCTCTGAGATGAACACAACCCCCCCCTCCAGTGTCTCTTCTAGAGGCTCCTGTCTTAATAAGCGATGACTGCCGTGACTGTCTCCATCCAGAGATCCTATTCACCGCCAGCACCTCTGCTCTCCTCCTGTGGCTCGAGAAGAACTGATTAGCACTTTGCATAATTAACCTGATTAGCACTGTGCATAATCAAACTGATTAGCACTTTGCATAATTAAAAAGAAATAATAACAACAACAATAAGCAGCACAAGGTAATATCAAAAGCCGCTGGTTCCAAAGCCCCTTCTGCTCTCTGCCAAGGATCGCATCCATAAAGCACATTATATTCCTACCATAAAGCACATTATATTCCTACCATAAAGCACATTATATTCCTACCATACAGCCCTTTATATTCCTACCATACAGCCCTTTATATTCCTACCATAAAGCACATTATATTCCTACCATACAGCCCTTTATATTCCTACCATACAGCCCTTTATATTCCTACCATACAGCACATTATATTCCTACCATAAAGCACATTATATTCCTACCATAGAGCTTACTATATTCCTACCATACAGCCCTTTATATTCCTCCCATAAAGCACATTATATTCCTACCATACAGCACATTATATTCCTACCATACAGCCCTTTATATTCCTACCATACAGCACATTATATTCCTACCATAGAACCCTTTATATTCCTACCATACAGGCCTTTATATTCCTACGATACAGCACATTATATTCCTACCATAGAACCCTTTATATTCCTACCATACAGCCCTTTATATTCCTACCATACAGCACATTATATTCCTACCATAAAGCACATTATATTCCTACCATAGATCACATTATATTCCTACCATAAAGCACATTATATTCCTACCATAGATCACATTATATTCCTACCATACAGCACATTATATTCCTACCATAATGCACATTATATTCCTACCATAGAGCCCTTTATATTCCTACCATACAGCCCTTTATATTCCTACCATAAAGCACATTATATTCCTACCATAGAGCACATTATATTCCTACCATACAGCACATTATATTCCTACCATAGAGCACATTATATTCCTACCATAGAGCACATTATATTCCTACCATAAAGCACATTATATTCCTACCATAGAGCACATTATATTCATACCATATAGCACATTATATTCCTACCATAAAGCACATTATATTCCTACCATATAGCCCTTTATATTCCTACCATAAAGCACATTATATTCCTACCATAGAGCACATTATATTCCTACCATACAGCACATTATATTCCTACCATAGAGCACATTATATTCCTACCATAAAGCACATTATATTCCTACCATAGAGAACATTATATTCCTACCATACAGCACATTATATTCCTACCATATAGCCCTTTATATTCCTACCATACAGCCCTTTATATTCCTACCATACAGCACATTATATTCCTACCACAGAGCACATTATATTCCTACCATAGAGTAC
This sequence comes from Rhinophrynus dorsalis, assembly GCA_037306005.1. Taxonomy (NCBI): domain Eukaryota; kingdom Metazoa; phylum Chordata; class Amphibia; order Anura; family Rhinophrynidae; genus Rhinophrynus; species Rhinophrynus dorsalis. The sequence continues at coordinate 17,858,457 of CM074719.1, forward strand.
ATTATATTCCTACCATACAGCCCTTTATATTCCTACCATATAGCACATTATATTCCTACCATACAGCCCTTTATATTCCTACCATAGAGCACATTATATTCCTACCATAAAGCACATTATATTCCTACCATACAGCCCTTTATCTTCCTACCATTAAGCACATTATATTTCTACAATAGAGCACATTATATTCCTACCATAAAGCACATTATATTCCTACCATAGAGCACATTATATTCCTACCATAGAACGCTTTATATTCCTTCCATAGATCACATTATATTCCTACCATAGAGCACATTATATTCCTACCATAAAGCACATTATATTCCTACCATAAAGCACATTATATTCCTACCATACAGCCCTTTATATTCCTACCATAAAGCTTATTATATTCCTACCATAAAGCACATTATATTCCTACCATACAGCCCTTATATTCCTACCATAAAGCACATTATATTCCTACCATAAAGCACATTATATTCCTACCATAAAGCACATTATATTCCTACCACAGAGCTTACTATATTCCCACCATAAAGCACATTATATTCCCACCATAAAGCTTACTATATTCCTACCATTAGACTTGTGCACAACAAAAATATTTGTTAAAATTCGATTCAGGGCAATTTTTTTTTTCATTCCTCGACTCTGCAATTCGGATTTGACCTGTTTGACTCGGACGAAAGTCGTCGACAGTCCGAATTATTCTGCAACTTTAAAATACCTTTACAAATACAATAAAATATGAAAATTAAATGAATGGAACCATTTCCAGGATCTAAATAAAGATGGTGGAACAGGGTAAGGTGGGCATTTAGCCTTATGCTACTATGGATGAAGAATCTAAAGTATGGTTGTAGCAATAAGGCACCCTGCCTGCCTAAACTATACACATACACAACTGGCTGTATCTGGCTGCTGGCTGAAGTGTCCCTCTGAAAATTATTCAAAGTCCTACTATTATTTTTAATATTTTACACACAAACAAATGTGACTTTCCTTTGTGGACGCAATAAGGTACTAGGCCTTCCTATAGAACTGTGAGACTGGCTGAAGTGAAAATTATTCAAACAAATTCCTACTAGTTTAGTATTTTTAATATTTAACACAGGAACACAGGTGACTCCAATGCGGTGGTAATAAGGTACTAGGCCTGCCTGCAGAACTGTGAGACTGGCTGATGTGTCACTCTGAAAATTATTCAAGCAAATCCCTAATATTTTTAATTTTTTGCACAGGAACAAGGATGAGTCTCCCTTGCAGTGGCAGTAAGGCACTAATGCTGGCTGCCTGCCTAGACAACAACTGGACACTCTCTATCTCCTTCTTCTCTCTCTGAGCTCCAATAACACAATGAGGAAATGCAGGCTGTCTGCCTGGGTGTCTGTGTCATTAGTCCAACCCCCATCATGAAACAAAGAAGCCAATTGGAATAGAGACAAAGCGGGAAAGTAGCACATGAAACAGAGAAGCTAATTGGACTAGAGACATGGAGGGAAATTATGGAGGGAAAGTAATCGAGCGCGGGTAGTAGTCGTTGAAATTCCGAAAGTTTCGATGAAATTCGGTCCCAGGCTTGTCGGATTCGTATTTTTTTTGGCCAACAACCCTTGCGTATTGGAAGGTCCGAATGTCGCCGAATGACCCCTTTTTCGTTGAATTCCGAATGTCGCCGAACCAAATCGCACAAGTCTTCCTACCATACAGCCCTTTATATTCCTACCATAAAGCTTACTATATTCCTACCATACAGCCCTTTATATTCCTACCATAAAGCACATTATATTCCTACCATACAGCCCTTTATATTCCTACCATACAGCCCTTTATATTCCTACCATACAGCACATTATATTCCTACCATACAGCCCTTTATATTCCTACCATAAAGCTTACTATATTCCTACCACAAAGCTTACTATATTCCTACCATACAGCCCTTTATATTCCTACCATAAAGCACATTATATTTCTACCATAGAACCCTTTATATTCCTACCATAAAGCTTGCTATATTCCTACCATACAGTCCTTATATTCCTACCATAAAGCTTACTATATTTCTACCATAGGGCACATTATATTCCTACCATAGAACACATTACATTCCTACCATAGAGAACACTATATTCCTACCATATAGCACATTACAGTCCTACCATTCTCCCTGTCTGCCCAAATCCTGTTATTGCTGCTTCCATTGTATACACAGAAGAATAGATTTTATTAAGGTGTCAGCCATCATGTTATCCTGACTAATTAATTCACCTGTCTCAGTTTTAAGGGCAGATATCAACTTTCATGCTTTTGCCGTTTATGTGCTTTTAGAGGTTTTTAGGACTTATTTATTTTTTTTGCGCTCTATTCTTTTCTTATTCTCATTGTTACCAAGCCTAATTGCTTGTTTGCAGATTGAAATGAATTCTTTCTGCATTTTAAAATCATACAGCCAACTCTTTTGACTTAAAGCGGAACTGTCTCATTCTAACTTCCCCTCCCAGATTGGTTTGTACACCCCAACAAGCTCAGAACCCCCGCGAGATTGAAATAATGTGTCCCTTTATAATGAAAGAAGTTCCCTCTTCAGTAGCCAGAGGGAGAACGCTGCCATCTTGATGTCGTTGGGAATGACTGGCAGAGTGCTCGCTCCATGCGCGACCCTAAGCCTGCCCCCCCCCCGGTGTATTCTCAAGGCTGGCAATAGTATTTTCAAAAGAAAATGGAGTCCTTCTAGTGCAAACAACTGCACCATAGGGGAGTACTAAAAGGGCCACTTGATTAAATGGATCATTTAACCCCTTGAGTTCTTCAGCGTGTGTCCCCTATGATGCAATTGGCTCCCTCCACAATGTCGTCACTTTTCCATTGAAAATAAGCAAATGGTCTCTAAAGAGTAACATGCGATATGCAGATAAGTAAAAGTGTTGTTGTGTCTGGCTTCTTGCGATAGTTGTGTTAACCCTTTTTGGTGACAGATGGGCACGCAATGCATTGCTTCCCCTCTCTGGCACTCAAATGGGTTAACATATCCTAGTAGGAAAATGAGACGTAGAGGAAAATCCAACAAGAAGCAAAACAGCTGTTCTTTCCTGTGTCATTTTCCCCCTTTTGTCTATAATGTGTACCGTATATTAACCCTTTGAGTGTCAGATGGGTATCCAACGCATTGTGAAGCAAATTGCTGGATATCCCTCTGGAACGCAAAGGGTTAAAGCCATCCACAGGGGACTGCTGGCAGACATACTAAGGTTGAGGAGTTGGTCAATAGGACTCATTGCTCCTACTGAATCGGTTCCCATTGCTCTAGTAGTCTGCAATCAGCAGCAGGGGAGGGCTGGCAACATACGGCCCAGGGGGCAAATACATATCTACTATCGCCCAAGCCCACTGTCCCAACCCACCCCTGTTTCCTTAATTTTAAAATTGTCCTTAAAGCTGTGAATTAAAGCAAGTGATACCACAGAGCTTACTGTTGAAATGGGGCTATATTAGTGATACTACAGTGCTTACAATTTAACCCTGTGAGTGCCAGAGAGGTACGCAACTCACTGCTTTTTCAATGCGTTGTGTACCCCTCTAGCACTCAAAGGGTTAAGCAAAGATAGAATAGTGATGCCATAGAGCTTGCAAGGGAAATGGATTACTCTACTAGTGCAGCTATGTTTGGATTGTAGCTCTGTAGATTCATTTCTTAAAGGGCTAGTAATAATTAAAATGTAAAAAAAATATGTTGTAGGGTTTATCCCCCTGAGTAAAACAAGAGAACTCCCACTGCTGAAAGGTGTTTCATTCAAAAGTTATTAATTTTCAAAGTTGAATTTTTTAGGTGCGATATCACAGTGGCCTGAAATTGTACAGTGGCGCTGTTGCTACATGATCCTATGGACAGCTCTGGTCCCGGGACCATAAATCTCCATAGGATGGTGTAGCAACAGCTCCACTGTACAATTTCAGGCCACTGTGATATTGCACCTAAAAAATTCAACTTTGAAAATTAATAACTTTTGAACGAAATACCTTTCAGCAGTGGGAGTACTCTTGTTTTACTCAGGGGGATAAACCCTACAACATATTTTTTTTTTTAGATTTTAAGTATTACTATCCCTTTAAGCTCTGTGGTATCACTGGTGAAGCTCCATTTACAGCAGCAAGTGGGAGATTGAGTGAGGCACTGGCCTACCAGCCCAGACACATGGCCATCCCAGGGGGCAATAGCCTCCCTCTGCCCCCCAGGCCAGCCCTCCCCTGATCAGCAGCTTTCCAAATAATGCTGGGCTACAGCTCCCTTGCCAGCTGAGGATGATGGCAGGTGTAGTCCGATAGACGGTCATTCATAGGATACCCATGTTGTCTGATGTGACTACAACAATAATTTCACAGTTGAAGGGGGGTGTGCAGAGCAGGATCCGGGTGCAAATGGAAGGTTGACATCTCTTCTATTTGTGCAGACAGGAGATGAACATTTGTGGGAGGACTCGTGGATATTGGACATGTATAGATGGTCAGCAGGCTGAGATCAGACTGTCTACGATGCACAAATAATTTCACCCTGGGACCCAAGAAGAAAACCCGTCGTTTGGAGTCTTCGTGTTGTAGCTGATTGCTGATGATCCGAGTGGGGACGGATGTTATCTCTCCACAGGCACGCTTGTCAGACAGTCTGATATCAGCCTGCTGTCCATCTATACATGTGAGTGCAATTTTATTTATTTCTTATCCAGCTTTTATTGCACAATTGGGCGCTCCCTTGTGTTTTTGTGTTACATGTCCAATATCCACGAGTCTTTCGCCACTCAGGGGGAGTGTGTCCGGTGGGAGCAGCCTTGAAACATTCATTTTACACTTGTGTTACTGTACCTGGGGGCAGTTCGATATCCCCAGAGGCTTGTTTGCCGTGTGTGGCATATGCCAATTTCGGTCACTAATTTTGTGAGTGCGCACTTTAGGCTGATGGTGGTGGCCAAGTGTTGATATCCATTGATCCCGCACAAGGGATGAAGGGAGTGTGCTCACTCCTGGGAAGAGCTGGAGAGGGAGGTGGGAGGAGATTTCCTGCACACGGGATGTCCTATAGAGCCCTGTGGTACAGCTTGTACAGCAGGAAGAGGAAATGGTGACGCCACTGGGTAAGTTTAAAAATCTAATATCTAATAAAGTATTAAAAAACAAGTTAACAACCTAGAAACAATTTTATGAGTTATATCCAATGGCATAAAGTGTCCTGAGGATGGAAGTTAAAATTAAACAATTTAAAATCCTGCTTCTTCCTCCCCATTTCTCTGCAGACCTTTTTGTTAAGCCGCATTGGTCTTTATTTGTTACTCTTGTATTTATTACCCAGTAGTGTATACTGATGGCAGTATCAGAAACAGAAAAGAATAAAGGCCGGCACCCACCAGATTAAAAAAATTAAAGCAATCCCCCACTATATAAAAGTCAACAGCTGTTTCTTGAAACTCAGCACTTTGTCTAGGCATTTGGTAAGCAATTATATACAATATACCATTATGGTCCAAAGTATACATTGATGAATATATTCACCCGAACAAATTCCATCTTTCTTCTGTATTTTTGTCATTGAAAATAATGCTCTCACAGACTACTTTTTTGTATTAGCCTTGCTGAAGTTGTATGTTTTAGTATGCCCTTATTAACAGGTTTCTCAAAATGTCAAAAGGATACCATATATTGGTCACTGCTATCCAAATTCTTCCTTACCTGAATATAGTTTACCATTTTAGAATTATTTGAGACTCCTAGGTCCAGGAATGCCCTCAATACCAGTTAGCACCTCTACTAGCTGAGACATGAAGCTGCCATTAAAGGGATAGTAATACTTCGTTTTTTCTTTATTTTATTTTGTAGGCATTACAAAAACATGAAGAACGATATAAGTCTTATCTCTCAAACCTTTATGGTTTGAGAGATATTCACAACCAAAGTTTCCCCTCCCGCCCCTTTTACCTAGTGTAAGCCATCTCTTCTCAGATGTGGAATGCAGTCCATAGACCAGACAGATAACAGCAGGGGACAATCTTCTTCCTATTAGAACAATGAAAGCCCTGCCCCCCTTGACAAGGTTTTCAGGTTTTCCCTTATCTTAATTGAAGATTGTCCCTCTCTGCAGCCTACCTGGGCACCTCCCTTCTGATCTGACTGAGCAGTGTTACATCAGTGAAAGGGGTGGGAGGGGGATATTTTGTCATTGAATTACTCTTGAACTACAAGTCTGACAGTACTGATATAAAAACTCTCCAAAGTCCAAATACTATGATGATTAATTAGAGCCGCTTTTATTATGAAACATTACTATCCCTTTAAGCATACTTTTTTTAAATGATTAGCCTTTGTTGTGTTGGGATTCACATTGATCCAGTCAATATCAGGGTAGTTAAACTCTCCCATTATTATTACATGTCCTAACTAGTGATGATCGAGCACCCCGATGCTCGGGTGTTCGGGTGCTCTGGCCGAGCGCCCCCGGAGGCTCGAGTGCTCGGCCGAGCACCCGAGCCCCATTGAAGTCAATGGGAGGACTCGAGCATTACACCAGGCACCCCCTGCTCTGATGAGGGGAGGGTGCCTGGTTCATAGGAAAAGGTCAGAAAATGATGGAAACACCACAGAAATGGTTCAGGGACAGCATAGGGAGGATGTCTGGATGCATCTTGGACTCCAACGTCGCAGCTGGGAACGATGTTTCGCCCGTAGTACGCCATTTTTACAGACTGACCGTAAAACACACAAAAAGGAAGATAAAAACGAATCTGCGGCTAGGCACACTAAACAATATGTGACGTTAATCTGCGGCTAGGCACACTAAACAATATGTGACGCTAATCTGCGGCTAGGCACACTAAACAATATGTGACGTTAATCTGCGGCTAGGCACACTAAACAATATGTGACGCTAATCTGCGGCTAGGCACACGAAACAGAACGTGACGCTAATCTGCGGCTAGGCACAGTGAATGGAATATGTGACGTTAATTTGTGAATTTGCACACTAAACAGAATGTGACAATAATCTATGGCTAGGCACACGTTTAAAATGGCCCTTTTTGTCGCTGCGTTGTAAAATAATTGGCCCTGTGCACCTAACAGAATATGTCAGCTTGTCACTGCACTGTGAAATATTTGTCCCTGTGCACCTAGTACAATGTCACCTTAGAACATGTCCCCCCCCCAAAAAAAATTAAATTCTGCCACCTCCAAAAAAAATTAAATGCTGCCCCCACACACAACAGTCCTAAAAAGGACTTTTGGGTCTTGAAAGAGTTTCAACAATTTTATTCTCCCTACACTGACTTCCTGTGCATCTAGTATTATATATCACCTTAGAAATATCCCCCCCACAAAAAAAAAGGAAATTGTGCCCCCCCAAACAAAATATAAATGCTGCCCCCACACACAACAGTCCTAAAAATGACTTTTGGGTCTTGAAAGAGTTCCAACAATTTTATTCTCCCTACACTGACTTTCCCTGCCTAAGCGCATCTCTCCCTGGCTAAGAATGAGCCGAACTCGCGCGTCGGGTGCTATACAGCACCCGATCACGGGTTCTGGCCAGCCAATCAGTGTAATGCCAGCAGCCAACATGGCTGCTGGCATTACACTGATGTCAGAGCCTCCCCGCACGTTTATTGGCTGCGCAGCAGCCGCGAAACGTGCGGGGAGGAGACCCGAACATGGCGGGCGAGCACATGCGGTACTCGTACGAGTACCGCCATGTGCCGAGCAGAGCGATGCTCGAGCCGAACCGAGCTTCGGCCGAGCATGCTCGCTCATCACTAGTCCTAACCTCAAAGCTTTTTGCAGTTTCAGTAATAGTTGGACTTCTTTTAAATCCGAAATATTATTAGGTAGCTTGTAGCAAATACCTATCAACTTTGTTTTATTATGTTCACTCACACTTTGTATTCAAATGTATGTTTAATCTTACATTGTCTTGCCCTATTTTTTTAAATAATGGGACTATATCTGTTTTCACCCGCCTCATCAGGCGTAGTGCACTACGCCTGATGAGAGTGAATAAATAAATAATCAGCATGATGGTCTGGCTATTACTCAACTAAGTTTTGGATCAGAATCATGTGTGTTTTTTTCACTTAAAGTGTTAGTAATGTCCAAAAAAAACTTTTTTGCATTTAGAAGACCTTAAAAAGCTGATCTAAATGCAAAAAAAAACGTATCTCTCAAACTGATATGGTATAAGAGATACAACCGTTTGATCTCTCCTACTGACAGCTGTAAAGCTGTCAGCAGGAGATTCGTGTCAGTCGACACGGAGGCGCTTGAGAAGTGCCGAGATCTCGTTACTTACACGGAATCCCTTCATTGGAATGGTCTAAAACGTGTGCTTGAACACCAGGCACACGTTTTAGACCATTCCAATGAAGGGATTCCGTGTAAGTATGGAGATCTCGGCACTTCTCAAGCACCTCCGTGTCGACCGACACGAATCTCCTGCTGACAGCTTTACAGCTGTCAGTAGGAAACAGCAAACTTTAAACGCCTGTATCTCTTATAGGGTTGCCACCCAGCCGGTATTTTACCGGCAGGCCGGTAAAAAATTGGCTTCTTTCCAATGTTAAGTCTATGGAGGGAATGCCTTGGCCGGTATTTTTTTAAAGAAAAGGTGGCAACCCTAATCTCTTATACCATAGTGGTTTGAGAGATACTTTTTTTTTTGCATTTAGCTCAGCTTTTTAAGCTCTTCTAAATGCAAAAAAAGTTTTTTTAGACATTACTAACACTTTAAACCATTTGTGGTCTTTTTTTGACTTTGTGTACAGTAAACCATTTATATGATGGAAGAAATAAACTGATTCCCTCTGCTTGCCCAAAGCCTGTGATTGTTTCCTCCCTATATACACACAGATCAAAATAATTTTTTAGGGTGTCAGTCAGTACTTTATTCTAGCTTATTCAGTCACCTTGGATTTCAGGGGCCCCATATTGACATTTATCTTTTTGTTATTATATACACATATGTTTTTTTAGGGTTTTTGTTCTCTTTTGCAATTCATTTTTCATTTTCAGTTGCAGATTTTGTTGCATTGTTTATATTTTTTAAAAGATGCAACTGCCATTCTGACTTCAAAGATTTAAAAGATGCTTTTTCCTCCCCATTTCCTTGTGAGCCTATCTGTTAGGTCACATTGGCCTTAATTTTTTCCTCTCGAGTTTGTGTCCCAGTGTTATATACTGATGAGTATATTCATCCAAAATCATTTTGAATACATACCATCTCTTTTCTGTATGTTTTAGCTTGCAAATGACTTTGAATTGAACACCCTCTAAACAATACATTTTCTGATGTTTTACAAGTAAAGGGTGGTGTCTTGACAGCAGTCATTAAAGCAGGAAACAAGTACAGCAAACATAGCACAATACATTACCTGGATAGTATTGCATTGTGTAATGTATTATCAATAGACCAAACAATCCAAGGAAAATAGACTTGCATTGTTTCTTTTTGTATATATAGGATGTATTTTTAGATCTCATTCTATAACGTGTGAAAAAAACACCTAAGGATGGACTTGAAATCTTGCAATCTAAACCTACTAAATAATCCAGTAACCTTTACTATACTTCTCTCTTGCTGAACTGCTTAAATAAAGGGACACTGTGACCTAAAAACAATATTGGTTATTTTGAAAGAGCTTTCACAATCACCTGTGTGCTATATAGCCATTTATTATTTAGAAAACTAGCTATTTAGCTTTATAGATGCTAATTAACCCCTTAGTGACCGGCAGTGAGTGCATGCGGCCGGCATATAACGCCCGCCAAACATTTTTTTTCATTTTATTAAATGACTTCCAGGACGTACGTGTGTGTCCTCTGTCCACCTGGGACATCCGCTCGGGATGTACATGTACGTCCTCGGGCGGTAAGGGGTTAAGGCATGCTGTGCAGGCACTTCCTGTCTTACTCCTACATTATCTCCCCCACTCACTTACACTGCACTGCAGTGCATTTCCTGTCTCCACTAGCAATGAAAAGGTTAGTGTCAGTTAATGGAAGATGTAATGTGGAGCTAAGACAGGAAGTGCCTGCACAGCATGTCTTAATAGCAAGAGAGGCTCAAGAGTAGAGATAGACAAAAAGTTAGAAAAATTTCCAGTATGATTTTAAGCAAAAAACTGAAGATTTTTCTGCTTTTTTTTGCAAAAGTTTTCTCACTTTCTCCAATGCTATATTTTCCTCATTTTCACCTAATCCATCAAATTTTTCACCTAATCACAGTCAGTCCAATTAAAAAAAGTATATGTAACTAAAAAACAAAATCAACAACTTATTTCCCCTACTTCCCCAGCACAGTCACAATAAAAGCAAAATCAGCAAGCAAACTGGACCCCAGCTGCCTGTGTCTTGCCAGTCAGTCACACCGAATTTTGGGGTATTTGAGCTCAACCTCCTTCCTCCCTTTTTTCCCCCTAGAGTGCCCCCAGATGTCCCTAATACAGAGAACAAATATCCTACCTAAAAAGACTCCCTAAACTAAGCTTCAATTCCCCTTTTGTCTGTCTTCTCTAGCTCAAAAATGTTCTGCGTTCTCCTCTCATAAACACAGAAGGGCTGCTGTGAGAGCCTGACACCCTTTTATATGGTTTGTGCACTAGAGTATATGATTGCTGTAGTGCTATCACGGTGCCCATGCTCCCTTGTTTTTGTTTTCCTGTCAGTTATCCTGTGTAATGCTCTCATTGGTTGCCCTGTGTTGAGCCCGCCCAGTATGGCCTTTATATACTGGGCTCCTGCACCCACACGGTGCCCTTTCGTGGTGTTCCTGTACCAGTGCTAACTTACTGCTCAGTATTCCCAGTGTACCGACTTGGCCTGCCTGACTACTCTTCAGTGTCTGCTCCTGTGTACCGACCCGGATTGCCTGACCACTCTTCAGTTCCTGCTCCTGTGTACCGACATGGCCTGGCTGACGTTCCTGCTCCTGTGTACCGACCCGGACAGGCTGACGTTCCTGTTCCTGTGTACCGACCCGGCTTGGCTGACGTTCCTGCGTCTTCTGTTATCGTCGCCTCGGCGACATTCTTTGTCAGCAGACAAAAGGGCCATGACCTCAGACAATAAAGGTGAAGGTAATACACAGAACATCCACTAGAGGATGATGTACACGAGCAGCGTTTGGACCAGTTGGCATTGGCCATACAAAGTATTCTTGAGCGTACGGTGCACCTTGATAAGCCTGTTACGAACCCGGTGGTCTCCCCAGTTTCAACACCGTTACAAGTGCATAGTGAGACACACACTCTTCCACGGTTAAAACTTTAACTTCAGCAGATTGCGTCCACTATAGGAAAACTGGGTAAAGTTACACTCATTTCCTCTATACCTTGTAAGAACATTAGGTGAAAAACATCCGGGAACAGCCAAACACTTGCCTACTGACGTCCACTTAGTATATTGGCTTTATGCAGCTATAATGCTAGAAAATCAATTCCCGCTCCTGGAGTTAGTGTGGAATCATATTTGTCCAAGCCTCCTACAGACTCCCTGCTCCAATGAGCTTACAATCTAATTCTGGTTACCAGAGGAACAGGGAGATAAAGTAATTTGTCTAAGGGCCACAAGTACTTCATACAGGAATTAAAGCAAGTTTTAAAGCTGGTGTCTTGGCTTCAGTCTGTCACTTAACCCTTTGAGTGCCAGAGAGGTACTCAACGCATTGCAGAGCAATGCGTTGCGTACCCCTCTGGCACTCAAAGGGTTAACCAGCTGTGCAACTGCTTCTCCTATCAGCCTTAGATAATTGTTATTCTGTACCATAACTAATCATTGGAGGGCCCCAGTACACATATCTTTTGCTGCCTCTAACACAGAAATATTCTCCTGGAGGCATAACTGCGCCCTGGGGACAATGGGAACCCTTGGATGCTGAAACCCGTCATAACCGTACCCTCTGCTCCTCCAGTAGTCACACCCTGTCTGTAATCTATATACCTTCTATACTTAAAGGAGCAGTACACTTTTTTTGATGAAAACATATTTTACAGAGCATTTCCAGCTGAATAAAACAAGGGCACTCCCATCGCTGTCAGATGTTTTATTAAAAACTTATAGCAGTTTGAATAATCAGGAAGTGAGTTTACTGTGTTTACTTCCTGATAGTTCTGACAGGAAGTGACTTTACTGTTTTTACTTCCTGATATTTCTAACTGACAGGAAGTGAATTTACTGCGCGTTTACTTCCTGATAGTTCTAACTGACAGGAAGTGACTCAGCAGTTTATATCTCATTCTATGGAGAACTGTATGTCTCTGACTTTTCTGACTTTCCTCTCCATTAGAATCTAACATGAAATCTAATTAGAACTTGACCACTAATGTAAAAAAACATGGGTTTAAACTGTAATAACTCTGGAAATATAAATCTCTCGGCAGTGGGAGTACCCTTATTTTACTCAATGGGAAAATCCCTACAATGTATATTTTTTCATAAAAAAAGTTTACTGCTCCTTTAAATATTCTATTTATGAGTAAAAAATATTTCCTGTTAAGGATTTGTAACATGGCCAAAGTGAAACCTTTCCCGCAACAATAACTTCTCTGTACTCCCTCAAGCACAGTAAATGCACCACATTGTCCTATGTAACAAGCAGGAACGGCAGTCCCAGGTATCCTATATACTTCTCTACACATATCATTTAAACTGCTCCCTTGTTCGGGGTGAACTACAACAAAGCTTCAACCAAAGTAGAAATATTGGCTGCTCTTTTATTGTGGAATAATCAATAGTTGTGCAGGGGAAAAATCAATTGTAGAAATACAAATCTAACTTTGAAATTATGATGCTTATCTCATCGTGTCACTTTGTTATGTAACACTGGGAATGTGTGGCTACAAAAGTCCAGGGATTAGGTAACCTTTGGCTCTGCAGAGGTTGGAGACTACAGCTATAGGTTATGAGGCAAGGGTTGAACTTGACGGACTTGTGTCTTTTTTCAACCTAATTTACTATGTTACAACATCCTTTATCCATGAACAGCCAATGGTTAGTTGGTGATGAGGAGCTATGGTTCCCAATGGAGAGCCAAAAGTTTCCTCCCTTTGCCCCAGTCTATAAGCAGGGTCAAAACAAGGAACAAAGAGGGAGTTGTATAAAACTGAAGTAATAAAGTGTCGATGAAATTGTCTCAAAACGACATTAGGATATGTATAAATGTTTAGCGACATTTTCGCACAGTGCCAATTCCAGTCAATCGACTTTTTTTGAAAAGTGGAGTAGAAATGGGCTTATCCAATTATTTGGACGCCTGCACACGTGCCGTTTTTTCCGCTGTGTCTGTTATCTTGGAGAGGTCTAGGACTATTGTTGAATTTATAATACATTTTATGGTTTTTATTATATTGTTGGGTTACAAACCCATTGTGCAAGTGTGAAAATTATTATTGAGATTGGTTGATACATATCACGTGCCTTATTTGCCCAATCGGATGCTTAGAACTCTCTTCCATCTTCTTTGACGCATCTTAATGATGTGAGGTGGAGGATGTGTTTGTGTTTCCTATAGGGTATGTGACAGATGAGTGCAATTTGAGATTACCTATGGGGGATCCTTTCAGTGGGTTAAATGATCGCTTTCTCTGTACACAGACATAATATTTTTTGGCTTGTTAAAGCGGTGTTTATTTTCACAAAACGCTTTAAAGGGATAGTAATACTTCGTTTTAACTTTATTTTATTTTGTAGGCATTAAAAAAAACAAGTCTTATCTCTCAAACCTTTATGGTTTAAGAGATATTCACAAACAAAGTATCCCCCCCCTGTTCAACCAGATCAGAAGGGAGGTGCCCAGGTAGACTGCAGAGAGGGACAATCTTCAATTAAGATAAGGGAAAAAGCTGAAAAACTTGTCAAGGGGGGAAGGGCTTTCATTGTTTTCATACAAAGAAAATTGTCCCCTTCTGTTATCTGTACTGTGATACAACCTGATCCACATCTGAGAAGAGATGGCTTACACTAGGTAAAAGGGGCGGGGAGGGGAACTTTGCTTGTGAATATCTTTTAAACTATAAAGGATTGAGAGATAAGACTTATATCATTCTTCATGTTTTTTTAATGCCTACAAAATAAAATAAAGTTAAAACGAAGTATTACTATCCCTTTAAGTATTTTACTTTTATTTGTTTTTATAGTTTGTATAAAATACTTTAAGCTACTTTTTTTGGCTTTGTTAACATTTTCGAAAATGAAGAAGCAATTTGCTGGAGTGTTTGTGTTTTTGAGGACAAAGCAACCACGGTCAACACCGAGTGGAGACGGTTTAATATCTCCACTAGCCTGACTGTGAACCTTGGCTATCCCCAATGTTGACCATTTTTAAATGTAAGTAATTTCATGACTTATTTCGATTTGAAAGTGATTTTAAGCATATTACACTACTGGGTGCTTTTTTCTTGTTTTTTTGGAGATCTATGACCACTAGAAGAGAGTGGGATTAAAGCTGCCAGATAGTGTTTGTCCAATTTGAAGTATATTCGTTACCTGAACTGGGTCAGGAGAATCACACAGGAAACACATTTGCTGTTACTCATATAGATGATTTAACAGCCATTATTTTTGTGAGTACCCACATGTGGAGGTGAAGATTGGTGGTGGATGCTTATTTCTGAGCATGTCACAATGGAATGTTTAAAATGTTGATGTCAAAATCAGGTGTTTAGAATGTTGACTTATTTAAGTAGAGTTTATCATTATGGTGTATTTAAAACACTGCTTTCTTACAGCAACTATACCCCAATCTACTGTAACCTAACCAACCGTGCTACACTAACCTACGCTAACACTACCTTAACCTAACAACTAGTGTTGAGCGAGCACCCCGATGCTCGGGTGCTCGGGTGCTCTGACCGAGCACCCCCTGAGGCTCGAGTGCTCGGCCGAGCACCCGAGCCCCATTGAACTGCATGGGGCGACACGAGCATTACACCAGGCACCCCCTGCTCTGATGAGGGGAGGGTGCCTGGTCAATGCCCCCCTTCATCTCCGCTATGCCCCCTTCATCTCCAAATGCCCCCTTCATCTCCGCAATGTCCCCCTTCATCTCCGCTATGCCCCCTTCATCTCCGCTATGCCCGTCTTCCACAATGTCCCCCTTCATCTCCGCTATGCCCCTCTTCCACAATGTGCCCCTTCATCTCCGCTATGCCCCTCTTCCACAATGTCCCCCTTCATCTCCTCTATGGCATAGAGGAGATGAAGGGGGACATTGTGGAAGAGGGGCATAGCGGAGATGAAGGGGCACATTGTGGAAGAGGGGCATAGCGGAGATGAAGGGGGACATTGTGGAAGATGGGCATAGCGGAGATGAAGGGGGACATTGTGGAAGAGGGGCATAGAGTCTATGCCCCTCTTCCACAATGTCCCCCTTCATCTCCGCAATGCCCCCTTCATCTCCGCAATGCCCCCGTACCTCCAGTCCCTGGTGGTCCAGCGGAGCGTCTTCGGATCTGTGCCTCTTCCGGCACAGATCCCCGCCACCCGAACATGGCGGGCGAGCACATGGCGGTACTCGACGAGTACCGCCATGTGCCGAGCAGAGCGATGCTCGAGCCGATCCGAGCATCGGCCGAGCACGCTTGCTCAACACTACTAACAACCCTAAAAAGCCAAACCAAAAGTAACCCTTAAAGTGATAGTAATGTTTCATAATAAAAGTAGCTCTAATTAATCATCATAGTATTTGGGCCATGGAGAGTGTTATTTCATTTCTGTCAGAGTTGTAGTACAAGAGTAATTCAATGACAAAGTATCCCCCTCCCGCCCCTTTTACTGATGTAACACTGCTCAGCCAGAGCAGAAGGGAGGTGCCCAGGTAGACTGCAGAGAGGGACAATCTTCAATTAAGATAAGGGAAAAACCTGAAAATCTTGTCAAGGGGGGCAGGGTTTTCATTGTTCTCATAGGAAGAAGATTGTCCCCTTCTGTTATCTGTCTGGTCTATGGACTGGATTCCACATTTGAGAAGAGATGGCTTACACTAGGTAAAAGGGGCGGGAGGGGAAACTTTGCTTGTGAATATCTCTTAAACCATAAAGGTTTGAGAGATAAGACTTATATCATTCTTCATGTTTTTTTAATGCCTACAAAATAAAATAAAGATAAAACGAAGTATTACTATCCCTTTAAACTATAACAACTGTATCCCCAAACCTAACCTAACTTAATTACCATAAAATAACTATACCCAAAATCTCTATTAATAAACTACATGTAAACATAATAAGGAGATATTTTACATGGTGACATTTTAAAAATGCAGTTGTGACTACTCGCCAATGTAATAAGATGCACCCTAGGTTGACTACAACTCATGTTCACATCCCATCAGCTCATGTTAGATGAAAGCTGAGGTTATGTGAACATCTGAAGATGATGGGAGTTGGAGTTGGATGGGAGTTGGAGGGTAAGGACAGCTGGATACAGACTTACCCAACTTAATTCTAGGGCTGTAATGGTTAATTTATGTACAACTCTGCAGCATACATCTTTTATACTCAGAAGCTATACTAGAATATAGAGGCAACTCGACTCTTATGGCAAATTCATTGCAATATTAAGAGCTCGTGGTAAGCTTTGTAGTTTACTTTTTAGCTTGGCAAATGAAAAAAAAAATTCTGCAATTCTTTTCAAACAAGTAAACAAGCCAAAAAAATGTATGATTACTAAATAACATACAACAACAATAATTATTTTTAGACTTTATGTGTTTTTCCAGATGTTTTGAGGGAGGAGATGTTTAACAGACAGAGTGGAAAGGCAAATGTTTTAATCCCATGATACCAAAATATATATATAAATATTTCAGGGATTAACCGCTTGAGGATGAGAAGGGTGCACAATGCATTGTAGATCAATGCATTACACATACAACTGATCCTCAGGCAGATAATATTGAAGCAACCAGCTGCTGACCAGCATGCCAGGATGGCAGATTACGGTCCATTCCCTCAGGCTTGTGACCTGCTTCCTGTGGCAGAGTGAAGACCAGCTCAATGGTAGAGCGTACGAAGTATCACCAGGTTCTGTCGGCATACAGGGTTTGACCCTGAGTCTTAGGCTTTTGACATAAATCTTAGGGTTGAAGGGTCAAAATCTCAGGGTGATAGAGTTCAGTGTTACATACTATATGATCTGCACCAATTAAATGTTTCTTTAGTCTCTAAATTGCATCCGCTTGTATCAGAAAGACAGGGGGAGAAGTCCTGCTTGTCTTGTTTGTGTTTAGTTAGTGAGATGTTTAAGTTCTATTAAGTTAAAGGTTCCTTGCGGACCGACTGGAGCACCTCTGGGTTAGAGCAAACAGGTATATATTGCATAAAATCTAGATTATGCGAACTTACAAGGGTTAATATTTAATGATCTCAGGGTCAGCTAATATTGAAAGTTCCCAGGATCTATCAGGCTGCCTGTAGACACTGGAACGCTTAACATTCTGTCTATGAGTACGGTTTCACGCTTAGAGGAACTGGTCAAGAACTGAATAACATCAACTGGGGCATTATCGGCTTATGTTATATATAAAGGTTCAACCAGTTGAGATGTATGCAACAAATAAAGATGTCTATTGATTTTAAAAGGGGTTTTTAACCTCTTCAAAGCTAAAGAGGTCTTCAACACATTGCTTCAAAATGAGTTGGAGAACTCTCTAATATTTAAGGGGTTAAAAAACCAACAACTTATAAATCAGAATTTATGTTTGCCACCTATAGTCATTCCTGGGACAGGCTTATTGTCCAGTGGTGGTGAGTTTCTTATGAAACACTGTTCACTTCTCCACCTTCCCACCCTGTCCCTCCCACTTCTCCTCCTTCCCACCGTCCCTCCCACTTCCCTCCCACTTCTCCTCCTTCCCATCCTGTTCCTCCCATTTCTCCTACTTTCGACCCTGTTTCATCCACTTCCCACTTACGTCTCCTCCTGTTTCTCTCGCTTCTCCTCCTTTCCATCCTGTTCCTCTCACTTCCCACCCACTTCTCCATCTTCCCATCTTGTTCTTCCTACATCCTGCCCATTACTCCTCCTTCCCATCCTGCTCCACCCATTTCTCCTTCTTCCCACCCTTTTCCTCCCACTTCTCCTCCTTCCCACCTTGTTCCACCCATTTTCCACCCAGATCTCCTCCTTCTCATCCTGTTCCTCTCACTTCCCACCGACGTTTCCTTCTTCCCACCCTGTTCCTCCTACATCCTGCCCACTTCTCCTCCTTCCCATCCTGTTCCTCTCACTTCCACCCACTTCTCCTCCTTTCCACCCTGTTCCTCTCACTTCCACCCACTTCTCCTCCTTTCCACCCTGTTCCTCCAACTTCTTCTCCTTCCCACCCTGTTCCTCCCAGTTCCCTCCCACTTCTCCTCCTTCCCACCCTGTTATGCCTACTTCATGACACAGCCCATTAAGCCCCTCCCCACCTGAGATTAAGCCACACTCATTTATTAAGGCAATTGCATGTTTCATATTCCAGCCAGTGGCATCACGTGGACCCCGGGGATTCTAGAAGACAAAGTTCCCAGGTATGCCTATAGTGCTCCAGAATTACTAAGTTATGTCATTACACATAAGGCCTATTATAGAGAGCAGAGGTGCTCAAACCTGTCCTCACCCCCCTCCAACCCCCCTGCCATGATTCAGGATTTCAGGATCTCCTTACACAGTCACAGGCAAATCAATCAGTGGTTCAGTGATTCCAAAGGATCTTCCTGCATTACCTGCATTCACATGTTTAATAGATGAGAACATGAACTGCAGGGGGAGCTGAAGAGTTGCTGGAGCTCTCCAGGGGGGGGGGAGTTATTCACTAAAGTGTGATAAAGAGGTGATAAAGTGGAGATGACTTCTCCAGTGACATCACTTCCCCAGTTCCTCTAGATACTTCTCCAGTGACATCACTTCTACAGTTCGTGAACATCACTCCTTCTTGCGAAACTTTAGTGTATAGACTCCATAGAATAGCATATGAACTGGGGTGGGGGGCATGCACTAAGGAGTGATAAAGAGGTGATAAATTGGAGATAACTTCTCTAGTGATATCACTTCTCCAATTCCTATGTTATTGTATGGAGACCATGCACTAAAATTTTTCAAGTGGCAGAAATCTTACTGCATAGGTTCCATAGAATAACATAGGAACTGGAGAAGTGATATCACTGGAGAAGTCATCATCACCACTTTATCACCTCTTTATCACCGCTTAGTGAATAACCCCCAGGTGTAGTAGACATATAAGTAACCCTCTGAGTGTGAAGCAATGTGTTAGATATCCCTCTGGCAGGGTTTTTAAAGGCCAAAAGAAGTCTTAAAAATAAATTTCCTAACTAAAGAAAATGTACAGAATGGAAAATGTTTTATCAAGACATAAAAGCGAAATTTTTTTATTTAAGCTTTTAATAGTGTCCGAGGCAGTCAACGGGTTAACCCTTTGAATGCCAAAGAGGTATCCAATGCATTAAATTGCACTGCATTGGCACTCAAAAGGTTAAAAAAAAGAGCAATAGACATTTTTCACTGAAAAAAAACATATGTTGTTGGGATTCTGCTGCCGAGTAAAACAAAGGCGCTTCTGCTGCTGGGAGACTTCTCATTTAAAAGTCATTACAGGTCAAAAGTAATTTTTTTTTTTTTAATCAGCATCGCCAACTCTCTATAGGAGAGCTTGAGTCTATGACTACTACTCTCCACAGTAAGTAATTGAAACAGCACTACCTAGTGACTAGAACAATCAGTCATACAATTTAAATACCTATCACCTTATTATTATTATTAATTATTTATATCGCGCCTGCTAATTCCATAAGATGCTAAATTAATTTTAACCTCCTAGGACCAAGGACATTCATATACGTCATGGAGTTAACGAGCCTAAAGGACCCATGGCGTCATGTACATCATAGAATTTAGGGGTCCCCATGCGGCTGCACACCATTCGCGACCTCTGATTCTGATCAGACAAAAAAAAATGTTCCATGGTCCTTAAAGGGATAGTAATACTTTATTATTACTATCACCCATATTGTAGATATTTGTAAAATAATTTAATAGCACCCTGGTTCATCTCTCCAACCATTATGGTGTGAGAGATAACTGAATGCAAAGTTCCCCCCTCCCTCCCCCTTCCCTGAAGTCAGCGTTGTGCTGTCTGCAGGGATATCCGGTCTGACTTTCATCAGGCAGCTCTGCAGCAGAGCCGCGATCTCGTTAGTGACAAAAAATGATTTTACTGAAACGGTCTTCTATGTGTGATTGGTTTGTGCTTGGTTTGCAAGCACATGGAGAAGACCGTTTCAGTGAAATAATTCTTTGTCACTAATGTGATCTCGGCTCTGCTGCAGAGCCGCATGATGAAAGACAGACCGAATATCCCTACAGTCAGTACAACGCTGACTTCAGGGAAGGGGGAGGGAGGGGGGAACTTTGCCTTCGGTTATCTCTCAAACCATAAAGGTTTGAGAGATGAACCTGGGGGCTATTAAATCATTTTGCAAATATGTACAATATGGGGGATAGTAATAATAAAGTATTACTATCCCTTTAAGTGGTAAAGAGAAGTAAAAACTACTTATATATTATGCTAGCCATTTGTTAGTAATATAAATAGTTTTAAGAAATGAATCTTTATTATGTTGGTGGCACAGTCTTGCAAATAATGCTAATTAGATTCTATGCTAATTAGATTCATCTGTGCTATAAATGAATCTAGGCACAGCCCGGACACTGGGGGAGTGTCTAATAGCACTAATAAGGGGGTACGATTGGCCTTGAACATGACTAATTAACATACAGTCTGGGGAATTAGCATACAATGCCACATTGTGCCACCAAAAAAAAATTATGGTGAATTTCTCAAAAACGATTTTTATTGCAGCAAAAAAGGCTACTTCAACATATAGGCAGATTTTAATCTTGTTTTAGGCTGATGGTTAAACGTTAACCCTTTTGAGTGGCAAAGGACCTTCCAATAAATTATAAAGTATACAAATGATGAGGAATTAACCAATCTATTTCCATCTTTTTGCTTAAGAAATAATAAAAAAAAGCACCTGCCCTTCTTTTCCTGGAAGAAATATTTCTTCCATCTAATGATTCGTTTTATTAGATGGCATCTCGTTTGCATACATTTCCATACAATTTAACTGCTGGTATGTGAGAACAATGGAGTAGGTAAAAAGGCGCGAGCTGGGTGCCTCTTTGTCTCACAGATATCCCATTTTATTCCGCACATCACTTAAGGAGAAACACAAATGACTTCATCACACTGGTAAAAGCGATACGTCCCAGACCTCTGCTTTCTTCCCCCCCATTTCTGTCATTTAGATCAGAACGCCGGTGCTGAGTTTCCCTATACATATCCAGGCTGTGAGAGCTCATAACTATTAAATAACAAAATCCCAATCTATCTCCAGGCAAAATGTTGTTCAGTGACATGGGGGGGGGGGGGCTGTGCGGCAGATTATTAGCACAGACAGATGATGGGAGATTCAGACACATCTCACAGCAAAGTGACGGGACTGGGGGATTGCTATGGCAAAATGTACACGGAAGAGCATGGGGGAGCTTGAGTTTAACCCTTTAATGCCCAGATGAATGTGCAATGCATTGCAAAGCTATGCGTCGCACACCCCTCTGGGCCTTAAACACCTTAAGGCAGTGGTTCTCAAATCCTGCCCTCAGGACCCACTAAAAGGCCAGGACTTAAAGGGATAGTATTACTTCAAAATTACTACCCCTCGTATTGTAGCCCTTAATAAACGGAGTTAAATGACACCAGCGGCATCTCTCAAACCTTTATGGTGTAAGAGATAGCCACTTTCAAAGTTTCCTCTCCCCAGCAGTCAGCGTTCTGCTGCCAGCAGGAAAATCTGGTATCTGAATCAAGAGGAGGCTCTTCAGCAGAGCCGATATCTCATTATGGAAGGAAAAATTATTAATTGAAACAGTCTTCTACGTGTGCTTGGTAACCAAGCACACATAGAAGACTGTTTCATTTAATCATTTTTCCTTCCATAACAAGATATTGGCTCTCTTTAAGAGCCTCCGCCTGTCCCGGGACCAGATTCCCCTGCTGGCAGCAGAACGCTGACAGCAGGGGAGAGGAAACTTTGAAAGCGGCTATCTCTTTAACCATAAAGGTATGAGAGATGCCGCTGGTGTCATTTAACTCAGTTTATTAAGGGCTACAATATGAGGGATAGTAATTTTGAAGTAATACTATCCCTTTAAAGATTTCTCTGCTAGAGCACAGGTGTGGTGATCAGAGGCTCATTCACATTGATTAACTCACCTGTGCACTAACAAGGAAATCATGTGATCAGAGGCTCATTCACAGTGATTAACTCACCTGCGCTCTAACAAGGAAATCATGTGATCAGAGGCTCATTCACAGTGATTAACTCACCTGCGCTCTAACAAGGAAATCATGTGATCAGAGGCTCATTCACATTGATTAACTCATCTGTGCACTAACAAGGACATCATGTGATCAGAGGCTCATTCACACTGATTAACTCACCTGCACTCTAACAAGGAAATCATGTGATCAGAGGCTCATTCACACTGATTAACTCACCTGCGCTCTAACAAGGAAATCATGTGATCAGAGGCTCATTCACACTGATTAACTCACCTGCGCTCTAACAAGGAAATCATGTGATCAGAGGCTCATTCACACTGATGAACTCACCTGCGATCTAACAAGGAAATCATGTGATCAGAGGCTCATTCACACTGATTAACTCACCTGCGCTCTAACAAGTATGTGATCAGAGACTCATTCACACTGATGAACTCACCTGCGCTCTAACAAGGAAATCATGTGATCAGAGGCTCATTCACACTGAATAACTCACCTGCGCTTTAAGAAGGAAATCATACGATCAGAGGCTCATTCACACTGATTAACTCACCTGCGCTCTACCAAGGAAATCATGTGATCAGAGGCTCATTCACACTGATTAACTCACCTGCGCTCTACCAAGGAAATCATGTGATCAGAGGCTCATTCACACTGATTAACTCACCTGAGCTCTAACAAGGAAATCATGTTATCAGAGGCTCATTCACACTGATTAACTCACATGCGCTCTAACAATGAAATCATGTGATCAGAGACTCATTCACACTGATTAACTCACCTGCACTCTAACAAAGGAAATCATGTGATCAGAGACTCATTCACACTGATTAACTCACATGCGCTCTAACAAAGGAAATCATGTGATCAGAGGCTCATTCACACTGATTAACTCACCTGCGCTCTAACAAGGAAATCATGTGATCAGAGGCTCATTCACACTGATTAACTCACCTGCGCTCTAACAAGGAAATCATGTGATCAGAGGCTCATTCACACTGATTAACTCACCTGAGCTCTAACAAGGAAATCATGTGATCAGAGGCTCATTCACATTGATTAACTCACCTGTGCTCTAACAATGAAATCATGTGATCAGAGACTCATTCACACTGATTAACTCACCTGCGCTCTAACAAAGGAAATCATGTGATCAGAGACTCATTCACACTGATTAACTCATCTGCGCTCTAACAAAGGAAATCATGTGATCAGAGGCTCATTCACACTGATTAACTCACCTGCGCTCTAACAAGGAAATCATGTGATCAGAGGCTCATTCACACTGATTAACTCACCTGCGCTCTAACAAGTATGTGATCAGAGACTCATTCACACTGATTAACTCACCTGCGCTCTAACAAGGAAATCATGTGATCAGAGGCTCATTCACACTGAATAACTCACCTGCGCTTTAAGAAGGAAATCATACGATCAGAGGCTCATTCACACTGATTAACTCACCTGCGCTCTACCAAGGAAATCATGTGATCAGAGGCTCATTCACACTGATTAACTCACCTGCGCTCTACCAAGGAAATCATGTGATCAGAGGCTCATTCACACTGATTAACTCACCTGAGCTCTAACAAGGAAATCATGTTATCAGAGGCTCATTCACACTGATTAACTCACATGCGCTCTAACAATGAAATCATGTGATCAGAGACTCATTCACACTGATTAACTCACCTGCGCTCTAACAAAGGAAATCATGTGATCAGAGGCTCATTCACACTGAATAACTCACCTGCGCTTTAAGAAGGAAATCATACGATCAGAGGCTCATTCACACTGATTAACTCACCTGCGCTCTACCAAGGAAATCATGTGATCAGAGGCTCATTCACACTGATTAACTCACCTGCGCTCTACCAAGGAAATCATGTGATCAGAGGCTCATTCACACTGATTAACTCACCTGAGCTCTAACAAGGAAATCATGTTATCAGAGGCTCATTCACACTGATTAACTCACATGCGCTCTAACAATGAAATCATGTGATCAGAGACTCATTCACACTGATTAACTCACCTGCGCTCTAACAAAGGAAATCATGTGATCAGAGACTCATTCACACTGATTAACTCACCTGCGCTCTAACAAAGGAAATCATGTGATCAGAGGCTCATTCACACTGATTAACTCACCTGCGCTCTAACAAGGAAATCATGTGATCAGAGGCTCATTCACACTGATTAACTCACCTGCGCTCTAACAAGGAAATCATGTGATCAGAGGCTCATTCACACTGATTAACTCACCTGCGCTCTAACAAGGAAATCATGTGATCAGAGGCTCATTCACATTGATTAACTCACCTGAGCTCTAACAAGGAAATCATGTGATCAGAGGCTCATTCACACTGATTAACTCACCTGCGCTCTAACAAGGAAATCATGTGATCAGAGGCTCATTCACACTGATTAACTCACCTGCGCTGTAACAAGGAAATCACGTGATCAGAGGCTCATTCACATTGATTAACTCACCTGTGCTCTAACAAGGAAATCATGTGATCAGAGGCTCATTCACATTGATTAACTCACCTGAGCTCTAACAAGGAAATCATGTGATCAGAGGCTCATTCACATTGATTAACTCACCTGAGCTCTAACAAGGAAATCATGTGATCAGAGGCTCATTCACATTGATTAACTCACCTGAGCTCTAACAAGGAAATCATGTGATCAGAGGCTCATTCACATTGATTAACTCACCTGCGCTCTAACAATGAAATCATGTGATCAGAGACTCATTCACACTGATTAACTCCCCTGCGCTCTAACAAGGAAATCATGTGATCAGAGGCTCATTCACATTGATTAACTCACCTGCGCTCTAACAAAGGAGTCCTCAAATCCTGGCCTCTTAGTGGGTCCTGAAGACAGGAGTTGAGAAACACTGCCTTAAGGAAACATGATGGGCCTGGCACGTCACGGGTTGGCGTGCGATAAGGCCCCATGATGCGACAGGACCGGATCAGCAAAAAAAAAAAAAAAAAAGAATGGTGCGTGGTCCTTATGTGCTGGCCTCACGTGCTTTACGGTTCCAGAGATATTCACATCTAATGTTCCCTCCTCCCTCTCTTTCTCCTGATGTTAGCGCTCTGCTGACAGCAGGATATCCTGGTCCGGGGACCATCCCACGGCTCTGCAGCAGAGCCGAAATAACGTTATTGGAAAATAACTACTTCATTGGAAAGGTCTACAAAGTGTGACTGTAAACCAGGCACACTTTGTAGACCTTTCCAATGAAGCAGTTATTTTTAAATAACGTGATTTCGGCTGAACAGCCTCATCGTGTCGGCCGACACGGATCTCCTGCTGTCAGCTTTACAGCTGACATCAAGAGAGAGGGAACTTTAGATGCGAACATCTCTCAAACCATAAAGGTTTGAGAAATATAAATTTTATTGCAATCACGGAGGCTTCATACTATGCTATAATCCTTCTCCACTGCTCCACTCAGCAGCAAGAGAACTTTATTGTTTCAAACAGACAAAAAAAAGAACTGAAACCATCGTGCTCCTCCCCCCAGTTAACCACTCCCACAATCCCTATAAAACTGGGATGCAGTCTTAAGCTCCTCCTCTTTCTTGCTGCTGCTCCCTCAGAGATAAGTTGGCTTCTTAATGTCTGAAATCTGTAGATTCTAATTTGTTTTACACATATACTTTATCTGTAGAGTTTAGTCTGTATTATAGATATATTTTATCTGTAGATACTAGTCTGTATTATAGATATACTTTATCTGCAGATACTAGTCTGTATTATAGATATACTTTATCTGCAGATACTAGTCTGTATTATAGATATACTTTATACTCTGTATTATACATATATTTTATCTGTAGATATTAGTCTATATTATAGATATACTTTATCTGTAGAATATTCGCCTCCGTGTCTTTCATAAAATTCCGACTTTCCGTCACAATTGTTAGGAAAATCCACGAATTATGTGGCACAAATCATATTTTTAAACTCTACAAAACAAGAAACATTTTTTATGGGATATTACTGTTACTTTAAAGCAATGATACTTTTTTTTATATTTTAGTCCTTTGGTGCAGTTGATAAGCAGTAAAATAACTTTTCTTTCGAGATAAGGATCAATGACGTAGAGAGCAGATTTGTCTAAGAAACATTTCTTCCATTCTGATACTTGTTGGTAGATAGCACACTACAGAGCGATGAGGGAGTTTGCATTATGCACTTCTGTTATTAATTGCTACGGTGTTGCGCGCTGCTTTTGACTGCCACGTCCTCTCGTCTTGCATTAAGGACTGATAAAAAGAACTCAACCCTTAAGACATCATAAAGAGGTGTTTAAAACGGATCAGAAACAGCTGAGAGCACTGGAAAGAACAGAAGGTGATTGCAAACAGTGTAGGAGATGACTGGGATTTTAAGCTGTTTCCTAGGATTAAGAGAGACTGGCATAAAATATTTTCCACCGGGAAATTATAATGTGCATTTGGGTTCTCATCCAACATGCAAATGACATGAAACTCCTGTGCGGATATTTAACCACATTGAAGCTAAGGATGTCTCCAGTGCACTGCTTCTCAGTGTTTTAGAGAAGTTTTTAGCTTCCAAATGGAACAAGAACGCCTCTTATTAACCATTTGAGCGCCATTGCTAAGCAATGTGTTGCGTACCCTTCTGGCACTCAAAGGGTTAACAGTGTACCATTTACCTTAAAGACATAGTATAGCTTGATTTGGAAAACTATATCACGCAGGGTTCATTCTGCTGAGTAAAATAAGAGTACCATTGCTGAGAGATGTTGTATTCAAAGGTTATTACAGCTCAAACTCTCTACTGTGCATGACTGCATAGTTCAGCCAGTCTCTACTGCGCATGACTGCATCGTTCTGGCAGTCTCTACTGCGCATGACTGCATTGTTCCGGCAGTCTCTACTGTGCATGACTGCATAGTTCAGGCAGTCTCTACTGCGCATGACTGCATTGTTCCAGCAGTCTCTACTGCGCATGAATGTATTGTTCCGGCAGTCTCTACTGTGCATGACAGCATTGTTCAGGCAGTCTCTACTTGAGCATGAATGCATCGTTCCGGCATTCTCTACTGTGCATGACTGCATCGTTCCGGCAGTCTCAACTGCGCACAGCTGCATCGTTTTGCCAGTCTCTACTGCACATGACTGCATCGTTCTGCCAGTCTATACTGCCCATGACTGCATTGTTCTGCCAGTCTCTACTGCACATGGCTGCATCGTTCCGGCAGTCTCTACTGCACATGACTGCATAGTTCCAGCAGTCTCTACTGCACATGACTGCATCGTTCTGCCAGTCTCTACTGCACATGACTGCATCGTTCCGGCAGTCTCTACTGAGCATGACTGCATCGTTCCGGCAGTCTCTACTGCACATGACTGCATAGTTCCAGCAGTCTCTACTGCACATGACTGCATCGTTCTGCCAGTCTCTACTGCGCATGACTGCATCGTTCTGCCAGTCTCTACTGCGCATGACTGCATAGTTCTGCCAGTCTCTACTGCTTATGACTGCATCTTTCTGGCAGTCTCTACTGTGCATGAATGCATAGTTCCACCAGTCTTTACTGCGCATGACTGCTCCGTTCTGCTAGTCTCTACTGCACATGACTGCATCGTTCTGCCAGTCTATACTGTCCATGGCTGCACCGTTCTGCTAGTCTCTACTGCACATGACTGCATCGTTCCGGCAGTCTCTACTGAGCATGACTGCATCGTTCCGGCAGTCTCTACTGCACATGACTGCATAGTTCTGCCAGTCTATACTGTCCATGACTGCACCGTTCTGCTAGTCTCTACTCCGCATGACTGCATCGTTCCGGCAGTCTCTACTGCGCAGGACTGCACCGTTCCGCCAGTCTCTACTGCGCATGACTGCACCGTTCCGCCAGTCTCTACTGCGCAGGACTGCACCGTTCCGCCAGTCTCTACTGCGCATGACTGCATCGTTCCTGCAGTCTCTACTGCTCATGACTGCATCGTTCCGGCAGTCTCTACTGAGCATGTGCGGTTACACACAGAGGGAGCTTCTCAGGCTAGTGCTTTATATTATAAGATAAGAGTCTGCTTCAGTCTATTAGCTGCCATGTGAAGTGCAACCAAAAGATGTATAGAAAAAAGAGAGGGAATGGTATAGAATCTAATAAAACTAATTTATTACAGCATACATTCAAACACATAGGAAATATCAATGAATTATTGGTACCAAAATATTTTTGTGCATTAATAAAACATAAATGGTCACAAAGATCGCCTGTCTTCTATGAGAGCAGTTTATCATAAAAAGATTAACCCTTTGAGTGCTAGAGGGGCTGTGTACCCCTCTGGCACTCAAAGGGTTAACTTAACCTATATAGGTGTGGCTGGACACTCCTGCCAAAATCACTACATCAAGATACATAGGGGCGGTGATTTTAAAGGGATAGTAATGTTTCATAATAAAATCAGCTGAATGATAAAGTATCCCTCTCCCGTCCCTTTTACTGATATAACACTGCTCACCTCAGAGCAGCAAGACTGTCCAGATGGATCACAGAGAGGAACAATCTTCAGTGATCATAAGGAAAAACCTGACAAACCTGCCAAGAGGGCAGGGTTTTCCTTATGATCACAGTAAGATGATCGTCCCTTTCAGCAACCTGTCCAGTCAAGGGACCAGATTCCGCATCTGATGGGAGGAGGCTTACACTAAGTAAAAGGGACAGGAGGGGGATACTTTATCATTCAATTACTCTTGAACTACAACTCTGACAGTAGTGAAATAACACTCTCCATGGCCCAAATACTATGAAGAGCTGCTGTTTTTGTGAAACATTACTATCCCTTTACCAGGAGTGGTCAGGGTATCTTTGCCTCGGCATGGTCACTCCGGTCACAATCACCGCATCAAGCTGCAGCATCCGCTCCCACGTCCTGCTCCCTCAAACTAAGATGGATCGCTCCAGCCATGAAGCACCACCACAAAGGAAGACCGAGTAGAGTGCCCCGTCATCCAGCGGCCAACGCCATGCAGCATTCGCCAGTCTTAGTATATAACAAGGAATAAACCAGATCTGACGCAGAGATCGTCAGCAGTATTCCTCTTCACAGGCTGCAGGAATATCTTTCTTGAGGTGTAGAACAATTTCTCTAGTCTTAAAAGTAATGAAACCCAGATAACATAAAACCAGGTATTATATTTCTTACTGAGATAAACTACCACTTAAACTGATAGGTTCGTAATGACTTATAGATAGGTCAGGGCAGAGGAGCAGAATCACAAGGAGAAAATCACAGCCAGACTCAAATAAATCTGAACTAAACCATCAGAGAGAGACACGCTGCTCTAGTCTACTGACTAGTTCATATATCTGTCATTACAAGTGGGGTTTTAACATTTGAATTAGTGTAATCATGTTGCATTTCCAGGAAGGGTCCCAGTGAAGAATCGGCATTACACACCAATTACTGGATCTGGGATGAAAATTAATGTATTGCTTTTCCTAATGATTAAAACGGTATTGTTAGGAGATGTTTCATCTAAACGTTATTAGAGCACAAACGTGTTTGAGTTTTTTTTTCAGTCAGTATTTGGGTTGAGTAAAATCAGCACTACTACATGGTGCTCTTGCTGTAGTTTTCTATAAAGGACTTGGTTCTACAAAGAAGGGAAAAAAAAAACAACAACAAACATATTTTCATATTTTTGTAGTCTAGTTTGAGCTGTAATAACATTTAAATGAATAATCTCCCAGCAGATGACAATTTGGGGTTATGCTGGCATAATTCCGGGGTCTCCAATGTATTGTAAAACAATATGCTGTCATAATTTAAAAAAAAATTCTTATTGCTTAACCCTTTGTGTGCCAGAAGTTAAAAGAAAATATTCTATAATTTGGAAAACAAAACGCATTGAGACTTCCATAAAACATGCATAGATACAATGGGGGATATGTACAAAGTTAGATAGAGAATTTGGAGCACATTAACCCTTTGAGTGCCAGAGGGGTATGCAACGCATTGCCCTGCCATGTGGTGCATACCCCCTCTGGCACTAAAAGTGTTAACCACACCATCGGCAACAATTATCATTTCTCTATATTCCTGTTGATTTAAATGGAGCTTTAAACCCCACTGGATGTCACAGAGGTCTCCAACAGCATCTATGGGGTTAATGTTATAAATATGGGGTAGATGTTTTGCCTTGGAATTATCCGGATGGACCACTGTAAAAAGTTTGAGCACTTTTCTTGTGAAAACCACTTTATAACTACAGATAAAGGATTTTGCTCGTTTTATAAAAAAAAAATAACAATGAAATAAAAGCAAACAAATTCGTACTTTTTCTCAAAACGATAACTACAAGTCATTTCCACTTTAAATGAACCCTTTGAGTGCCAGAGGTATTGCATACCCCTCTGGCATTCAAAGGGTTAAAATAAATAATCCCCCCCCTTCTAAAAAAAAGAAGCACCTTCTCTTGTCATTGGATAGTACTTGCGCTGCAATGTCCTGCAGGAGACATGCCACTGGCCTTAAAGGGATAGTAATACTTAAAATGTAAAAAAAACATGTTGTAGGGTTTATCCCCCTGAGTAAAACAAGAGTACTCCCACTGCTGAAAAGTGTTTCATTCAAAAGTTATTAATTTTCAAAGTTGAATTTTTTAGGTGCAATATCACAGTGGCCTGAAATTGTACAGTGGCGCTGTTGCTACACCATCCTATGGACAGCTCTGGTGCCGGTACCATAAATCTCCATATGATGGTGTCGCAACAGCACCACTGTACAATTTCAGGCCACTGTGATACTGCACCTAAAAAATTCAACTTTGAAAATTAATAACTTTTGAATAAAACATCACTCAGCAGTGGGAGTACGCTTGTTTTACTCAGGGAGATAAACCCTACAACATATTTTTTTTACATTTTAAGTATTACTATCCCTTTAAGAGCAGAAATCCAATATGGTCGAAATGTTTGAAAGACGCACTACCAGAGACTGCTTCTAAGCATACAGATTGGTCAGTTAGGCCGGAATTAAAGATCAATATAATTCTTATTGGCTGGATTGGCTAATAGGTAAAACAGAACTAACAATTTAGAAAGACTTGGTTGATGATGAAAGGGGTTTCATTTTATGTTAATCATTCTTTATTTATACTATAGTTCATGCAATTTAGTTTTATGTACCAGTTTATTCAGATTGGCCTGTGGTTTTTGGTAAGAAGTGACAGTTGGGAGAGGCAGCAGTGTTGAATGTTATAATCTGACTTTCCAGGTTGTGCTAGCCTGTACTGCCCAATTTGAATATCTAACAAATATGAAATCTAAATATCTCAAACTACAGATTTCAGTAAAGAACGGCTGACATAAATATGGGTGATTTGGAAAGCCCTCTTTCAAAATGACCCAAGTCATTATAAAAGTGTTAGTTCACCTCTAAGTTCTTCGTTTCCTCACGGAAATTCTAATGAGCAAATGAAAGGGAAGGAACATTATTGGGTGGAATGGATAATAACCATTCATAGTCATATGTCTAAGATTTGTCCTCAAAATTTGTAGCGACGTGTCATATTTATAATGCAATAAAGTCAAATTTATATAACAGATATCTGAGAAAATTCACTAAGGAGAATTTAAACACCCTGTCACTTACTGTACTATATGCTGCACAAATCATGAATTTCTTTATACATAAATTGCAATACAATTTTTATTTGGTCCGCAGTCATTTTTGCACCACTTTTTAATCTTTTGAGTGCCAGAGGGGTATTCAGTGCATTGCCTACTCCTCTGACACTGTATGGGTTAAAGAGAAGTCAACAGACTGGGATTAATACTTAGTGAAGATATTGCTAAACATTTGAAAATACCCTTACATCACTTTCCAACAATTTTACAGATTCTTTATTACACTGGCTTTCACTTGACTGAGAGGGTGGTAGATAAGTGGAATAGCCTATCAGCAGAAGTGGTACAGGTTAATACAGTGACGGTATGTAACTGTGCATGGGAAAGGCATAAGGCTGTACTGAACATAACACAAGACCAGAACCAAATAAGATCTGAGCTTTTTACAACAGGAAAAATGGGCAACTAGATGGGCCAACTGGTTCTTATCTGCCATCGAATTCTATGTTCCTATGTTTAAAGTGCATGTGTCACCTCTGTATAATTAGCATAAGTAGTTAGGCTATTTATCGAATATTACTTAACCTGTCTTCATTTTTTTAAGCTTTATTTTGTGTAAATTTAAGTTATAAAGTCTGCCCAGGCCCTACTTCTGCATAGACTGCTGTTACCTGCTCTGCACCACAGTTCTGCTCTCCTCCCGCCATCCAGCCTCCTCCAATGACAAAGGCCTCAGTCTGTAAGCTGGAGCGTTCTCATTGGCAGATATCGATATCTAGCCAATGAGATCGCTCCAGCTGACAGACAGAAGCCTCCGTCATTGGAGGAGGCTGGATAGAGGGAGGGGAGCAGAGGGAGAGCAATGGACTGTGGTACAGAGCTGGTAACTGCAGTCTATGCAGAAGTAGGTGCAGGGCAGACTTATAACTTAAATTTACACAAAATAATGCTTAAAGTTAAATTTAAGTTTTAGTAGTATTCGATATACAGCCTAACTTTTTATGCTAAGTTATACAGAGGTGACACATCGATTTTAACCCCTACATTTAACGTACATCACTCACACATTAAAAGCCCACCACTCACACATTAAAAGCCCACCACTTATACATTAAAATCCCACCATTCACACATTAAAAGCCCACCACTCACACATTAAAAGCCTAGCATTCACACGTTAAAAGCCCACCACTCACACATTAAAAGCCCACCACTCACACATTAAAAGCCTACCACTCACACGTTAAAAGCCCACCACTCATACATTAAAAGCCCACCGCTCATAAAATAAAAGCCCACCATTCATACATTAAAAGCCCAACACTCAGACATTAAAAGCCCACCACTCACACATTAAAAGCCCAACACTCACACATTAAAAGCCCAACACTCACACATTAAAAGCCCAACGCTCATACAATAAAAGCCCACCACTCACACATTAAAAGCCCACCACACACACAATAAAAGCCCACCGCTCACACATTAAAAGCCCACCGCTCACACATTAAAAGCCCAACACTCACACATTAAAAGCCCATGACTCACACATTAAAAGCCCATGACTCACACATTAAAAGCCCAACACTCACACATTAAAAGCCCACCACTCACGCATTAAAAGCCCACCGCTCATAAAATAAAAGCCCACCATTCATACATTAAAAGCCCAACACTCAGACATTAAAAGCCCACCACTCACACATTAAAAGCCCATCACTCATACATTAAAAGCCCAACACTCACACAATAAAAGCCCACCACTCATACATTAAAAGCCCAACTCTCATACATTAAAAGCACAACACTCACACATTAAAAGCCCAACGCTCATATATTGAAAGCCCACTCCTCACACATTAAAAGCCCAACACTCACACATTAAAAGCCTACCACTCACACAATAAAAGCCCACCACTCACACATTAAAAGCCCACCACACACACAATATAAGCCCACCGCTCACACATTAAAAGCCCAACACTCACACATTAAAAGCCCACGACTCACACATTAAAAGCCCATTCCTCACACATTAAAAGCCCACCACTCATACATTAAAAGCTCACTCCTCACACATTAAAAGCCCAACACTCACACATTAAAAGCCCACCACTCACACATTAAAAGCCCACCGCTCACACATTAAATCTCACTCCTCACACATTAAAAGCCCAACACTCACACATTAAAAGCCCACCACTCACACATTAAAAGCTCACTCCTCACACATTAAAAGCCCACCACTCACACATTAAAAGCTCACTCCTCACACATTAAAAGCCCAACACTCACACATTAAAAGCCCACCACTCACACATTAAAATCCCACCGCTCACACATTAAAAGCTCACTCCTCACACATTAAAAGCCCAACACTCACACATTAAAAGCCCACCACTCACACATTAAAAGCTCACTCCTCACACATTAAAAGCCCACCACTCACACATTAAAAGCTCACTCCTCACACATTAAACGCCCAACACTCACACATTAAAAGCCCACCACTCACACATTAAAATCCCAACACTCACACATTAAAAGCCCACCACTCACACATTAAAAGCTCACTCCTCACACATTAAAAGCCCAACACTCACACATTAAAAGCCCACCACTCACACATTAAAAGCCCAACACTCATACATTAAAAGCCCACCACTCACACATTAAAAGCCCAACACTCACACATTAAAAGCTCACCACTCATTCATTAAAAGCCCACCACTCACACATTAAAAGCCCAACACTCATACATTAAAAGCCCAACACTCACACATTAAAAGCCCAACACTCATACATTAAAAGCCCAACACTCACACATTAAAAGCCCAACACTCACACAATAAAAGCCCACCGCTCACACATTAAAAGCCCAACACTCATACATTAAAAGCCCACAACTCACACATTAAAAGCCCAACACTCACACATTAAAAGCCCAACACAACACTCATACATTAAAAGCCCAACACTCACACATTAAAAGCTCACTCCTCACACTTTAAAAGCCCAACACTCACACATGAAAAGCTCACTCCTCACACATTAAAAGCCCACCACTCATACATTAAAAGCCCAACACTCACACATTAAAAGCCCAACACAACACTCACACATTAAAAGCCCAACACTCACACATTAAAAGCTCACCCCTCACACATTAAAAGCCCAACACTCATACATTAAAAGCCCACCACTCACACATTAAAAGTCCAACACTCACACATTAAAAGCCCACCACTCATTCATTAAAAGCCCACCGCTCACACATTAAAAGCCCACCACTCATTCATTAAAAGCCCACCACACACACAATAAAAGCCCACCGCTCACACATAAAAGCCCACCACTCACACATTAAAAGCCCAACACTCACACATTAAAAGCCGAACACTCATACATTAAAAGCCCAACACTCACACATTAAAAGCCCAACACTCACACAATAAAAGCCTACCACTCACACATTAAAAGCCCAACACTCACACAATAAAAGCCCACCGCTCACACATTAAAAGCCCAACACTCATACATTAAAAGCCCACGACTCACACATTAAAAGCCCAACACTCATACATTAAAACCCAACACTCACACATTAAAAGCCCATTCTTCACACATTAAAAGCCCAACACTCATACATTAAAAGCCCAACACTCACACATTAAAAGCCCAACACTCATACATTAAAAGCCCACCACTCACACATTAAAAGCCCAACACTCACACATTAAAAGCCCACCACTCATTCATTAAAAGCCCACCGCTCACACATTAAAATCCCACCACTCATTCATTAAAAGCCCACCGCTCACACAATAAAAGCCCACCGCTCACACATAAAAGCCCAACACTCACACATTCCAAACCAATGCGCAGAGTTAACCTGCGATACATTCCATACCATCATCAACTGTCAACTCTCAGCTGTCATCATCTGTTCAATTAACCCTTTGAGTGCCAGAGGGGTAGACAACATATCACTAAGTAATGTGTTGGCTAACCCTCTGACGCTCAAAAGGTTAAAAGCCCCTTCACTAGATGGGAATGTGTGATAACTTTATTATTGCTATTTATTTAAATTTTATGTAGTCTTGACAGAAACGGGATGCCAGAATGAGGCAATATCATGTAAAAAAAAAGCTTTGAAAGAGTCCAAAGAAGAGGTTGATTTTCTCCACATGAATTCTGATAAATAATTTTCTAGAAAATCTTGGCTAGTTCCTTGTTTGCATTTATTGCCCCACTTGGCTGCCCCCCAACATTCTCTCCACCATTTGCGTGTTGGCTAGAGTGATGGGGTCCGCAGAATGAACATGACGGTTTACCATTTCATGCTAATAATTATGTGTTGCAATGTCCTTGTAGGCCGTCCAACTATCAGACACAATAATAGAGCCTGGTTTCACTCTCTCATATGTAATTTGTGGAAGGAGTGTTTTTGAAGATCTAAGTCACGGGGGGGGGGGATAAAGCACTCTTTTTGGGACAGGTTAATTTGGTATTGGGTCCATCCATCCCATAATAAAGTTATGACATGATCCTATCTCATGGCGGGATTTTAATTGTATCACAACAGCATGGAATGTACGAGCTATGTGCATTCGTATGGAGTATGTGAGTGGTGGGCTGGTAATTAATCATTACCTTAATTTTTTAAAGCGGAACTACCACCGCAAATAACTTTGATGCATACCCCTCTATTTCTTAAAGGGTTAAAGCGGAACTACCACCGCACAACATCTTTAGCTTAAATAATTCCCTATCTGGTGACTAACTGCTTAGTAGCACTAGTCGCCAAAATTATTACCTCATTTAATAGATGTATACTTTCTTCCATAGCTGACAATAGCACGGATGCGGACATCTTGCCATAGTGATGTCCGTGAGCCTGCGCTGTCAGTCCCTTTTGGAGCCGGCCGGCTCCTAGCAACATCTCCTAGACCCGGCTGGGACTGACAGCGCAGGCACGCAGACGTCACAATGGCAAGATGTCCGCGCTCCGTCCTGCCTGTCACCCATAGAAGAGAGCAGAAATCTATTAAATGAGGTAATAATTCTGGCGACTAGCGCTACTAAGCAGCTAGTCGCCAGATGGGGACTTATTTAAGCTAAAGATGTTGTGCGGTGGTAGTTCCGCTTTAACCTTTAAGAAATAGAGGGGTATGCATCAGTTATTTGCAAAAGATCTTAAAAGGTTAATCAAACTTTTAGTAACAGTGCCAACTGGTGTCCAAAAGGGCAGTATTTTTTTATAATGCACTGCATGGGACAACTTAAGCCAATGACTATGGATCTTCATTGTCAGTGTTAGAAACAGTGTCACCTGCTGAGCTTAAAGTGGAACTTCCACCTCAAAGTGGAACTATCACCTTCATAATATTGCCCCCCCCCAATACTTTCCCAATTTAGCGATATGTAAAGCCATACTGTTATTATGATGATAACGTCCGCGTTATTAAGTGAAGACGTCTTCTGTAGGCATCCAGCAGACAACAGCGCAGACATCTTACAGGTAATTACCTCTGAGTCTGTGATGTGTGTCCCGTGCTCTGCCCGGACTGGTGTTGACAGTCGTTGGTTACCTTAAAGGGATAATAATACGTAAGTATTATTAATCCCTATATTAAAGTCCTATTAAAAATAAATGTATTGCCCCCAGTGTCATCTCTAAAACCTTTATGATTTGAGAGATAATCGCTCCTAAAGTTGCCCTCTCCCTCCCCCTTCCCCAAAGTCAGTGTTGTAGCTGAATGCAGGGAAGCAAGTCGTACGATCATCAGGCGGCTCTGCAGCACAGCCAAGATCGCGTTAATAAAAAATAAATCTTTCACTGAAATGGTCTTCTACGTGTGCTTGGTTTGCTCTTGGTTTGCAAGCACATGTAGAGGACCGTTTTAGTGAAATATTATTTTTTTATTAAATCGATCGCGGCTCGGCTGCAGAGCCGCCTGATGATCTATGACCGGATTTCCCTTCAGTCAGATACAACGCTGACTTCGGGGAAGGGGGAGGGAGAGGGCAACTTGAAGTGATTATCTCTCAAACCATAAAGGTTTGAGAGATGACACTGGGGCAATACTTTTATTTTTAATAGGACTTTACTATAGGGATTAGTAATAATAAAATATTACTATCCATTTAAGACTTTTCGCGCTGGGCCAGCAACGGCTTGATCAATTTAGACCATCTTCTTCCAGATGGATCGCTCCCTGCTTTTCAGGCTCTCTGTAGATCTCACCAATTGTCCTCCTTGGACTTTTGGAGATACTGCCAAGTTCGACACTTTATTTTGTCCTTACGAGATGGCCCTTACATTCCTCGTCCTCTTACTGCCTTTGAGAAGTTGTTAACATTCCCTTCTGAGAGGAAACCCAGTCTCTCGGACATGCGCTTGTTCTGTGTGAACCCCACATCTTTCTCACCACTACTGCAGAGGGCTAAATGGGGCGATGACCTACATGTGGATATCTCTCTGAGTTCCTGGGACAATGCCTTTCGCTTACACTCCAAATTTCTTTCAAACGTCAACATGCTAGAACTCAATTACAAAATATTAATGCGTTGGTATCGTACCCCTGCAAAACTTGCAAGGATCTACCCGGGACTCTCTCCGATGTGTTGGAGATGTGGTTTAGAGGAGGGTTCCTTGCTTCACTTATGGTGGTCTTGCTCTTCCTTGAGAGGGTTCTGGGCAGATGTCGCTACTCATCTGTCCTCCCTGACAGGCACTCGCCTTCCCAGCTCCCCTCAAGTGTTACTTCTCTCCCTTTTGCCCGATGATTCTCCAACTCCTCCCGCTTCTGCTTTGTCCTTATGGTTTATTCTAGTCACTCTTGCTAGGGCTTGCATCCCAGCCAGGTGGAAATCGGTAACTTCTCCCACTATTCTAGATTGGAAGGAACGCATCCGCTCTTTCCTGAACATGGAAAAACTTTTTTTCGATTCTAACGGTAACTCCCCTCTTTTTCTGGACAAATACAACAGTTGGATAATCTTTGCTGATTCTTGAATCATAGGTATGGAGACTCGTCCATGTGTTAGACTGGACTTTGCCTATTGGGGTACGCTCTCCTTCTTTTCCCGTCCTGCCATTGTCTTTACCTGCTCCTTTTCTACCATACTCTTCTGCTACGCATACCCTTTACTTTAATATACGTTATGGCCATCTTCACTTGCCCTCCCTCTGTTCCCTTCTCTTTCTCTTCCTTCTTCTTATGCTACATTTACTGTTTCCTCTATCTCTACATATTTTGGCTGTTTGCTTATCAGACTTATCAGATGTACCTTCCTCTAGCTTCAGATGATGGTCCACTGTCATCCATTTCTTCTATTTGTATTGCCCTTGCTTCTGCAATTTGTATCATGTTACTGTGTTTTTCTATTATGCCTTTCTGTACTTACATTATTTTCTATCAATAAAATCTTTCAAAAAAAAAAAATATATATATTACTATCCATTTAAGGTAATGGAAGTTTCTGAAGACGCAGGCGCACAGAACTTCTCTTGTAAGCTCTGTGACCTAGATGCCTGCAGAAGAAGTTTATTTACTTTAATAACGCGGACTTATTCATTATAATAACAGGATGGCTTTACCTATCACTACATTAGGAAACGATTGGTGGCAATATTAAGAAGGTGATGAGAGAAAGAAAGAAAGAAAGAAAGAAAGAAAGAAAGAAAGAAAGAAAGAAAGAAAGAAAGAAAGAAAGGCGATCGCCATTCGTAAGGGATGGGGGGGCAAGAGGCCGTCCCGCTGATGTCCCTGGTAAGTAAAAAAAGGCCAGAAATGGCCCAAACTTACCCATTTAAGCCCTAACCTAAACCCGCCCCCCCAAAGAGAGCCAATGTACCCTATAAGGCCCTGTCAGTCATGGTGACCCCATGTTTATTCATGGAGCCAGCCTTTAACCCCTTAACAACTGGCCATTCGGCAGGGCAGTTAGGGACCACTGGAGCATTTTTTATTTATTTTCCTCCAGTGGATTCAGAGGTCCCCGAATGGCACGCAGCCGCACTGGGACCCCTGACATCTGAATTCCATGACATACAAAACGGAAGTTTTCCCATGACAGTTCTGGCATGTCATGGGTACTTAAAGGGTTAAAGTTATCATAATATAGATTATCTGCTCGCTGTAATCAAGAGGTGTTCCAATCAGTAATATACCGCTACTTAAAGATATCACTTCATGAAGACACACAAGACAAGCAGGACTTCTCCTTTTTACCATCCTGATACAAGTGGCACCAATTTGCAATGCTTTGCATACTCCTCAGGCACTCAAAGGGTTAAAGGGATAATAATGTTTCACAATAAAAGCAGCTCCGATTAGTCTTCATGGTATTTTGGCCATGGAGATGGTTATTTCACTACTGTCAGAGTTGTAGGAATTGAATGATAAAGTATCCCCCTCCCGCTCCTTTTACTGATGTAACACTGCTCACCTCAGAGCAGCAAGACTGTCCGGATGGATCGCAGAGAGGGACAATCTTCAGTGATCATAAGGAAAAACCTGTCAAGGGGGGGCAGGGCTTTCATTGTTCTCACAGTAAGAAGACTGTCCCTTGCTGTGACCTGTCCGGTAAAGAGACCAGATTCCACATCTGAGGGGAGGTGGCTTACACTACGTAAAAGGGGCGGGAGGGGGATACTTTATCATTCAATTACTCTTGAACTACAACTCTGACAGAATTGAAATAACACTCTCCAAAGTCCAAATACTGTGATGATTAATTAGAGCTGCTGGTTTTGTGAAACATTACTATCCCTTTAAAGACTAAAATATCAATTAACTTGAGCAGAATATTTAACAGGTAACCCTGGACTCTCCCACCCTGAGAATTTGACCCTTGAACCCGAGATTTAGGTCCAAATGCTGAGTTCCCAGGTAACGTTAAGATATGGCTTCCCCTGTAGCCGTGAACTCTTTGGTAAATGTAAAGTTGATAGGAGGTTGCAGTTTGTGACATTTAAGAACTGACCACAAACATCAACTCTACACAGTGTGGCACAACACTCCATTTATGAGAATAAGGTCTCAAATTTGGGTCATTTTAATTGCACTCCACAGAACACAGCCTACAGTTTTTCTTAAAATATATTAAATCCTTATTATACAGAGCACAGGAGCATGCAGGGAGCCAGCTAATCAATATTTTAGAAGTACATATATAAAAATTTAAAGCCGGCTAGACAGGCGGCGGGTGAAAAACAAGCAGAGGATCACTGAGGACAGAGGGAAGGCAAGAGAACTCTTAGTTAAAGTGGGTCAGGAGCAAAACGCATTTCACAGCCTGGATTCTCTGCCAAAATATTCTTCTAAAGCATTTTCGTATTTAAAGCCTCAGAGCATATGTATAAAGGTATAAGAGGAGAAAAAAGTTAGTCTATCTGTATCAGAGGAAGCAAAAAAGTCCATTCTTTGTCTCCAACAAATTGCTATTTAAGTTATTAACCACGTAAGGACAATGCTGTGCAATGAGTTGTGCACCCTTATGGTCCTTAAGCAGTTAATATCAGTTTCTTAAAGTTAACTTTTTGACTTTGATGATCTTCTTCCACTCAGATAGTAAAAAGGACCTTTGTGGCAAGGTCTACGTCAAAGATGGACACTGCGTTGTCCTACAACTCCCATGATCCTGCAGCAGTAATTAATTAAGAGTCAGGAGCAGAATGTGTGTGTGAGTGAAGCATTAATATAGGAGAGGTGCATTATGGGTATTGGATTCCACTCTGCCATTGGTGTGCAAGGTATCAACCAGCTTTGTAGGTGGAGTTTTGGGCACAGGATGTCAAATGACTGTGCGCACCATCAATTTTGAATAGGCTATATGGATAATGGCAGCGGTAACAAGTTTATTTATCCTAAAAAAAGCAACATTTTGTGTGAACCTATGGATGGATGGAAGCGAATTGTGGAGTACTGGATGAAGATGTCGGTATCTTCTGAACGAAATTCATAACTGTCCCCCTGTAAGGCACAATCCCGCCCTCCCAGGCCTACTGATAAACATCAATTAACCCCTATGTCCAACAAGCGATTAAAGAAGTGGCTCTCAAGCTTTTCATTGTAGTTTAACTCTTTAATGGGTTCAACTATAGGAAAACTAATCACGGGGTAACCTTAAAAATCAAACTCTTTAACTCCTTGATACATACCTCCCAAGTGTCCCACTTTAAGAGGGACAGTCCCTCTTTTAGACCCAAATCGCTCTGTCCCTCTTTCCCACCCTGATGTCCCTCTTTTTAGGAGATCAGATTGTGTGGTGTGTATAGAAGTATATCATATTGCTCCGCAGCAATACAACTCACATTATTTTTGTTTAAATGTCAGCATATGTGTTTATAAACTAGTCTGTGTAAATAAAATTATTTGGTCTTGTTATTAGTCAATTATTAGGTTACACAAGAAGGTCTCAATAGGTCATGAAATAGCATAAAAATTCTCTGTAATGCCCCGCCCACCAACCACGTCCCCAGCAACATCCCCTAAAACACAAGTGTCCCTC
This sequence comes from Rhinophrynus dorsalis, assembly GCA_037306005.1. NCBI lineage: Eukaryota > Metazoa > Chordata > Amphibia > Anura > Rhinophrynidae > Rhinophrynus > Rhinophrynus dorsalis. The sequence goes on from CM074719.1 coordinate 17,900,990, forward strand.
TTTGGCAATTTGAAATGTTGGGTGGTATGCTTGATACGAGAGAGATTTCCATTACATGGTATCACTGTGAAATTTATTTGGATGCTAATGAATAACAGTAACATTAGATTTTAGGTTAAATGTATTGGATCATAGTTACATAGTAATTGTAAGGTTGTAATGTTTTATTTCCAGTGAAATCTATTAGGAAACAGAATTGCACTGTGTGCAATGATACAATGTTCCACACAACAGCAGGTAGGCACAGAACCACACACACGGCTGATGTACTAACTAGAAAAGTTTAGCGACGTCCCAACTGCACCATAGGGGGAAAAAATGACTACCATCAATTTAAAGGGAAACAATCACCTGCTGGAAAGTCCTTCTTATTTGAATCTTGCTGGCCAATAACTGTTCAATCCAGTTTTCTGTTTTAAAGGAGCAGTAAACTTTTTTATGAAAAAATATATATTGTATAAAATAAGGGCACTCCCACTGCCGAGAGATTTATATTTCCAGAGTTATTACAGTTTAAACCCATGTTTTTTTTACATTAGCAGTGCCCTCTAGTGGTCAAATTCTAATTAGATTTCCTGTTAGATTATAATGGAGATGAAAGTCAGAAAAGTCAGAGACATACAGCTCTCCATAGAATGTGATAGAAACTGCCTGTCACTTCCTGTCAGTTAGAACTATCAGGAACTAAACACAGTAAATTCACTTCCTGTCAGTTAGAACTATCAGGAAGTAAACACAGTAAAGTCACTTCCTGTCAGTTAGGTCTATCAGGAACTAAACACAGTAAATTCACTTCCTGTCAGTTAGAACTATCAGGAAGTAAACACAGTAAATTCCCTTCCTGTCAGTTAGAACCATCAGGAAGTAAACACACAGTACATTCACTTCCTGTCAGAACTATCAGGAAGTAAACACAGTAAATTCACTTCCTGTCAGAACTATCAGGAAGTAAACACAGTAAATTCCCTTCCTGTCAGTTAGAACTACCAGGAAGTAAACACAGTAAATTCACTTCCTGTCAGAACTATCAGGAAGTAAACACAGTAAAGTCACTTCTTGTCAGTTAGAACTACCAGGAAGTAAACACACGGTAAATTCACTTCCTGTCAGAACTATCAGGAAGTAAACACAGTAAATTCACTTCCTGGTTATTTAAACTGCTAAACATTTTGAATAAAACACCTGACAGCGATGGGAGTGACCTTGTTTTATTCAGCAGAAAATGCTCTATAAAATATGTGTTTTCATAAAAAAAAAAATGTACTGCTCCTTTAAAAAAGACGATGCATTAACGGAGATATAAGCTTTAAAATCTAACAGCGTAATGTCACTTTAGGACAGGCTGCGGCTACACAGCCTGTCAATTTTCTCTTCTTCCCTTCCCCAGTAGTTCACTGTTACCACCTCCAGCTCTGACAGAGGAATCCAGTATGCGACCTAGTGCGCTCGACCTATGTGTTTGTTGTGTACCCCTCTGACACTCAAAGTTTTAAATGTGAACTTGTATAAATCATTGATGTGATATTTTCTCCTGGCGATGTATTTATCATTATGTCCTCGTATTCTCTGTACCAGAGTGTAATGTAAGGTAACAATCTGTTAAGTGCATGAGCTATAGGAAAGTGATGTGGGAAACCTGTTTCAAATCTATCATTAGCAAAAAAACGAGAATTTCCTGCAGTCTGTAGAAATGTTTATACAAGATAAAAGCAAAAAAGGCTATCTTTTCTATAATAGCTTAACTGAGCAATTGGTTAAAAAAAAAAAAAAAAAAAAAAATAATAAAATATATATATATATATATATAAACCATTTTTGCTGATGTTCATTGAGTGCTGTTTCTTCTACGAAAGCACAGGCTAAGTAATATATATATATTAAAGATGTACTCAGCCTGGGCTTTCGTAGAAGAAACAGCACTCAATGAACATCAGAAAAAACGGTTTATTCATTCATTAGCTTCCATACACCAAACGAAAACGTTTGGTGTATGGAAACTAATGACTGAATAAACCGTTTTTGCTGATGTTTGGGACCGAAAACGTTTGGTGTATGGAAACTAATGACTGAATACACCGTTTTTGCTGATGTTTGGGACCGAAAACGTTTGGTGTATGGAAACTAATGACTGAATACACCATTTTTGCTGATTTTTGGGACCGAAAATGTTTGGTGTATGGAAACTAATGACTCAATAAACCGTTTTTGCTGATGTTTGGGACCGAAAACGTTTGGTTTATGGAATCTAATGACTGAATAAAAATGTTTTTGCTGATGTTTGGGACCGAAAACGTTTGGTGTATGGAAACTAATGACTGAATACACCATTTTTGCTGATTTTTGGGACCGAAAATGTTTGGTGTATGGAAACTAATGACTCAATAAACCGTTTTTGCTGATGTTTGGGACCGAAAACGTTTGGTTTATGGAATCTAATGACTGAATAAAAATGTTTTTGCTGATGTTTGGGACCGAAAACATTTGGTGTATGGAAACTAATGACTGAATACACCGTTTTTGCTGATTTTTGGGACCGAAAACGTTTGGTGTATGGAAACTAATGACTGAATAAACAGTTTTTGCTGATGGTTGGGACCGAAAAAGTTTGGTGTATGGAATCTAATGACTGAATAAAAATGTTTTTGCTGATGTTTGGGACCAAAAACGTTTGGTGTATGGAAACTAATGACTGAATACACCATTTTTGCTGATGTTCATTGAGTGCTGTCTCTACTACAAAAGCCCAGGCTGAGTAAATGTTTTGTATACACTATATGGGATGTGCACCATATCTTTACTATTGTTTAATAATGAGTGCCAGTGCCAAATTTTGCTGTTTGTATATATTTATATTTATATATATAAAAAAATAGATACAAGGAGAGCGGTATGACTGACTTATCAGTATATTTTGGAGGTAATACTGATCAATGTACTTTCAGGCAATAAAATATAGAGATCCAACGTGTTTGGTACCAGAAAGATACTTCATCAGGGATAAAGATATAATGAATTCCTCACTGAGATATCATTCTGGAACATAGGACGGGAGGTGCATAGAGACTTTTTCCCAGATATCAGCCTTGGTGAAAGCAAGTTCTGACAGGACTCAGAATGCTTGTATCAGAACAACTGTATATTAGTAGCGCCATTTCTTATCAAGGCCTTCCCGTGGTCCCGAGATATAGAATTACTACATTTGAGCTACGTATACCGGTCACAAATCACCATTCAAGAGTCGGGAGAGTTTCCATCTGCAGTATTACGTAGCACCTGCCCGCTGTTCTGAAACATTGGATTAATATACCTGAGATTCACAAACTCTGAATCTGGTTATTCTCTAAATTGTTATCAACTATACATCACTATCAATTGAATCAAGTCAACTTACAGCTGATAATTTTCTTCGTTAAATGGAGGTGAACTGCAGGCAATATATTTTTAATTTTTTAATTTTTATTGATATCAGGCAGTCTCTACTGAGCATGATTGCATTGTGTGAGTGAGGTGACGCAAGACTGCATCATGTGGAGCAGTGAGGTCCCGGCCTCTTAACATTACCCCGACCTTGGCCCATGTACACGGGCTTATACACTAGTAGATTAATATAGGAACCAGAAAGTTTATCTCACTGGAGAAGTTATCTCCTCTTTATCACACCTTAGTACATCTCCCCTTTAGTCTATAACTAAATCTCTCCCATAGAATAACATAGGAACTGGAGAGTTTATCTCACTGGAAAAGTTATCTGCTCCTAATCACACCTTAGTACATCTCCCCTGTAGTCTATAACTAAAGATCTCCCATAGAATAACATAGGAACTGGAGAGTTTATCTCACTGGAGATGTTATCTCCTCTTTATCACACCTTAGTACATCTCCCCTGTAGTCTATAACTAAAGATCTCCCATATAATAACATAGGAACTGGAGAGTTTATCTCACTGGAGATGTTATCTCCTCTTTATCACACCTTAGTACATCTCCCCTGTAGTCTATAACTAAAGCTCTCCTATAGAATAACATAGGAACTGGAGAGTTTATCTCACTGGAGAAGTTATCTCCTCTTTATCACATCTTAGTACATCTCCCCCTGTAGTCTATAACTAAATCTCTCCCATAGAATAACATAGGAACTGGAGAGTTTATCTCACTGGAGAAGTTATCTCCTCTTTATCACACCTTAGTACATCTCCCCTGTAGTCTATAACTAAAGCTCTCCCATAGAATAACATAGGAACTGGAGAGTTTATCTCACTGGAGACGTTATCTCCTCTTTAGCACACCTTAGTACATCTCCCCCCTTTAGTCTATAACTAAATCTCTCCCATAGAATAACATAGGAACTGGAGAGTTTATCTCACTGGAGAAGTGATCTCCTCTTTATCACACCTTAGTACATCTCCCCTGTAGTCTATAACTAAATCTCTCCCATAGAATAACATAGGAACTGGAAAGTTTATCACACTGGAGAAGTTATCTCCTCTTTATCACACCTTAGTACATCTCCCCTGTAGTCTATAACTAAACCTCTCCCATAGTATAACATAGGAACTGGATAGTTTATCACACTGGAGAAGTTATCGTACCTTTATCGCACCTTAGTGCATCTTCCTCCAGGTCTTCTAAGTAAATCATCCTCAATATTTACGTGAAGTTCAGTTTTACTTATAGAAAATCCACCACTTTTACTGAGCACATCGGCATCAGTGTATTTTTCATTCATAGTTGTAAAAGAGGCTTTCCACTATGTGAATGAAAATGACATTCCTTACAGCCAAATATTTCATTTCCTGAGCCCTCTCTCTATCTACGTGTTTATGGGAACAATGTGTACAATAAAGGAAATATTCTGCTATAGAACATGTTTTGTTCCTGGAGGAAATGAATTAGCATCTGACTGTGTAGTTCCCTTTGGCTTACGATTGATGTAAGAGCGGAGTCATGTCAGGTCATATCTAGGTGAAAGACAATGACGGACAAACATGCCCCACCATTGTCACTCCAATGCCTCCTCCTTTGGGGGTACCAGGATTGCAATTAGTCTTCTGCTCATTTTAGTGTTTACTAGATATATCATCTCATATATATCCAATATTAAAGGGATAGTAATGTTTCACAATAAAAGCAACTCCAATTAATCTTCATAGTGTTCCATGGAGAATGTTATTTCATTACTGTCAGAGTTGTAGTACAAGAGTAATTGAATGATAAAGTGTCCCCCTCCCCAGTGGTGTAACAACAGGGGTTGCAAGTGCAACCGGGCCCGGCACTCCTGGGGCCCGGTGCCTGCAACTAGCTGAGGTCTGTGCCTTCTTCAGCACAGACCTCTATTAGAAGCTGAGCACCCTCTCTGTCTTTGGCACTCTATTAATTCATAGCACTGGGAGATTACATCATCTGCATTACTGGAAAGAGGACAGCGTGGGAGCTCCAGCTTCTAATAGAGGTCTGTGTAGAAGAGGCACAGACCTCTCCTGACATGCCGCTGGACCACCAGGGAGGTAGGAGATGGACATTGGGGGAAATCTGTGGAGAGGTGGACATTGGGGGCAATGTGTGGAGAAGGGCACATTGGGGGCAATGAGGAGAGGTGGTCAGTGGGTGCAATGTGGAGGTGGCCAGTTGGGGCAATGTGGTCGGGGGGCCCATGGCAATTTTTGCACCAGGGCCCGGTGACTTCTAGTTAATCCTCTGCCCCTCCCGCCCCTTTTTTACCTAGTTTAAGCCACCTCCCCTCAGATGTGGAATCTGGTCTCTTGACCAGACAGGTCACAGCAAGGGACAATCTTCTTACTGTGACCATAAGGAAAACCCTGCCCTCCTTGACAGGTTTTTCCTTATGATCACTGAAGATTGTCCCTCTCTGTGATCCATCCGGACAGTCTTGCTGCTCTGAGGTGAGCAGTGTTACATCAGTAAAAGGTGCAGGAGGGGGATACTTTATCATACAATTACCCTTGAACTACAACTCTGACAGTATTGAAATAACACTCTCCAAGGCCCAAAGACTATGAAGATTAATTAGAGCTGCTTTTATTTTGAAAGATTACTATCCCTTTAAAGTATCTTCAGTGCGTGTGGGTAAGTAGAGATGGTGGTTTGAGGTCAGGAAGAAACTGAATTCTTTTTTTTTTTGTGAGAATATTTGTGCAAATATGTTGAAAGACTCAGGAATGTTAAAAATGCATTAAACAATTTAAATTGCATAGCAGTTGTACAGAACAACGGGATCACGTGTTTGGTCTTAAAATAATTCAGCTTTATACGGCTTTATGGCGAGATATGAAGTGGGACAAAAGGTACGTAGTGAAAAGACAAAAGAGAAAATAGGACACGTGTGTCGGATGTTAAGATTTTAACTTTATCCAAGTATGCCGAAAGAAGAGAGTGGTGAATAATTAAACCCTTTAAAGGAGATTAAACACCTACTAATTATAACCCTGGACTTACCTTACTATGACTGGAAAATCCTTATGGCCCTTACAATTTTTACCCATATTTCTTTGATCAGTAGATAACATATCCAATCAGTTCTGGATCTCATGATCACGGAGGCAGACGTGACGGTTGTTGGCAGGACCACAGGAGATAAACGCTGCCCACCGTTCATGGTAATCTTAACCCTTTAAGGACGAAAGGGGCGAGCAAAGCATTGACATTCAGGAGCGAATGAAGATGGTATCTATTGAACAAAGTAGTAAGGATGAAATTCTTAGGGGCCAATAGGATTTTTCTAGCCATAGTAAGGTAAGTGGGTGGGTGTTTATTAGTAGGTTAACCCCTTGAATACTATAAAGATCTCCGTACAGGAGCGATTGAAGATGTTATCTATTGAACTAAGGAGTAAGGATGAAATTCTGAGGGGCCATAAGGATTTTTCTAGCCATTGTACGGTACATGGGTGGGTGTTATCAGGAGGTATTAATTCAACATTAACCCCTTGAATACTTCAGAGTTTTCCATTATACTGTGAAGAAATTAACTTTGAGCCCTCTAGTACCCAAGAGTTTAAGGATTAACCCCAGAGGCGTAACTAGAAGCCACAAGGCCCTGGTGAAAAAGTCGCCGTGGGTCCCCCCGACCACATTGGCCTCCCATTGGCCATCTCTACTGGACACCTCCACAATGCTCCCAATCTCCACATTGCCCTCATCATCTCCACATTGCCCACAATCTCCATATTCCCTCCACATTGCCCCCCCACCCCAGCGTCTATTTCCTACCTCCCTGGTCGTCCAGTGACGTGGCAGGAGAGGTCTGTGCCTTCTTCTGCACAGACCTCTATACAGCTGGAGCTCCCGCATGGTCTTCTCTTCAGTAATGCAGAGCACTGGGTGATGATGTCATGGAGATGATGTCATCTTCTAGGGCTCCGCATTACTTAAGAGCCGAAGAGGGTGCTCCCTATTGTTACGCCACTGATTAACCCCTTAACCGGCAAAGCAATGCGTTCTGTACCTCTGGCACTCATAGGGTTAAGGATGGCAGGGTTCAGGGGTGGGGTGCACTGGAGGACAACAGCAATTGTTTTTTGTGTGTTTGGAGAGCGGTACGTGCGAGCGATCACACTTACCGTCTCTCCGCTGGAGAGAGGCTGAAACTGATTGCTCCAGGGGAATCAGTCAGTTTGGGCTCTCCCAGTGATCACAGATCGCCTTGGGGTAAAAAATGAAGTAAATATCAAAAACTCTCTGTACACTGTTTTTAAATTTGTGATTCTATTTTACAGTAGCACGGATTAGCTCCCCGTTGCTGTATTTAATAAGGAAATTCTTTCACTTTTTATTTTTATTTTAAATCTAGGAAGCGTTGCCCCTTTAAATACACACAGACATTTGCAAATTAAATAGGGCAATAGGTTCTTACCTTTCATCGAATAAATTTAGCCTCAGGTATAAATCAAAGTAGAGTCATTTTGGGGAAGCCACGTATACCAAAGGGGACAGATATAAATTGCCAAAATTCTCAATTATTTAAATTGGGCATTTAACCCTTTGAAGAGGTCTCCAATAGGTTGACAAGAAGTTAATTGGGTTACAAAGGGTTACAAGTCCCATATCAGTCTGTGGGAGTTTCCTTTTCTCAATGTTATTCCTTGAAGTGCTAAAGGGTATGCAATGCATTGCATACCCCTCTGACACTCAAAGGGTTAATTCTAACGGCACAACAGCAGCTCAGATTTTCATTCCATCCTCAGTTAATCACAGATGAGTAATCAGTGGCTCATTCTCTACTTAATTCGGGAAATCCGGAAAACCTGACATGCTGGTGTCCCCCAAGGACTGGAGTTGAGAATAACTGGCAAACAACAATTCCGGAGATCATGAAAGATTTTTAAAAATACTATATATTGTAGTAAACATTTTTTTATGTAGAAAGCTATTTTTTCATTTAGAATTACAGCTATGCTAAATAAGGTATACATTACCTCCCCACTTACTGACACTGCACAGCAATGCATTACCCACCTCCCCTACTACTGACTTCCTGTCTTATCCCTACATTATCTCCCCACTCACTGACACTGCTGAGCAATACATTACCCACCTCCCTATAGAACTGACTTCCTGTCTTAACCCTACATTATCTCCCCACTCACTGACACTGCTCAGTAATGCATTACCCACCTCCCCTAGCACTGACTTCCTGTCTTATCCCTACATTACCTCCCCACTCACTGACACTGCCCAGCAATGCATTACCCACCTCCCCTAGCACTGACTTCCTGTCTTATCCCTACATTACACCCCCACTCACTGACACTACTCAGCAATGCTTTGTCCACCTCCCCTAGCACTGACTTCCTGTCTTATCCCTACATTACCTCCTCCACTCACTGACACTGCTGAGCAATACATTACCCACCTCCCCTAGCACTGACTTCATGTCTTATCCCTACATTATCTCCCCACTCACTGACACTGCTGAGCAATACATTACCCACCTCCCCTACTACTGACTTCCTGTCTTATCCCTACATTACCTCCCCCACCCACTGACACTGCTCAGCAATGCATTACCCACCTCCCCTAGCACTGACTTCCTGTCTTATACCTACATTACCTCCCCCACTCACTGACACTGCTCAGCAATGCATTACCCACCTCCACTAGCACCAACTTCCTGTCTTATCCCTACATTACCTAATCCACTCTCTGACACTGCTCAGCAATGCATTACCCACCTCCCCTAGCACTGACTTACTGTCTTATACCTACATTACCTCCCCACTCACTGACACTACTCAGCAATGCATTACCCACCTCCCCTAGCACTGACTTCCTGTCTTATCCCTACATTACCTCCCCACTTACTGACACTGCACAGCAATGCATTACCCACCTCCCCTACTACTGACTTCCTGTCTTATCCCTACATTATCTCCCCACTCACTGACACTGCTGAGCAATACATTACCCACCTCCCTATAGAACTGACTTCCTGTCTTAACCCTACATTATCTCCCCACTCACTGACACTGCTGAGCAATACATTACCCACCTCCCCTAGCACTGACTTCATGTCTTATCCCTACATTATCTCCCCACTCACTGACACTGCTGAGCAATACATTACCCACCTCCCCTACTACTGACTTCCTGTCTTATCCCTACATTACCTCCCCCACCCACTGACACTGCTCAGCAATGCATTACCCACCTCCCCTAGCACTGACTTCCTTTCTTATACCTACATTACCTCCCCCACTCACTGACACTGCTCAGCAATGCATTACCCACCTCCACTAGCACCGACTTCCTGTCTTATCCCTACATTACCTAATCCACTCTCTGACACTGCTCAGCAATGCATTACCCACCTCCCCTAGCACTGACTTACTGTCTTATACCTACATTACCTCCCCACTCACTGACACTGCACAGCAATGCATTACCCACCTCCCCTAGCACTGATTTCCTGCCTTATCCCTACATTACCTCCCCACTCACTGACACTGCTCAGCAAAGCATTACCCACCTTCCCTAATACTGACTTCCTGTCTTATCCCTACATTACCTCCCCACTCACTGACACTGCTCAACAATGCATTACCCACCTCCCCTAGCACTGACTTCCTGTCTTATCCCTACATTACCCCCCCACTCACTGACACTACTCAGCAATGCTTTGTCCACCTCCCCTAGCACTGACTTCCTGTCTAATCTCTACATTACCTCCCCACTCACTGACACTACTCAGCAATGCATTGCCCACCTCCCCTAGCACAGACTTCCTGTCTTATTCCTACATTACCTCCTCCACTCACTGACATTGCTCAGCAATGCATTGGCCGCCTCCCATAGCATTGACTTCCTGTCTTATCTTTACATTACCTCCCCCACTCACTGACACTGCTCAGCAATGCATTGCCCACCTCCCCTAGCACTGACTTCCTGTCTTATCACTACATTACCTCCTCCACTCACTGACACTGCCCAGCAATACATTACCCACCTCCCCTAGCACTGACTTCCTGTCTTATCCCTACATTACCTTCCTACTCACTGACACTGCTCAGCAATGCATTACCCACCTCCCCTAGCACTGACTTCCTGTATTATCCCTATATTACTTCCCCACTCACTGACTCTGCTCAGAAATGCATTACCCACCTCCCCTAGCACTGACTTCCTGTATTATCCCTATATTACTTCCCCACTCACTGACACTGCTCAGCAATGCATTACCCACCTCCCCTACTACTGACTTCCTATCTCATTCCTACATAACTCCCCCACTCACTGACACTCCTCAGTAATGCATATGCATTACCCACCTCCCCTATCACTGACTTCCTGTCTTATTTCTACATTACCTCCCCCACTCATTGACACTGCTCAGCAATGCATTACCCACCTCCCCTAGCACTGACTTCCTGTCTTATCCCTACATTACCTCCCCCACTCACTGACAATGCTTAGCAATGCATTACCAACCTCCCCTAGCACTGACTTCCTGTCTTATCCCTACATTACCTCCCCACTCACTGACACTGCTCAGCAAAGCATTACCCACCTTCCCTAATACTGACTTCCTGTCTTATCCCTACATTACCTCCCCACTCACACTGACACTGCTCAACAATGCATTACCCACCTCCCCTAGCACTGACTTCCTATCTTATCCCTACATTACACCCCCACTCACTGACACTACTCAGCAATGCTTTGTCCACCTCCCCTAGCACTGACTTCCTGTCTTATCCCTACATTACCTCCTCCACTCACTGACACTGCCCAGCAATGCATTACCCACCTCCCCTAGCACTGACTTCCTGTCTTATCCCTACGTTACCTCCCCACTCACTGACACTGCTCAGCAATGCATTGTCCACCTCCCCTAGCACTGACTTCCTGTCTTATTCCTACATTACCTCCCCACTCACTGACACTGCTCAGTAATGCATTACCCACCTCCCCTAGCACTGACTTCCTGTCTTATCCCTACATTACCTCCCCACTCACTGACACTGCCCAGCAATGCATTACCCACCTCCCCTAGCACTGACTTCCTGTCTTATCCCTACATTACACCCCCACTCACTGACACTACTCAGCAATGCTTTGTCCACCTCCCCTAGCACTGACTTCCTGTCTTATCCCTACATTACCTCCTCCACTCACTGACACTGCCCAGCAATGCATTACCCACCTCCCGTAGCACTGACTTCCTGTCTTATCCCTACGTTACCTCCCCACTCACTGACACTGCTCAGCAATGCATTGTCCACCTCCCCTAGCACTGACTTCCTGTCTTATTCCTACATTACCTCCCCACTCACTGACACTGCTCAGTAATGCATTACCCACCTCCCCTAGCACTGACTTCCTGTCTTATCCCTACATTACCTCCCCCACTCACTGACACCGCTCAGCAATGCACTGCCTACATCCCTTAGCAATGAAAGGGTTAAATGTCATTGAGAGGAAGGTAATGTAAGACCAACATAGGAAGTGCCTTAATTAGCATCAGTTATATATCTAAATAACTAAAAATGTAGTTTTCTAAATAAAATATGATCAGTACAACACATCGGTGACGTTGAAAACTCTTTCAGAATCAACAAGTTGCTTTTAGGTGCCAGGGTCCCTTTACAGGAAACATTTCACAGCTGGAATCACATTATATGCATCATAAAAAGATGTATTGCCAAAATATCACGCCATAAATCCGGTGGTCAGTTTTATAGAACTGTGATGTACTGATCAGCACACATTTTCTATCCTCATGATCACAAAACCGTTACTTTTTATAACCTCACTTACGAATCCACTTCCTCCTCTAAGAAAAAAACATAAAAGCGTAGGAATCAGATCTCATTTGTACTTTCACTGTATAAATATTGTATAACGTGTTCTAAAATAAGGTTAAAATGCATTTCCTCTGTGTTATGTAATCGTGGATTACTTTCTCACCTCTTTCAGTGATCAGAATAGTTCATTGATGCATTGCAATATATTGGGGATACTGCTGGCATATAAGTAGCATAACTGTGAACCTTTGTGTTCCGAGTCATCTAAGGTCTGGGGATGCGAGTGTCCAAATAATGATATTCACATGCAATGGCGTAACTAGAAGCCACCGGGCCCTGGTGCAAAAATTGCCACGGCCCCCCCACAACAACACTGCCCCCCCATTGGCCATCTCCACATTGCCTCCATTGGCCATCTCCACATTGCCCCTATTGGCCACCTCCATATTGCCACCATTGGTCATCTCCATATTGCCACCATTGGTCATGTCCACATTGCCTCCATTGGCCACCTCCACATTGCCCCTATTGGCCACCTCCATATTGCCACCATTGGTCATCTCCATATTGCCACCATTGTTCATCTCCATATTGCCTCCATTGGCCATGTCCACATTGCTCCTATTGGCCACCTCCATATTGCCCCTATTGGCCACCTCCATATTGCCCCCATTGGTCAACTCCACATTGCCTCCATTGGCCATGTTCACATTACCCCCATGTCCACAGACTTCAGCTTGTTGCGGGTGCCGGGCGGGCAACGGCTGGGCCCCTGGAGTGACAGGCCTGGTCGCTACCCCTATTGTTACGCCACTGTTCACATGAAAAAGGAATAGGGAATACTCATTAAAACACACCACAACCAATATGGATATGAACAGGATGGTTTAATAATACACAAATTCTACACATATAAACTAATTCCCACCAACTTCCATACATATTCCCATGCATACAATCTTGCTGAACAAACCCACTTATCCCAGTAAGAGGATTTTAGTCTTACCTGTTAAATCCTTTTCTCTTAGTCCATACAGGTTACTGGTAACTTTGGGTACACGATCCACCCTTTTAACTAGGCAGGAACAATTCTAGAAGTGAATGCAGGGGGTGGAGACTACCTTCCCTTCTTGGCTGCAGCTAGCCAATCAGCTCCAGTAAGATTTGAGACACTAACTACTGACTAGATAGTAGAAAGAAAAGAAGACTCCTGTGAGCATGACCCCGAAGGACCCCCACTGTCTGTCACAGGAGAGCCAAGCATGGTCTCTTGACAGGGAGGGAGACCAGTAACCTGTATGGACTAAGAGAAAAGGATTTAATAGGTAAGACTAAAATCTTCTTTTTTCTGTCGTCCCATACAGGTTACTGGTAACTTTGGGATGTCCAACCAATGAGTTTCCCAAAGGCGGGAAGTAAGGCAAGGACCAGGCGCAAGGCCCGCAAAATCACCAGAGCAGATATGAACCATCAGATCAGAGACAGCCCAACAAAACAAATGAAGTGTGAACGGACACTGAACAAGGGTATTAACACCCCAGGAACTGTTACACAGCACACTGAACTAGAGCCAACAGGGCTCAAAAGTGAAGGAAGCACCAAAGAACCGAAGAATATCCTAGACAGGCAAGACTGCCTCCAGGCTCTTCCTCCCAAAACTGGCATCAGCCGATGCCAGCACATCAACACGGTAGCGCATCGAAAAGGTGTGTACAGACAACCAAGTGGCAGCCTTGCAAAACTGACCAGCAGAGGCCTGATTCTTGTAAGCCCAAGAAGCCCCAATAGATCTAGTAGAATGAGCCATGACCCGAAAAGGAACAGGCTTCTTCCTTAGCTGTAGGCCTTAGGAATAGTGCACTTGATCCAAGACGCAATATTCACTTTGGATGCAGGTCTCCCTGCCCTGGGGCCCTCAGAAATGATGAACAGCGCATCAGACTGTCTAATGGACTCAGTGCGTTGTACATAAAAAACAATGCCCCACATCTAACAAGTGGAGATCCCTCTCCTTGTCAGAGATAGGGTCAGGGCAGAAAGAAGGCACCACAATCTCCTGATTAATGTGGAACTCAGAGACCACCTTTGTGAGAAATTCCTGCGAAGTGTAAAGCACCGCCTTGTCTTTGTGAAACACCAAAAAGGGTGTTTTACAAGACAGAGCATGTAAATCTGCGACACGGCGAACAGACACGATCGCCAGGAGAAAAGCTATTTTCCACGTCAGGCAGCATAGAGGAATAGTAGCCAAGGACTCAAATGGAGGGCGCTGTGAAGGATGCCAAAAACCAAGTTAAGATCCCACTGAGGAGCGGGAGTCTTGAACACAGGACGAATATGAGTAACGCCCTGGAAGAAAACCTTGAAATCCACAGAATAGCAATGCGCATCTAAAAGAAAACAGAGAGAGCAGAAGTCTGAACCTTAAGGGAACTCAAACTGAGGCCCTTATCCACACAGTTCTGAAAGAAAGCCAGGACCGTAGGCAGATCAAAATCCCGAGAAAGGTCCCTATCAGCAAACCAAGATAAAAAGGTCGGCCAGACACAATGGTAGGCCTTAGAAGGAACAGATTTGCGGGCACTAAGCATAGTAGCCACCACACCAGAAGAAAAACCTTTCTTCTTCAATATTGAGGATTCAATTTCCAAGCCGTCAAAGCTAGACGATGAACATCCTCCTTCCACCCTGTAGAAGAAGATCCGGACAGCAAGGGACACTGAATGGCTCCGCCACGGACAGATCCAGAAGCTCCGGAAACCAAGCCTGTCGAGGCCAGTACGGAGCAATCAGAATGACTGGACAGCGCTCTAGTCTCAATTTCCGTAACTCCCTGTGCAACATGAGGAGGGGAGGAAAGATGTAAGTCAGAGGAAATAACCAAGGAATGGACATGGCATCCATCGCTAGAACTAGAGGATCCCTCCAGCGAGAACAGAACCTCAGTACCTTCCGGTTGTGTCTTGTCGCCATCAGTTCGATGCAACGAAGACCCCACTTCTGAACAATGGACCCGGACTGGGTATCCTTCCAGCTGGGGTGTCCAATGGCGAAGGGCATGAAATATCGCCCGAAGCTCCAACACGTTGATGGGAAGGAGAGATTCCTCCAGAGACCACCGACCCTGAGCTTTTAGGTGACCCAGGACTGCTCCCCAGCCGGAGAGGCTGGCGTCCATCGTCACAGTGGTCCAGAAGGATACCAGGAAGACTTGCCCTTCAGCAGATTGGAGCGGTCAAGCCACCACGACAAACTGAGTTCCACATGAAAAGGGAGGGATACTGACATCTTCAGAAGGTCCAGCTGAACCTTGCACACCTGGATCACGAACCTCTGGAATTCCCTGGTGTGAGCCATGGCAAATGGGACTGCTTCTTTGGTGGAGATTAATTTCTCTACTAGAGAGGACAAATTCTTGGCTGGAACTGGATCGTGAGCCAGAACAGCAGAAACCATTTGGGTGATCTGGTGAGCCACCTCGTCCTTGAGAAACACCATGCTCTGCTGAGTGTCGAAGAGAAGGCCCAGGAAGACCAGACACTGGGATGGAACAAGATATGACTTGTCCAGGTTGATGATCCACCCGTGATGGGTGAGAGCATGAATGCAGTCCTGAACCTGCTGATGAAGACAGTTCCACCGAAGGGACTTTCAGAAGCAGGTTGTCCATGTATGGAGTAACTCTGATGCCATCCCAGTGGAGGACGGACACTAAAGCTCCCAGGAGACTGTTGAAGACTTGAGGAGCTGTACTCAGACCAAAAGGAAGAGCTGAAAACTGAAAATGCCCTTGGTCGCAGGCACATCTGAGATACTGCCGACTTCCTGGATGAATGGCGATGTGTAGATATGCGTCCTTAAGATCCAGAGAGGCAAGTAATTCCCCCAGGGACATAGCAGCGATCGCCGTCCTTAGGGACTCCTGGTGATAATGAGTCTTGACCACAAAGGAATTGAGATCCTTCAAATCCAAAATGGGGCGACAGCCGCCGTCCTTCTTGGAGACCACAAAGAAGTTTGAGTAAAAACCCCATACCTCTGTCCTGAACTGGAACCAGCTCTAGAACATCCTTGTCCAGAAGGGCCTGGATAGCGCCATTGAACAAACAGCGTTTCTCTGTGCTCTGGGGTGTATGAGAGGGGAAAAACCAAAAGGGAGGAAGAGAGACGAAAGGGATCATGTACCCTTACGCTACCACCTGTAAAACCCACGGGTCCTCCATTGAACCCTCCCAGACGCTGTGGTAGTGACGCAGATGGCCACTCACAGCCGAGTGGGGACCTGGGTTCGCCGAGTAATGCCAAAGAATGCTTGGCAGCCTTAGGCTTGGAGGAGACATTAGGCTTCCATTGCTGTTTGGGCTTGGAGGAGGAATGCAGAGCTGAGGGAACCACCTGGTTCGCCAGACGTGTCTCAGTCTGGAAGGAACGAAAAAGCCGATTGCGCTTGAGAGGCGTCTTCTTCCTGGGGACCATAGGCAGGAGAGTGCTCTTGCCCCCTGTGGCCTCATTAATCAGATTCTTAAGGTCTGGCCCAATCAAAGTGGTGCCTTGAAAAGGCATTGAGAGCAAAGCTTTCTTGGAAGCAGTGTCAGCAGACCAGATCTTGAGCCAAAGAGCTCGTCTGGCAACCACAGACATGATGGAAACACATGAATTACCAGGTCTGAGGGGACAGAGGGTGATTCTCTGGATCTGTGAGGTCAGAAATAACCCCACCCACTTTCCCGTCTTCTCAGCCTACCCTTTGCCATTCCGCAAATTTTCCCCGCCCATTTTCATGGCAAACTCCTCCTTTCAACCACTCACACCCACCTGGCTAAGCACCACGCACAATAAGACACGAAATGCGTCATTTACATATTTCAATTCTGAGCTCTACAATGTTCTCCAGGGAACCTGAGACCAGGAGGTCCCAAGTATGCCTGTGAGGGAGCCCCGGGGTTTCATTTTTAGTCCACCGTTCTGCTTTCCTGTTGGTTCCAGGTGGGAAGTCTGCTCCCAGACAGTTGCTCTTTAACACCCTAAGGAATAGAAGAGTGTGCAGTGCGCTCTACACCGCTCTGATCCTTAAAGGGATAGTAATGTTTCATAATAAAAGCAGCTCTAATTAATCATCATAGTATTTGGGCTTTGGAGAGTGTTATTTCAATTGTCAGAGTTGTAGTTCAAGAGTAATTCAATGACAAAGTGTCCCCCTCCTGCCCCTTTTACTGATGTCACACTGTTCAGCCAGATCAGAAGGGAGGTGCCCAGGTAGACTGCAGAGAGGGACAATCTTCAATTAAGATAAGGGAAAAACCTGAAAAGCTTGTCAAGGGGGGCAGGGATTTCATTGTTCTCATAGGAAGAAGATTGTCCCCTGTTGTTATCTGTCTGGTCTATGCACTGGATTCCACATCTGAGAAGAGATGTCTTACACTAGGTAAGACTAGTGAATATCTCTCAAACCATAAAGGTTTGAGAGATAAGACTTATATCGTTCTTCATGTTTTTTTAATGCCAGCAAAATAAAATAAAGTTAAAACAAAGTATTACTATCCCTTTAAGGGTTTAAACACAACTGGGGCCTTGTGCACAAAAGTTCAGCCATTCTAGGTACAAAACAGCGAAACCGTTCACAGTTCTCAAAGCTCCTGTTGCTTTAATGGAGCTTTATTTTTTTTTTAACCCTTTGAGTACTGGAGAGGGTACGCAACGCATTGCAATGTGCTGCGTACCCCTCTGGCACTCAAAGGGTTAACATCATTCATTTTAGAAAGGTGAAAAGCCCCGTGTATATCGCTGTATGCTTTAGCTGTGTCCTGTGGGACACAAGGCCTGATTCTTTTTAGGCCCGGTTCAATGAAAGACATCATGACTTACAGACGGTAAAGTTGTCAGTTACCTAAAAAAAAAAAAAAAAAATCCAAGGAAAAGCACTTTCGGTTGAACAGCAGGAAGAAAGAGGTATAATAGCTTAGTGTAATAGTTGTGAAATGGGCTACGTGAAATATTATATGACATTTGGGCTTTTGGTAGCGCTGAGATGGTAGAATTTACTATACATGGGCAGTCCAGATGTAGTATAAGATGAGCGGGCTCAGACTGGGATCCTGCCAGATGTATTAGATCACCGCGCTTCCCAAAATTAGTTTTTTATTTAAAAAGAACCCTTTAATCACTGGAAGAGTCTCCAGCAACTTGCCTGGGGGGGATAAATGGGCAGGAATCAGGGGCTGGATGGGGATTGATTAGATAACTGAGCAGAGTTAGTAAAACGTAATAAATGCCTTTTAACCTTTGTGTACCAGAGTGGTACACAAAGCATTGCTTCACAATGCGTCCCACACTCCTCTGAAGCTCAAGGGGTTAAAACAGGGCACAAATGAATGCACTGTTTAGAGGCACCAGCCAGGAGAATGTAGTATTGCAATGGATATAACACCACTTTTATTTGTAGCTGTCAGTTTGGCTTTAACCCTTTGAGTGCCAGAAGGGTACACAATGCATTGCAGAGCAATGCGTTGCATACCCCTCTGGCACTCAAAAGATTAAAGGGATAGTAATGTTTCATAATAAAAGCAATTCCAATTAATCATCATAGTATTTGGGCCATGGAGAGTGTTATTTCAATTCTGTCAGAGTTGTAGTTCAAGAGTAATTGAATAATAAAGTATCCCCCTCCCTCCCCTTTTACCTAGTGTAACACTGCTCACCTCAGAGCAGCAAGACTGTCCAGATGGATCACAGAGAGGCACAATCTTCAATTAGCATAAGGGAAAACCTGTCAAGGGGGACAGGGTTTTCCTTATGATCACAGTAAGAAGATTGTTCCTTGCTGTGACCTGTCCGGTCAAGAGACCAGATTCCACATCTGAGGGGAGGTGGCTTACACTAGGTAAAAGGGGTGGGAGTGGGATACTTTATCATTCAATTACTCTTGAACTACAAATCTGACAGTACTGAAATAACACTCTCCATGGCCCAAATACTATGAAGATTAATTGGAGCTGCTTTTATTGTGAAACATTACTATCCCTTTAACTCTTAACACAACCCTCTGTCACACAGCCGGTTAACAGATGTTACTCTAGAGCAGAGATTCCCAAATCTGGGGACATGCCATGCTTTTTAGTATATGAGAGGTGTCCAGGGGGGTGTGCAGGGCTCCAAATTGCTGTGATGCTCTGCAGCATAATGTTGGTGTCTGAAGTTTGGCGCAGTTGTGAGCAGCGCTGTCTGCCATGTTTGTACTCATGATTCATGTACGTAGCTGGGAACGCTCCGGATTTTCCCAGGAGACACAGTTTTTTGCTGCTAATTATCAAAAGAAATAAAATCCAAAGGCGCTCACAGGACTGCAAATGTAAAGCAAAAGTGGAACGGAATTTATTAAATGTTCAACGTTTCGGTTGTATTAACCTTTTGAGTGCCTGAGGGGTACGCAAAGCATCGCAGTGCGTTGCGTACCTCTATGGCACTCAAAGGATTAAAAAAAGCTCCATTTAAAGTAACGGGAGCTTTGAGAACTGTTGTTTGTCTGCAACGGTTTCGCTGTTTTGCAACTAGAATGGCTGAACTTTTCTGTACAAGGCCCAATTGGTGTTTAACCCCTTAAGGATCAGAGAGGTGTACAATGCATTGCCACACGCTTCCAGTCCTTAGGGTGTTAAAGAGCAACTATCTGGTAGAAGAATTCCCACCAGGAACCAACAGGAAAGCAGAACGGTGGACTAAAAAATAAACCCCGTATCCCTCTGTATTCAAAGGGTTAAACGACCTTCCTCAGGACAAAGTGACTGCATACAGAGACATCCCAGCCCCCTTAACCCTCTGAGTGCCAGAGGGGTACCCAATGCATTGCTTTGCAATGCGTTGCGTACCCACTGGCATTCAAAGGGTTAATTACCCTGGTGCAAAAAAGGAGCTGAAACCAGCATCTCCCCGGTGTGATGACGTCACGTGCATTTGCATATACAAATTATGAAAAAATGACTGCTACTCAATGACACCATAACATATATAAAACTATTAAAGGCATAGTAATGTTTCTTTATAAAAGCAGCTCTAATTAATCCTCATAGTATTTGGGTCATGGAGAGTGTTATTTCAATTCTGTCAGAGTTGTAGTTCAAGAGTAATTGATAAAGTAACACTGCTCACCTCAGAGCAGCAAGACTGTCCCGATGGGTTGCAGAGAGGGACAATCTTCAATGATCATAAGGAAAAACCTGAAAAACCTGTCAAGGGGGGCATGGTTTTCATTGTTCTCACAGTAAGAAGATTGTCCCTTGATGTGAGCTGTCTGGTCTATGGACTGGATTCCACATCTGAGGGGAGGCGGCTTATACTAGGTAAAAGGGGCGGGAGGGGAAACTTTATCATTCAATTACTCTTTTACTACAACTCTGACAGTATTGAAATAACACTCTCTATGGCCCAAATACTATGAAAATTAACTGGAGCTGCTGTTTTTGTGAAACATTACTATCCCTTTACAATGTGTCTGAACTAAATTATTAAAATCAACAATAGCAACAGACTCAATGAGAGGGTATAATGAAATGTAATACATAATAGAATGAATGAATGTCTGGAAAGGTGAAATGAATGAAAAAGGACCACACAGCACTCAGTGCCCCCCCCCTTCCCCCAGTAACTGTTTGGAGTTGTAATTCACAATCCGAGATTGACTCTCTGAGATGAGTGACATAAATGGTCCGTGAAAAACACAATGGATACAGCGTTAGCCAGAGCGAGGAGGCACCATCGCTGTGCCCTGCTTCAAGGTGTAGGGTTCCTGATCAGATCTCCCCGTGAAGAAATAAAAAGGGGAGTCATGTCTTAGTTAGAAAAGGCAAGGAAAGGTATTAGGGGAGGTGACAGGAAGTGAGGGAGAAAGGAAGTCAGGTAGCATTATATAAGGGGCTGCACTGTTGGAACTTCCTGTTTCACTTTGGAAGTTAACAGCATCCTTCCCACCCTTCCTGTTCGTTGGTGTTGTTATGGGACATGGGGTTTGGCATGGTGATGGGCGGTTCTTTGCCTGTGGGGTTGGTTAATTTTCTTTTATGTCACAGCATTCTGGGGTGCTTTGGGCCCTTGCCAATTGGTATAAAGGTCAGTAATTTAGTGATATGTTTGCAGCGGCCTAGAGACAAGACACCTGGACTGTGGTCACGGGTTTAGTCACCGGCCCCATTGAGCTGCAGTGACCAGCTAATGGGGCACAGTAAGGTGGAACCACATGAGGGTGAGCCAAAAGGCTCAGTAAAAGTGTAGGCAGGTTGGTGGCCTACCAAATTGGGATTGGCAAGAGCTTAAAATTGGGTGAATTGGTAATGAGTTGTTATGTAATTTTTCAGTAAAGCTGTTAAACCTATATTGATGTATCTGTGTCTTTACTTGAACCATGACCCAGGCATAAAACATGTATTACCATTGTCCGGAGCACTACAACAAGCCGGTACTAGTTTTATTTTACAGATTAAGCAAAATTATCCCTTTAAATGAGTCTTTACCCATTAGATGCCAGGGATGGCTAAGCAATGCGTTGACAACTTCTCTAATATTCAAGGTTTTTAAAAAAAATAACCTTTAAATGAAAGGGAATTCTGGAAATTTGCTCTGTATAGTGCACTTGGATTGCCCCAGAATTGCACTACTTTTGTCTTTATAAATATGCCCCATGGAAAAAAAAAGCTTGGTGATCAAAATCATTACACAGGACAAGGGGAAAAGGTGAAATGCTAATTCAAGTTGATTCTGGAGTTCTTATTAAAAATGCAAATTTTTTTTAGAGAGATCAGACAGCAGAGTATAGAGGATGAATTTATTATATTATTGATGTTCGGTTCCTGAGTTTTCTCAGTCCTATAATTTCATACCCAGGGTTCCTAATTAGTTACTGAAAGCTGTGGTTATTACAAGAAGCAGATACTCTTTCCAATTTAATTCTGACAGATTCACATTCAGTAAGGTATCCGCTATGGGTGGGGAATATTTGGTTCTCCAGCTGTTAGTGACTACAACTCCAATTATGACCACATGTCCTGGGCCTCCAGAAACCGGGGCTGAAAGACTCTGATGGAAAGGGCTGGACAGGGTGGGGAGGAAGGTACCACACATGGCTGTCACAACTGAAAGGGAGGTCCAGACAAGGTCACAGCCGCAATGACTTATGCTTCACCTGGGCCATTTTCAGCAGGCATTGCAAATGTGCAAGGAGTTTCCCTAGGGTGACCACATTTCCAATCTGCCATTCCGGGACATGTGGTCGCCCTAGTGAGACCCGTGACTGAGGCTCCGTACGGCACTGACCATCTTTTTGATGCTGACACAGAGTAAGAGTTCCCCAGTGGGAACAGCTTCAGAAAGATGGTCAGCAACGGTGGGAGCCTCAGCCGCGGGTCTCACTCACAGCTCCAGCATACCTGTGCCATCCCAGCTGTCTCGCATGCACCAGTCCAACCAGCCAATGAAATGTATTTGCTATATGGTCCTCATTGGCTGGCGGAGCCAGCCAATGAGGACCATATAGCAAATACATTTCATTGGCTGGCTGGCTGTGCTGGTGCGTGCTGCGCTATGTGGGTGCCGGCTTTGTTGCTCCATTCCGGGACTCTTTGTTGTCCCAGTGGGGGGTGACCCAGGATGCGGGACACAGACCTACAATAAGGGACAGTCCTGGGCATTCCAGGACGTGTGGTCACCCTAAGCTAACCATCCTCCCACCTTTATTTCCAGGGTTCATATATGGCTGGGCACATCGGTGGTTTCTGTGCACCAATATGAAGATAGTCTGGTTGGCAGTGCTGTTTTATCTCACTTTGGGCTCTTGGGTTGGCTTTGCTGTCAGTGCAGAGCCTTTTGGGGGTTTTGTCACAGTCTAAGTGGGGTACTTGATTCCAAAGTTTTTGTACTACAAGTTGTTAGTTAAAGTGCGGACTCCTCGGGCTTGGTCTTAGGAGTCTGGTAATGGCTGGCCGGGCCTACACATACTACCATAGTTGGGAAGATTCCGAATTTGCCCTGGAGACTTGGGTTTTTGCTGCTAATTACCGGGTCTCCGCGACAGAGGCTGATTCTCCAGAAATGGGGAGTTTTTAATCAAACCCTGCCCACTTCTGCGTCTTCCCTGTCTGTTCCTCCCACACCCCGCCCACTTCTCCTCCTTCCCCAGCCTATTCCTCCTACTATGCACATGTATGTTAAGCCCCACCCCTCTCTGACACAAATTGTGTCATTTTTCTCCCCCCAGCAGCACTGCAGGACTCCCCTCCGGAAAGTCCAGAAGTCAAATTTCCCAGGTATACTTACCATGGCCAGTCAGGCATGTTTAGGATGATGGTATGGACCCACAGTCCGTTAACAATTTTGCATGTTTGCATTGATTGTTATTATTGTGATTGTGCAAGTCAATTTTTGTATTTTTTATCAAGCACTAGAGTTTCAGCATTCGTTTATATAATTAATGTTGTAGTTGTTAATTTTATGTCATTTTGTGTTTGAGGTGAAAGTGTTAATGTATTAATAAAATTCCCTATAGTCTTGTTTTGACTCGTCCACTGGCCTCAATGTGGGAAATAATTTTTCATCTCTAGGGGTGTTGCGAACTGAGTTCATTTAACCCCCATCATATATTGGCCAAGACAGTGCCATATTTTATATGTGTGTCCATAAGGATTATGGGGCAATTCATAGAAGGTATTAATTCTCCTTTAAAGGGATAGTAATACGTCTATTAAATTTGATGCAGAGAGGGACAATCTTCATTCAGTTACTATAAGGAAAACCCTGCTTACTGAAGATTGTTCCATCCAGACCAGACTGAGAGGTTGAGTGACACAGGGAAAGGGGAGGGAGGGGGAACCTTTCAGCTTGAATGGTGCTTGAACTACAAACCTGTAAGTAATGAAATATAGTGCTACATGTTAAAAAAATAAAGAAATAAAGAAGACTCGGACATCAGCTTTAAAGGGATAGTAATACTTTGTTTTATCTTTATTTTATTTTGTAGGCATTAAAAAAAACATGAAGAACGATATAAGTCTTATCTCTCAAACCTTTATGGTTTGAGAGATATTCACAAGCAAAGTTTCCCCTCCCGCCCCTTTTACCTAGTGTAAGCCATCTCTTCTCAGATGTGGAATGCAGTCCATAGACCAGACAGATAACAGCAGGGGACAATCTTCTTCCTATGAGAACAATGAAAGCCCTGCTCCCTTTGACAAGTTTTTCAGGTTTTTCCCTTATCTTAATTGAAGATTGTCCCTCTCTGCAGTCTACCTGGGCACCTCCCTTCTGATCTGGCTGAGCAGTGTTACATCAGTAAAAGGGGCGGGAGGGGATACTTTGTCATTGAATTACTCTTGTACTACAACTCTGACAGAACTGAAATGCCACTCTCCAAAGTCCAAATACTATGACGATTAATTAGAGCTGCTTTTATTATGAAACATTACTATCCCTTTAATAGACGTATTACTATCTCTTTAACTCTTTTATTAGTCCTGAGCTGCTCACCTGTGCTCATCTTAGAGGGAATTCTTCCTTTGTGCATACTGCCTTTCCCCTGTACCCCCCACCATTCTGCAAGCTCAGCAGATGACTATCAGACCTGTCATATTATCCGGCCGTCAGTAAACCCTTCCTAAATTCAAACTCCCACTTCACTCCCTTTTGCACTTCATTTTACAAAGACATATTTTGGGATCATTTTTGGTGCTCATTATTTCCAGCGAACACAAAAGATTTTTCTCGTTTTACAATTAGAGGTGAAACTTACTCATTCTCCGCCGTCAAGGCGACAGCTGCGTCATTCGACCTTAGGTTGCTTCTTCACGCAAAGTGATTGTTAAAAAAAAAAAAATGACTTAGGTAGTGAACAAAAATTAATTGTACCTGAGTTGGCTGGGGAGGAAAAAGTCCAAAAATACGTATTTCTCTGTATTCCTGTTGAAGTTGTCACCTTAACTCTTAGAATGTCAGAGGGGTACAGAATGCATTGTGTACACCTCTGACACTCAAAGGGTTAAGGTTAGTTTATTTTAACTCTTTGAATGCCAGAGGGGTATGAAACACATTGCTTCGAAATGCGTTGTGCACGGTTGCACCCCTCTGGCACACACAGGGTTAAAGATAACTAACTACTGCCTATAGGTTGTGCTGACCATGTTTTGTAACAGAAGTTTTGAGAAATTGACCTTTAAGTGTTCGCTGGCACAGAGTGGCACTTTAATTAGTTTATCTGCTGGTAATGAAAGACAGTGACACTGTGCTAAATTAGGCCTGGAATCTCCATTAAAGGGATAGTAATACTTCGTTTTAACTTTATTTTATTTTGTAGGCATTAAAAAAACATGAAGAATGATATAAGTCTTATCTCTCAAACCTTTATGGTTTAAGAGATATTCACAAGCAAAGTACCCCCCCCCCCCCGTTCAACCAGATCAGAAGGGAGGTGCCCAGGTAGACTGCAGAGAGGGACAATCTTCAATTAAGATAAGGGAAAAACCTGAAAAACTTGTCAAGTGGGGCAGGGCTTTCATTGTTCTCATATGAAGAAGACTGTCCCCTTCTGTTATCTGTCTGGTCTATGGACTGGATTCCACATCTGAGAAGAGATGGCTTACACTAGGTAAAAGGGGGGGAGGGGAAACTTTACTTGTGAATATCTCTCAAACCATAAAGGTTTGAGAGATAAGACTTATATCATTATTCATGTTTTTTTTTAATGTCTACAAAATAAAATAAAGTTAAAACGAAGTATTACTATCCCTTTAAGGTCCTACACCTGCCTAATGCCAATTTACTAAACTGTCTACGCAGCAAAGTTTCCCCATGACCCCAATTGCACCAATAAGAGGGCAATGAGGCAGTGTGAGGGTATTTTAGGGTGTTACTTTGGTCAGCTCCAAGTAGGATGACCATATTTCCATTCTGCCATTCCGGGACATGTGGTCACCCTAGTCCCGCGGCTGAGGCTCCCGCCGGTGCTGGCCATCTTTCTGAGTTCCCAGTGGCGGGAGCCTCAGCTGCGGGTCTTACTTGCAGCACCATCCCAGCTGTCTCGCACATACCAGTCCAGCCAGCCAATGAGGAGCATATAGCGTATACATTTCATTGGCTGGCTGGACTGGTGCGTGTTACTCCATTCCGGGACTCCTTGTTGTCCCAGTGGGGGGTGACCCGGGACGTGGGACACAGACCCCCAATAAGGGACAGTCCTGGGCATTCCAGGACGTGTGGTCACACTAGGTCCAAGATCTTCACTATTTATTAACATTGTATAGACAACTTGGCCTCCGTCATGGTCAGTTCCTCTGCACTTGTTATTGGCCTGGTATTCATTTCTAACACCGGCACCGTGCGCCATCTGGTATGTAATGCAGACTGACAGACAGACAGACTGACTGAAATACATACTGAAAGAGAGAGAGACAGAGACAGAGTGAAAGAGACAGACTGAAAATAGATACTGAAAGAGAGAGAGAGAGACAGAAACAGAGTGAGAGAGAGAGAAAGAGAGAGGGAGCGAGAGAGAGAGAAAGAGAGAGAGTGAGTGAGAGAGAGAGAAAGAGAGAGCGATAGAGAGAGAGAGGGAGCGATAGAGAGAGAAAGAGAGGGAGTGAGTGAGAAAGAGAGAGAAGAGAGAGAGTGATAGAGAGAGAGAGGGGGAGAGAGAGTGAGTGAGAGAGAGAGAAAGAGAGAGGGAGCGATAGAGAGAGAAAGAGAGAGAGTGAGTGAGAGAGAGAGAAAGAGAGAGGGAGCGATAGAGAGAGAAAGAGAGGGAGCGAGTGAGAAAGAGAGAGAAGAGAGAGAGCGATAGAGAGAGAGAAACAGAGGGAGCGAGTGAGAAAGAGAGAAGAGAGAGAGCGATAGAGAGAGAGAGAGAGGGAGCGATAGAGAGAAACAGAGGGAGCAAGTGAGAAAGAGAGAGGAGAGAGAGAGAGCGATAGAGAGAGAGGGAGCGATAGAGAGAGAAAGAGAGGGAGCGATAGAGAGAGAAAGAGAGGGAGCGATAGAGAGAGAAAGAGAGGGAGTGAGTGAGAGAGAAAGAGAGAGAGAGAGAGAGAAAGAGAGAGGGGGAGAGAGAGAGAGAGAGAGAGAGAGAGAGAGAGAGTGAGGAAGGAAGGGGGAGAGAGTGAGAGACAATCAGAGTGAGAGTGGGAGGCACAGATGGAGACTGTGTATGGATGTGTGTTACTCATGTGTGACAAGGCTGGGATAGCTCTCCTAGTATAACATATAGTAGGCAGATCTTAATGATGGAAAGCGGCCATATATTAACTGCCCCCCCCCCATTGCATTACTTACCCAGTAACAACAATAAATACCCACCAGACCACTGGGAGATACTACAATACAGGTGGGTTACTCTTTTTATACCTAACCCAATTCCCCCTTACATTCCTTGCCCCAAAGCGGGATGGGAGGCAGAAAGCCAATCCCTCCCCCCGATTTCCCACCAATTGTGCTGGCCAGGCCCCTTGTCATTGTTCCAGGACCTGACCACAGTAATTGAGGGGAAGAAGGCAGGAGGACCCTCCATCTCATGTGGCTTCAGGTGGACCAACCACCTTCTTCCATCTTAAATGCACACCAGTCCACTGGAAGATAAAAGGCCATTATCTGACTGTATTCTCCCACTGATACTCGTAGTCATGACACCGGACTGTGACACACATCACCCAGCCCACATCAGCCCCTGTGAGACCCATATCTGTCGCTGCCAAGAGATGAGCACGTCCACCCAAAGTAATGAAGCCGGCAGCCAGTCGTCCCACCCACCAAACCACGACAATTTATTGCTTTGCAATGCGTTGCGTACCCCTCTGGCACTCAAAGGGTTAATTTAATTATTAATGTTCCTTTAACCTTTTAACTGCCAAAGGGGTGAGCAGTGCACTGTGGAGCAATTTGTTGCAAACCCGCCAGGCACTAAAAGGATTCATTTTAACTGTGCCAGGGGTGTGTGTGCAACGCATTGATCTGTGGAGCTCATAGGGTTAAGAGAGTGTTTAGCATCCCTTAGCATAGGGAACGAGCGCAGTCTGTCACATACTGTGACTGAGGTGTAGTGGCTCTGAGACAGGCCGGGAACGCACAAACACGGAAAGGTTACACCTCTTTGAGATGTAAATTGGAAAAGCGACAATGCAGCCGGCAAAGTTGTGCGCTGCTGCTGATCGCGCTACCGAAGTGTAAACTATTTAATCACCGTCCTGACTCAGACAGGGTTGCTACTGCTGAATAATGAATCTAATTAGTGAGGAAAAAAGACCTCGTGCAGCCAGGATTTACAGCAAGGGAAATTCACATCCTCCTGTCCCTCTAGTAGGGGAGGTTTTTAGGATTATCCCTGTAAACAGATCCATGAATCCAGTTCAGGTCATTTTGGCACTCTTGGGGGACAATGCACTAAGGTTCGATACAGGTCACAGTGAGTCCAATTTGACCGGAGTCTGCCTCGTCATGCACTAAGCTGCATTCAGAATTTTATCATTTAAAGGGATAGTAATGCTTCATTTTATCTTTATTTTATTTTGTAGGCATTAAAAAAACATGAAGAACGATATAAGTCTTATCTCTCAAACCTTTATGGTTTAAGAGATATTCACAAGCAAAGTATCCCCCCCCTGTTCAGCCAAATCAGAAGGGAGGTGCCCAGGTAGACTGCAGAGAGGGACAATCTTCAATTAAGATAAGGGAAAAACCTGAAAAACTTGTCAAGGGGGGCAGGGCTTTCATTGTTCTCATAGGAAGAAGATTGTCCCCTTCTGTTATCTGTCTGGTCTATGGACTGGATTCCACATCTGAGAAGAGATGGCTTACACTAGGTAAAAGGGGCGGGAGGGGAAACTTTGCTTGTGAATATCTCTCAAACCATAAAGGTTTGAGAGATAAGACTTACATCGTTCTTCATGTTTTTTTAATGCCTACAAAATAAAATAAAGTTAAAATGAAGTATTACTATCCCTTTAAATTGTAGATTATGTTAACTTAGTGTATTTATAATCTTAATTTTAGGAATGACGGGAGGCGAATATTTTGCTGTACTTCCTTTACTGAACTCCATAGCAGCACATAACAACCAATCAGAAAACAGTAGACTCAGAATATATAAAGCATTTACAGCAAATGGAAAAAACAAAGAAAAACACACACATCCAGCATAGAAAATTATTAATAATAAAATTACTAAGAAAAAACACAGTAACACAGTAATACAGCAAAACCCACAGAAGAGGTACTCTGACCTGTGCAGCTTGTTGGAGCAGCAAAGAAAGAGGAGGGGCTTAGCTATGACATGCTTTATATATTCGAGTCTCCTGTTTTCTTATTGGTTGTTATGTGCTGCTATGGAGTTCAGTAGCTTTAATCACATTAGTAATACTTGGTGTACCACTGCCAATTCATATATATTTATCTATCAATATATATCTGATATCTATCTATCTATCTATCTATCTATCTATCTATCTATCTCATATCGATCTATCTATCTATCTATCTATCTATCTATCTATTCCATATCTATCTATCTATCTATCTATCTATCTATCTATCTCATATCTATCTATCTATCTATCTATCTATCTATCTATCTATCTGTCTATCTCATATCTATCTATCTATCTATCTATCTATCTATCTATCTATCTCATATCTATCTATTTATCTATCTCATATCTATCTATCTATCTATCTGTCTATCTCATATCTATCTATCTATCTATCTTTCTATCTATCTGTCTATCTATCTGTCTGTCTATCTCATATCTATCTATCTATCCCATATGTATCTATCTATCTATCTATCTATCTATCTATCTATCTATCCCATATCTATCTATCTATCTATCTATCTATCTATCTATCTATCTATCTCATATCTATCTATCTATCTATCTATCTATCTATCTATCTATCTATAATTTGTATTTTGATAATTGTTTCTGTCCATCCCAGGCAGAATCCCCAGGAATGTCTATTAGGTTGGTGTCACCTGGTTGAAAGCTGCTGTAAATTTGCAGTCAAAATTCATAAAACCTACATCTCCCACTGCTGTGCTGTTCCCTGTTTAATCTGTTCGCTGTGCGCTAGAAAACATTTCCCACGTGCCATATCGTTATTTTTGTATTGCATTAGGCCTTCATTGTTCTTTTTCCATGTCCCTAATAAACACAGATAATAAGAGTACAGCAGACGCAAAATAAAATGTGATATAATAAAAGTGGAATTTAGTGGTGTAAACATATGGAAATAGTAGGAATTTTATTGTCCTTGTCATCTCATTATGAGACAGAGAAGACACTGGATGCCTTGTGTTTACACATGGCCTTTTCTGTTGCACAGGAATAAATTAAATGTACAAAAGGAAGTTTGGGCCTCAGATGTGCCTTCTTTTCAGTGACACATAGCCATACCTCATGGGTCTGTATGCTGGGAATGGACATATCTAAACGACACTTATAGCATCATAATCTCAGTTGGGCTTAATTTTGTGACCAGGGCTTAATCTGGATTGAGAAGAGGAAAGGTAAGGGTTAATATTAGAACGGGCAGGAAGTGGGTGGAACAGTGAGGGAAGTATTTGGAATGAAGAGAAGCAAGTGAAGTGACCCAGGAAACTCACCAAAGCCAGAGAATCAGGCTCTCTCCCCAGAGACCCGTAATTAACTCAATAACCGGTGTCTCCGGCGTAGATCCAGGTACGCACATGGCCAGTGGACCACCTCGTAGACTGGGTCCTATGGCAACTGCACTCTCTTCTGTAAATCCTTTTTTTTGGGGGGGGGGGGGAGTAATAGTATCAAATGTACTATTTATGATGGACAACCTCTCTTGGAATAATAAAGGACATAGCGGTGTAGTATTTCTAAACCCTTCCCAAATTATCCCAATAC
The DNA here is from genome assembly GCA_037306005.1 of Rhinophrynus dorsalis. NCBI lineage: Eukaryota > Metazoa > Chordata > Amphibia > Anura > Rhinophrynidae > Rhinophrynus > Rhinophrynus dorsalis. The sequence goes on from CM074719.1 coordinate 17,932,138, forward strand.
AATCCATGTTTTGGCCAAAACAAAATAATGACATATTTGCATGTATGATGAGTGCTATCCCTGTGCCGCGTGTCCTTTGTCAAACAAGGTCAAACAATATAGCTGCCTTTCCACAGCATTTCAAGTGGATCTATCACTTTATAACAACTTATGTGATTTTGAAATGGCTTTAGAATCCACTTATAATTATTTTAGACATTATTTATTTAAATCTGGACTATCATAAGAATAACATTGCCCCCCAATACTTTACTAACCAAGTGATTTGCAAAGCCATACTGTCATTAAGTTCAATAAGTACACGTTATTGCAGGAAAAAATTCTCTGGCAGGAACCACCGGACAACTGAGTCTTCTCTCGTAAGCTCTGTGCAGCCCGATGTCTGCCAATGAAGCATTTTTCTTCAATAACACTGACTTATTGAACTTAAGGACAATATGACTTTGCATATCGCTAGGTTAGTAATGTATTGGGTGGTAATGTTATTCTCATTCTGCTTTAAGACGAAATTTAGGAGATATTTATCTTTATTTACTTGTCAATTGATGTAAATTATGCGGTACTGATTTTCACGGCCTTGTATTTTAGATACTAACCTTCCACTGTCCCTCCCAACTGCCATTTCTTACCAGCCATATAGTAACATTCCACTCTTCCTCTCCCAATTGCCACACCCTATCAGCCAGATACTAAGATTCCACTCTCCATCCCAACTGCAACTTCCTACCAACGAGATACTAAGATTCCACTCTCTCGCTCTCCGAAATGCCACTTCCTACCAGCCAGATACTAAGATTCCGCTTTCTCTCCCAGTTGCCACTTCCTACCATTCACATGCTAGGTTTTCACTCTCCCTCCCAACTGCCACTTCCTACCAGCCATACCCTAACATTCCACTCTGCTTCCCAACTTCATGGACAGTGCTAGAGGAGGAAGGCAAGGCATTGCTGAGCAGTGTCAGTGAGTGGGGGAGATAATGTTGGGATAAGACGGGAAGTCAGTGCTGGGGAGGTGGGTAATGCATTGCTGAGTAGTGTCAGTGAGTGGGGGAGGTAATGTAGAGATAAGACAGGAAGTCGGTGCTAGAGGAGGTGGGCAATGCATTGCTGAGCAGTGTCAGTAAGTAGGAAGGTAGTGTAGGAATAAGACAGGAAGTCAGTGCTATGGGAGGTGCGTAATACATTGGTGATCAGTATCAGTGAGTAGGAAGGTAATGTAGGGATAACAAAGGAAGTCAGTGCTAGTGGAGGTAGGCAAAGTGTTACTGAGTAGTGTCAGTGAGTGGGGGAGATAATGTTGCGATAAGACAGGAAGTCAGTGCTAGTGGAGGTGGGAAATGCATTGCTGAGCAGTGTCAGTGAGTGGGGAGGTAAGGTAGGGATAAGACAGGAAGTCAGTGCTAGGGGAGGAGGGTAATACATTGCTGAGCAGTGTCAGTGTGTGGAGAGGAAATGTAGGGATAAGACAGGAAGTCAGTGCTAGGGGAGGTGGCAAATGCATTGCTGAGCGGTGTCAGTGAGTGGGGAGGTAATGTAGGGATAAGACAAGAAGTCAATGCTAGGGGAGGTGGGTAATGCATTGCTGAACAGTGTCAGTGAGTTGGGAAGGTAATGTAGGGAAAAGACAGGATGTCATCGGTAGGGGAGGTGAGTAATATATTGCTGAGCAGTGTCAGTGAGTGAGTGTGTGTATTGATAATCCCGGATAAGACAGGAAGAGTTTTCACGGAATACCTCACTTCCTATCATCTATACATCTAAAAAACCCAAAAACTAATTTTCTAAATTAGACATGGCTAATTCAATATATAGGTGACTTTTTAAGCTCTTTCAAAACCACCAATGATTTTAGGTTATTTAACCCTTTGAGTGCCAGAGGGGTACGCAACGCATTGCTTTGCAATGCGTTACGTACCCCTCTGGTACTCAAAGGGTTAACATATTGGGAATTTATTTCTTTTGTTCCCTGTTCCAGTTGTTTTTAATCCATCAGCCACAATATGTTCTCTTCCACAGCAAAGCAAGTGCACCTCACAGGATAAGTGGGAAGTCCCCCAAATCCCATTAATTTATCCCTTTGAGTGCCAGAAGGGTACGCAACGCATTGCTTTGAACTGCATTGCGTAACTCTCTGACACTCAAAGGGTTCAATGGAGATTCCAGCCTCTTGAATGCACGACAGGACTCTAATGCATTGATTTGCAACCTGCTGGATACAGGCCCCATTTAACTCAAATGTAATCTTCATTTGCTGCTGTTTTGCCCAAGAATTACTCCAATTTCTCTTTGCGCGCCAGCCTCTGGATCTCTTATGACACCAATTCCAGAGACCAACTACTGAGTATTTAGGCATTTCCATAAAGAAATGATCGTAGTATTTCAGAGCTTACAAGCTTGTTAGCGCATCAGGTGTTAAACTGACACTGAACACCTCTAGCTATCAGCCGCGCTACTTTAGATTCTGCTTAAAGTTTTTGAACAGATCCTAGTGCATAGAGAGCGGCTTCTGAGGCTCACGCTGTGCTATTTTCTGCATATGACATTATCAGTCAATTACCAGCTGACTGATGATATGAAGAGCAAGAGAGACCAAAAGCCTGTGCTTCAACAATCCCTTTCCACTGTGCAGTAAATGAGAGGGTAGAAAACTCGGTTATGACTAGGGAAGTCAGCTCAGCCGACTGAAGTCTCTGAACAAGGATACATATGAGAAGCCAAAGTGCTCATTTTCACAGCCTTGAGCAGTCCTAGTTACTCTGAACACTTCATAATAGGCACACTGTGTTTGAGGTAGGAGGGAGGCTTAGCGCGGGAGCTGTAATATAGAGGACAGACTAAAATACATTCTTACATAGCAATGCAGCATCCCCAACCAATGCATAAGGAATAGTCCAAAACCGAGGTCATTTTAATGAATGGGTGTACAAGGCCAAGGGTCTCCAGATAGGCTGACATAGTAAGAGTTCCCAGTGGGAACAGCCTCAGAAAGATGGTCAGCGCCGGCGGGAGCCTCAGCCCCGGGTCTCACTTGCAGCGCCAGCATACCTGCTCCATCACAGCTGTCTCGCACGTACCAGTCCAGCCAGCCAATGAAATGTATTTGCTTCCTCATTGGCTGAGCCAGCCAATGAGGACATATAGCAAATACATTTCATTGGCTGACTGAACTGGAACGTGTTGCTCAATTCTGGGACTCTTTGTTGTCCCGGTGGGGGGTGACCCGGGACGCGGGACACAGACCCCCAGTAAGGGACAGTCCCGGGCATTCCGGGACGTGTGGTCACCCTATCTCCAGATTCAGGGCAATGCATCAGAGATTTCTCTAGTGTCCAAAGGCTTAAAGGGACAGTAAACTTTTTTATGAAAACCTATATGTTATAGAGCTTTTTCTGCTGAGTAAAACAAGGTCACTGCCACCGCTGTCAGTTGTTTTATTCACATGTTATAACAGATCAAATAATCAGGAAGTCAATACAAACGAGTTAAATATTGGAATCAATATTAAAGGGGATCTCTCACCCCTACAAAACTTAGGCTTATTATGTAGAGTATATATAGATAATGTTGAAAACGTTATTGATTTAAAAAAAAAACAAAAAAAAAAACAAAAAAAAATGCTATTTGGGTTAAAACGATAGCTTATAGAGTGCCCTGCACCCTACTTCCAATGACGGAGGCTTCTGTCTGTAAGCTGGAGCGATCTCATTGGCAGCGATCAATATCTAGCCAATGAGACCGCTCCAGCTTACAGACAGAAAGCCTCTGACATCAGAGGAGGCTGTGTAGTGGGAAGGGAGCAGAGGCAGTGTGGCAACAGAAGTGTATGCGGAAGTAGGGTGCAGGGCACTCTATAAGCTATCGTTTTAACCCAAACAGCTTTTTTTTTGTTTGTTTGTTTGTTTTTTTAAATCATTAACGTTTTCAACATTATCTATATATACTGTACATAATAAGCCTAACTTTTGTAGGGGTGAGAGATCCCCTTTAAATATCGGCTTTGAAAAACAAATTCAGATATAGAAGTGAGACTATATTATTTCACACAAAAGCATGATAGTCCAACATAATAGTCAAAAATGAAGATTCCATGCTGCTATTCATTCTTGCCTTTAAAGGGATAATAATGTTTCATAATAAAAGCAGCTCTAATTAATCATCATAGTATTTGGAATTTGGAGAGTGTTATTTCAATTCTGTCAGAGTTGTAGTACAAGAGTAATTCAATGATAAAGTATCCCCCTCCCGCCCCTTTTACTGATGTAACACTGCTCAGCCAGAGAAGAACGGAGGTGCCCAGGTAGATTGCAGAGAGGGACAATCTTCAATTAAGATAAGGGAAAAACCTGAAAAACTTGTCAAGGGGGCAGAGCTTTCATTGTTCTCATAGGAAGAAGATTGTCCCCTGCTGTTATCTGTCTGGTCTATGGACTGGATTCCACAACTGAGAAGAGATTGCTTACACTAGGTAAAAGGGGAGGGAGGGGAAACTTTGCTTGTGAATATCTCTCAAACATAAAGGTTTGACAGATAAGACTTATATTGTTCTTCATGTTTTTTTTAATGCCTACAAAATAAAATAAAGATAAAACGAAGTATTACTATCCCTTTAACCCTTTGAGTGCCAGAGGGGTGCGGAATGCATTGCTTTGCAATGCATTCCGTACCCCTCTGGCACTCAAAGTGTTAAGTATAAAACGTATGTGGGGTATATAGAAACTTCCTTTGAAGTATATTAGAACTATACAACCAATAAGCGTACAGATCTGAGTCACGTCATCAATGACTCCCTTCATCCACACACTATAAAAAAAAAATGTCGATATCGGGAGTTCAGTAACACTAAGAGCACCTGAGAATGCCGGGGGGTTAAGTGGCGAAACACGTAGGGCTATTGATCACAAGGGGTTACTAATAACTGTCCACACAGAACGAGGAAACTATGTTAAGGATAACTAATCGATTTCAAACTTTTACTATCTTTCTAATGTCATTTAGGGACATTTACCTGACAAGGAAACCTATTCAGCGAGGTAATAAAAGTCCCTGACTCGCTTCTTCACTGGCGTTAAAACTGAATATTTTTAGTGTGATGCCTGTGGTAAGCATATATTAAAGGGATAGTAATACTTAAGTATTACTAATCCCTATATTAAAGTCATATTAAAAATAAATGTATTGCCCCCAGTGTCATCTCTCAAACCTTTATGGTTTGAGAGATAATCACTCCTAAAGTTGCCCTCTCCCTCCCCCTTCCCTGTAGTCAGCGTTCTAGGTGACTGCAGGGAATCCTGTCGTACGACTTTCAGGTGGCTCTCCAGCACAGCCAAGATTGCTTTAATAAAAAAGAAAACTTTCACTGAAATGGTCTTCTACGTGTGATTGGTTTGCAAGCACACGTAGAAGACCGTTTTAGTGAAAGTTTTTTTTTATTAATTCGATCGAGGCTCTGCTGCAGAGCCGCCTGATGATCTATGACAGGATTTCCCTTCAGTCAGCTACAACACTGACTTTGGGGAAGGGGGAAGGAGAGGGCATAAAGGTTTGAGAGATGACACTGGGGGCAATACATTTATTTTTAATAGGACTTTAATATAGGGATTAGTAATACTTAAGTATTACTATCCCTTTAAGCTGAACTTGATCAGACAATCACACTGTTTTTCTTTCTGGCATTGGACATATTATTCACTCTGATGTAAGTCATTAACCAGGAATGATTGAGAGGGGAACAACAATGTTTACTATATTTAAACAATTTATTTCCTTTTACATGCCTACAATAAGGTTTAGTGTGCACTGATCTTGATTAGCAGTATCACTTGTTTTGGCTAGAAGGTTCCCATTGAAAACTATGGAGATCTCCAGAAATAAAATAATTGACAAAGTCATCTTATGCAGCAGAACCCAGGATATATTAAAAAGATTTCAGTTAGTGAAAATCAGATTTTAGTTTGTGAAGGGCAGAAGAAGCAAGTCATTGGGACATTTATTGGTCAGTAAGTAGCACTAGCAGGACAGAAGGTAAAGGAGAGCACATAAGCATGAAGCTATCTTAATTTATTGTACAAATGAATCACTTTTACTAAGCTTGCATTCTAAAGCTACTCAGTTAGCCAATACAAGTAATCACTTTTACTAAGCTTGCATTCTAAAGCTACTTAGTTAGCCAATAAAAAGAATCACTTTTACTAAGCTTGCATTCTAAAGCGACTCAGTTAGCCAATAAAAAGAATCTCTTTTACTAAGCTTGCATTCTAAACCTACTCAGTTGGCCAATAAAATAATCACTTTTACTAAGCTTGCATTCTAAAGCTACTCAGTTAGCCAATAAAAATAATAACTTTTACTAAGCTTGCATTCTAAAGCTACTCAGTTAGCCAATAAAAATAATAACTTTTACTAAGCTTGCATTCTAAATCTACTTAGTTAGCCAATAAAAAGAATCTCTTTTACTAAGCTTGCATTCTAAAGCTACTCAGCCAATAAAAATAATATCTTTTTACTAAGCTTGCATTCTAAAGCTACTTAGTTAGCCAATAAAAAGAATCTTTTACTAAGCTTGCATTCTAAATCTACTCAGTTAGCCAATAAAAAGAATCTCTTTTACTAAGCTTGCATTCTAAACCTACTCAGTTAGCCAATAAAATAATCACTTTTACTAAGCTTGCATTCTAAAGCTACTTAGTTAGCCAATAAAAAGAATCTCTTTTACTAAGCTTGCATTCTAAAGCTACTCAGTTAGCCAATAAAAAGAATCTTTTACTAAGCTTGCATTCTAAAGCTACTCAGTTAGCCAATAAAAAGAATCTCTTTTACTAAGCTTGCATTCTAAACCTACTCAGTTAGCCAATAAAATAATCACTTTTACTAAGCTTGCATTCTAAAGCTACTCAGTTAGCCAATAAAAAGAATCTCTTTTACTAAGCTTGCATTCTAAAGCTACTCAGTTAGCCAATAAAAATAATAACTTTTACTAAGCTTGCATTCTAAATCTACTTAGTTAGCCAATAAAAAGAATCTATTTTACTAAGCTTGCATTCTAAAGCTACTCAGTTAGCCAATAAAAATAATATCTTTTACTAAGCTTGCATTCTAAAGCTACTTAGTTAGCCAATAAAAAGAATCTTTTACTAAGCTTGCATTCTAAATCTACTCAGTTAGCCAATAAAAAGAATCTCTTTTACTAAGCTTGCATTCTAAACCTACTCAGTTAGCCAATAAAATAATCACTTTTACTAGCTTGCATTCTAAAGCTAATTAGCCAATAAAAATAATATCTTTTACTAAGCTTGCATTCTAAAGCTAATTAGCCAATAAAAATAATATCTTTTACTAAGCTTGCATTCTAAAGCTAATTAGCTAGCCAATAAAAATATCGTAAAATCTTGCGTATAATACGCACAATTTTGCCCCTCTTCACCTTTTGTGAGATGGGGTTTGTGATAATTATACACGAGACAATAATTCTAAAAAAATTCCCATTGCCACTGCTTCCCTCCCTCCCAGCTTACCCATCTCCTCCTCTGAAGTCCTCCTGCCTCAGCCTGACAGGGTCCCAGCGTGCGGCATCCTTGCATCTGCTGCCTTCTTCCAGCATGGCCCTGTCAGGACATCTTCTTTTGCAGCCAATGGGCAATACCATAAATCCAAAGTGCATAGCGGTCCTCACAAGACATTACCTATTACCGCATGCTGCCGCTGGGACCCTGTCAGTCGAGGCAAGCAGAGGGACTTCAGAGGAGGATTTGGGTAAGCTGGGAGGGAGGGAAGCAGTGGCAATGGAATTAATTTTTTTTTGCATATGACAGGGGAAAACAAGGGTGTGTATTATACATAGGCACTCTTGTTTTCCCCTAAAATCTTGGGTATAATGTACATCTGCATATTATACACAGGTACGTGTTATACCTGTGATTTTACGGTAATCACTTTTACTAAGCTTGCATTCTAAACCTACTCAGTTAGCCAATAAAATAATCACTTTTACTAAGCTTGCATTCTAAACCTACTCAGTCAATAAAATAATCACTTTTACTAAGCTTGCATTCTAAACCTAGTCAGTTAGCCAATAAAAATAATCACTTTTACTAAGCTTGCATTCTAAACCTACTCAGTCAATAAAATAATCACTTTTACTAAGCTTTTATTCTAAATCTAGACAGTTAGGCAATAAAAATAATCACTTTTACTAAGCTTGCATTCTAAACCTACTCAGTCAATAAAATAATCACTTTTACTAAGCTTTTATTCTAAATCTAGACAGTTAGGCAATAAAAATAATCACTTTCACTAAGCTTGCATTCCAAAGCTACTCAGTTAGCCAATAAAATAATCACTTTTACTAAGCTTGCATTCTAAACCTACTCAGTCAATAAAATAATCACTTTTACTAAGCTTGCATTCTAAACCTAGTCAGTTAGCCAATAAAAATAATCACTTTTACTAAGCTTGCATTCTAACCTACTCAGTCAATAAAATAATCACTTTTACTAAGCTTTTATTCTAAATCTAGACAGTTAGGCAATAAAAATAATCACTTTCACTAAGCTTGCATTCCAAAGCTGACTCAGTTAGCCAATAAAATAATCACTTTTACTAAGCTTGCATTCCAAAGCTACTCAGTTAGCCAATGAAATAATCCCTTTTACTAAGCTTGTATTCTAAAATTACTCAGTTAACCAATAAAAATAATCACTTTTACTCTACCAGTCTCTTGCTTTTTTACCACTAACATGGTATCACCGTTTATCTTCAAAAACCAGTAAAGAAAATCCCTGTATATACATTTTGTATACATTTTGAACAAAAATGTGGTACCATTACACTACAAAGCAGGCAAGATCTGAACCTAGACAGTGCACATCTGTAAGCTTGACTTCCATGGTGAGTATGATACTAGACGGATCACTATTTAATATAATTCCGGACTTCAAGATGACCAGCAAGAGTTTATGGAGGATACATCACGTCAAACTAATTTTCTAGCATTCTATAGAAGGATAATGTGTATAGCAGTGGATGTAGTATTCTTGGATTTTGCAAAAATCTTTGTTATTGTGGATTTACAAGATATTATGCATAAACCGAAAAGTATTTTGGGATGTGAATCTGTGCATGTACAGAAACTGTATTAAATGGTATAATAAAGAGAGACCTGTTAAATGAAACAGAAGATTATGTGACTATGCCACAACTGTATTAGAACATGAAGACAGATATAATCTCATATTAACTCCCCAAGACCATTATTACTGGGGAATAAACTACATAAAAATCCACTGGCATTAATCCCCTGTAGCACCGGATCTCCCCTCCAGAGGACAACAATGGGAGGAAACAGAACCCAAGGAGGTCAAAACCTGACTCTTACCAATCCTCCTCTACTGAGGAGCCCTCAGATGACGACTGGCCACCATCTTATGTGGATGACGGGGACTCTGATGGCTCGCCAGCTAAAAAAGCTAAGTTGATCAGGTGTTGAAATCTTGTTAAGATAAGCTCCTAGATTTGTTGGGGCCCCTGACCAGGATTTTCGAACTATCGGAGGACGCGTTGCACACCAAGTCCCTTGTTGATGTCCACGTCTTAAGTGGTTGGTTGCAACGGACCATCTGTATGATTGGCAATGGCAATTCGGTCATAGCTTCGGAATGGAGGCAGGCATTCCTGAGGATCGACCCTAAGCTTGCTGAAATGGCCAACACCGAACCTGGCCCCTCCGCCAAAGGACGCCGCCCTGGGAGACGCAGAAATTTCCACGTTGCTGGCCAAAAGGGTGGTCGCATGCGTGACCGGGTCCCCTCTTGGTTTCGTCAGCAATATCTTCCTCGTTCAGAAAAAGGATTCCCTCAACAAGTATGTCCTGTACAGACATTTCAAGATGAAGGGCATCCATCTTCTGCGGGACCTTCTTCTGCCGTCGGACTGGATGGTAAAAATCGACCTCCAGTACTTCTATCTAACGGTCCCCATGGCACCTTCTTCCCAGCTGTTCCTATGTTTCCTTTGGCGGGACAGAATTTGGCAATTCATTAGCCTTCCTTTTGGATTGTCTTCAGCGCCTTCGTGCTTCACGAAGCTCCTAAAGCCTGTGGTCACCTATTTACGCAGTCGGGGTATCCGCCTCATCATTTATCTGGATGACATGTTTATCATATTGCAGGATCGCACTCTCCTTTTCGATCACGCTGATTGCACTATTCGGCTTCTGTTGAATCTAGGGTTCCTCATCTGGAAGAAATCCTAGTTGGTGCCCTCTCAGCGCATGGAGTTCCTTGGATTCGTGGTGGACTCCCGGGACACCTCCCTGAGCCTGCCGGGGGCGAAAAATCCATGCAATTCGCAAGGAGATCTGCCACATTCTCCAGCAGGATCAGATTTCGCTCTGGTTATTGGCTTGTGTGGTGGGCCTTCTGGCGGCCTCCATCCAAGTGATTTTTCTGGGTCCCCTTCATTACAGGGCCCTGGAACACCTGAAGGTGCTTCATCTTCACAGAGGATTCTGGTACGCCGATTTCATCGCCCCCTCGTCAGACGCAAGGGAGGAGCTCGTGTGGTCGCTCAGGCATCTCGACACCTGGAATGGTAGGGCCATCTTTGGTGTCGCACCAGATCTCGTTATCGAGTCCAACGCCAGTCTACTTGGCTGGGGCGCTCGCTTGGGCAGTCTTTCTATCAGTGGCAAATGATCGCCAGAGGAAACTTCTCTTCACACCAACTGTCTCGAACTCTTGGTGGGGTTCTTCGCGTTGAAGAACTTGGCCAAAGACCGTGTGCATTGCTGTATTCTGCTGAAGATGGACAAAGTCTCAGCAGTACAGTATATCAACCGTCTTGGCAGCACAAGGTCCAAGCCATTGGCGGACTTGGCCAAGGAGTTCTGGCATTTTTGCCTGGACCTCTATATTATGGTGCTGGCAGAACACTTACCTGGTCTTTCCAATGCACTGGCAGACTGGAATTCCAGATAACTCCAGTCCACCGTTTTTTGCGGTTTTACACCGACTTTGGGGTCCGTTTCGCATAGATCTGTTAGCCTCCCGTTTGAATCGGCGGGTTCCTCGTTTCTTCAGTTGGCGTTCGAATACAGAAGTGCTAGCGACGGACACTTTCCTGCAATCTGACATTTGACTGCTGTGTGATGGACTCCTACTTACGTAAGTGCTTCTGTTACACACAGTAATTATATAGATGTATCTGACTGCTGTATGATGGACTTCTACCTAGGTAAGTGATTCTGTTAAACACAGTAATTATATAGATACACCTGACTGCTGTATTATGGACTGCTACCTAGGTAATTGCTTCTGTTACACACAGTAATTATATAGATATACCTGACTGCTGTATGATGGACTCCTACCTAGGTAAGTGCTTCTGTTACACACAGTAATTATATGGATACACCTGACTGTGGTATGATGGACTCCTACCTAGGTAAGTGCTTCTGTTAAACACAATAATTATACAGATACAACTGACTGCTGTATGATGGACTCCTACCTAGGTAAGTGCTTCTGTTACACACAGTATTTATACAGATACACCTGACTGCTGTGTGATGGACTTCTACCTAGGTAAGTCCTTCTGTTACACACAGTAATCATATAGATACACCTGACTGCTGTGTGATGGACTCCTACCTAGGTAGGTGCTTCTGTTACACACAGTAATTATATAGATACACCTGACTGCTGTGTGATGGACTCCTACCTAGGTAAGTGCTTCTGTTACACACAGTAATTATACAGATACACCTGACTGCTGTATGATGGACTTCTACCTAGGTAAGTGCTTCTGTTACACACAATGATTATACAGATATACCTGACTGCTGTATGATGGACTCCTACCTAGGTAAGTGCTTCTGTTACACACAGTAATTACATAGACACACCTGACTGCTGTATGATGGACTCCTACCTAGGTAAGTGCGTCTGTTACACACAGTAATTACATAGATACACCTGACTGCTGTATGATGGACTCCTACCTAGGTAAGTGCTTCTGTTACACACAGTAATTATATACATACACCTGACTGTTGTGTGATGGACTCCTACCTAGGTAAGTCCTTTCTGTTACACACGGTAATTATATAGATACACCTGACTGCTGTATGACGGACTCCTACCTAGGTAAGTCCTTTCTTTTACACACGGTAATTATATAGATACACCTGACTGCTGCGTGATGGACTCCTACCTAGGTAAGTGCTTCTGTTACACACAGTAATTATATAGATATGCCTGACTGCTGTGTGATGGACTCCTACCTAGGTAAGTCCTTTCTGTTACACACAGTAATTATATAGTTACACCTGACTGCTGTGTGATGGACTCCTACCTAGGTAAGTGCTTCTGTTACACACAGTAATTATACAGATACACCTGACTGCTGTATGATGGACTCCTACCTAGGTAAGTGCTCCTGTTACACACAGTAATTATATAGATACACCTGACTGCTGTATGATGGACTCCTACCTAGGTAAGTGCTTCTGTTACACACAGTAATTATATAGATACACCTGACTGCTGTATGATGGACTTCTACCTAGGTAAGTACTTCTGTTACACACAGTATTTATACAGATACACCTGACTGCTGTATGATGGACTCCTACCTAGGTAAGTCCTTCTGTTACACACAGTAATTATATATATACACCTGACTGCTGTATGATGGACTCCTACCTAGGTAAGTGCTCCTGTTACACACAGTATTTATACAGATACACCTGACTGCTGTATGATGGACTCCTGCCTAGGTAAGTGCTTCTGTTACACACAGTAATTATATATATACACCTGACTGCTGTATGATGGACTCCTACCAAGGTAAGTGCTCCTGTTACACACAGTATTTATACAGATACACCTGACTGCTGTATGATGGACTCCTGCCTAGGTAAGTGCTTCTGTTACACACAGTAATTATATATATACACCTGACTGCTGTATGATGGACTCCTACCTAGGTAAGTGCTCCTGTTACACACAGTAATTATATATATATACACCTGACTGCTGTATGATGGACTCCTACCTAGGTAAGTAGTTCTGTTACACACAGTAATTATATAGATACACCTGAATGCTGTATGATGGACTCCTACCTAGGTAAGTGCCTCTGTTACACACAGTAATTATACAGATACATCTGACTGCAGTATGATGGACTCCTACCTAGGTAAGTCCTTCTATTACACACAGTAATTATACAGATACGCCTGACTGCTGTATGATGGACTCCTACCTAGGTAAGTGCTCCTGTTACACACAGTATTTATACAGATACACCTGACTGCTGTGTGATGGACTCCTACCTAGGTAAGTGCTTCTGTTACACACAGTAATTATATAGATACACCTGACTGCTGTATGATAGACTCCTACCTAGGTAAGTGCTTCTGTTACACACAGTAATTATACAGATACACCTGACTGCTGTATGATGGACTCCTACCTAGGTAAGTACTTCTGTTACACACAGTAATTATACAGATACACCTGACTGCTGTATGATGGACTCCTACCTAGGTAAGTCCTTCTGTTACACACAGTAATTATACAGATACACCTGACTGCTGTATGATGGACTCCTACCTAGGTAAGTACTTCTGTTACACACAGTAATTATATAGATACATCTGACTGCTGTATGATGGACTCCTACCTAGGTAAGTGCTTCTGTTACACACAGTAATTATATAGATACACCTGA
>CM074719.1:17946061-17958561 GCA_037306005.1 Rhinophrynus dorsalis
TTCGGGTGATCAATAAATGACCCACTTGTCTTAAACACAGGCCGGAATCCTAGGTTCCACATGCAGTCCTCATAGATCCACCTCAATGGACTTTCAAGCCACATAGATGGGTCTATAGTGATCTGAACTGTGCAGGAGATTAGCATGAACTGCCACACTTCAGTCTCTTCCAGTGAGAGCTCCGGGGGCCTCTTTTCAGACACCCATTGTGCTTCCAATTTGTCCTCTGGGGGTCATAGTGCTGCCCTGACTTCACTGATAGGTCTGCATCCAGGTAAACAATTCTGCCTAGAGAGAACTAATATTGGTGATAGGTGCCCTTTAAGTCCTCCTTTTAGTCAAATTAACATCCAAATATTCCTGTAGGCATAGTTCCCCTTTAACCATCTTAATGCCAGAGGGGTCTGCCATGTGTTACATATCCCCCTGGCACACAAATGGTTAAACCAATCCATTACTAGGTCTATTAGGAGCTGAGTCATTTTACCTGTGCACAAGGTGAGGTATTGCAACTAGATTGTTGTTCATTGCAAAGCGCCGGAAATCAAATAAAAGACAGATGATTTCTATTGAATGTATAAAAGCAGAGACGGATCTGTGTAGAGTGAACAGTATGGCGAGCCGCAGGGTTGCCGTAGGCAGATTGTGTTGTGTTTTCCTGCACAGGTCCTCGTATGCATTCAGTGATTTTGTAATGATGACTTGGCTTTTCTGTGGCCTCCGTGAATTAACCCTTTGAGTGTCAGAGTGGTACGCAACGCATTGCTTTGCAATGCGTTGCGTACCACTCTGGCACTCAAAGGGTTAAGCCTCATTCTCTCCTCATTCTCTCCCATACATCCGTTTCCCACCTCCCTGATTTTATCTCCCAGCGCTCTGCATTGCTAAAGAGCCGGGAGAGCTCACAGCTTACAAGGTGGCGGCTGTCGGCTCGGCGCGGTATGGCAAGCCGCGCCAAGTCAAAAAAAAAATAATCAGTTGTAGTGGCAGGCGCCCCTCTGTAGGGTGCACCTGTAGGCAGATGCCTACTCTGCCTTACGGGAAATCCGGCCCTGCCTCCGTCCCATTCTAATGATGTAAGTGCAAGGGATAAACAGATGAGGTTAATAGTTTCACCTCTACAACCCCAATCATCCACAGCCAATCAATGTGTTCCCCACTCCTCTGTTACTCAAGGAAATAAAGAGTTAAACTACAGCGGGTTTTGTCATGATATTGATGCCAGGCGAAGTTAAATCCCATTACACATTGGCATAATTGTTGCAGCAACATCAATGAATGGACAAAGGCAGTTGTGATTCATTGTGTCCGGTGGGGCATTTTACACAGGAGACGTGCTGCAATTGTCACAGTGAGACACAGCATGCTTCAACTTTCCTCAGCCAATGGGATAACGCTGCTACTAATCGCATGGACATCACACAGATATCACAGCTAGCCGTGTTTTCCTGTAATTATGTCACTTATGTGAATATAGAGGGTACAGTGTAGTGGGAAAATGTCGGTACACTGTGGCACTAAATACACACAACGATATTTTCATTTGTGCTACAGAAGTCACCTGTGTGAAAGAGCCCTAATTATTTATTCTCATGGTCGGATATCCTGACAGTTAATCCCAGAGGTGTAACTAGAAGCCACCGGGCCCTGGTGCAAGAATTGCCATGGGCCCCCCCCCCGGCCACATTGGCCCCCTCAACTACATCGGCCATCTCCACATTGCCCCTACCACAATGCCCCCATCACAATGCCCCTCATTCTCCACAGTGGCCCTTCATCTCCAAAATGCCCCTCTTTCTCCATAATGCCCCTTCCACATTGCCCTTTCAACAATGCCCCCATCGCAATGCCCCTCATTCTCCACATTGCCCCTTCCACATTGCCCCTTTCTCCATATTGCCCCTTCCACAATGCCCCCATCTCCATATTGCCCCTCAATCTCCATAATGCCCCTTCCACAATGCCCCTCATTCTCCACAATGCCCCCATCACAATGCCCCTTCTACAATGCCCCTCATTCTCCACAATGCCCCTTCCACAATGCCCCTCTTTCTCCATATTGCCCCTTCCACATTGCCCTTTCAACAATGCCCCCATCGCAATGCCCCTCATTCTCCACATTGCCCCTTTCTCCATATTGCCCCTTCCACAATGCCCCCATCTCCATATTGCCCCTCAATCTCCATAATGCCCCTTCCACAATGCCCCTCATTCTCCACAATGCCCCCATCACAATGCCCCTTCTACAATGCCCCTCATTCTCCACAATGCCCCTTCCACAATGCCCCTCTTTCTCCATATTGCCCCTTCCACAATGCCCCCATCTCCATATTGCCCCTTCCACAATGCCCCCATCTCCATATTGCCCCTCAATCTCCATGATGCCCCTTCCACAATGCCCCTCATTCTCCACAAAGCCCCTCATTCTCCACAATGCCCCCATCACAATGCCCCTTCCACAGTGCCTCTCATTCTCCACAATGCCCCTACTGACCGCCCCCCACCTCCTACCTCGAGTCCCTGGTGGTCTAGTGGTGAGTCAAGCTCCCGCGCGGTTGTTAGTAATGCAGAGCGCTGGGAGATTATGTCATCTCTCTGCATTACTAGAGCGCCGGCCGCCAAGAGATCACTTGTGCTCCGGGCGCGTGGCGAGGGGGTCGCAGGGGGCGGTCGGGCCCCTGAGAGTGACGGGCCCGGTCTCAGGTGCGACCCCTGAGACCCCTATTGTTACACTACAGGTTAAGCCTATTATCGGAAAATAACCAGGCATGACTAACTCTGGTGTACACTAAGGTAAGTGCTTAAACCTTAAAGCAATACAAGGGACACCCCCTGGCATGCATAGGGTTAAAGGGCCATGTTTTATCAGCACGATTAATCTCGTGGGAGCAGACCTGCGGATGAACCGTGGCACATTGGGGTTTAAAAACAATATGAGGTCTTGTAGCCCAGTCTCATATCCCTACAGTGAATTCACTTTCAAACCGGAAAGTTTATGGCAGGGAATCACAGACTTACTGGTTGCAATAAACCCTGATGCCAGTTGAGGGTGATCCCCAACATTTCACATGACCAAAGAGGGACACTTTTGTATTAGGTGGTGTTGCTGGGGGAGTGGCTGGTGGTTAGGGCATTATGAGAATTTCTAGGTTATTTCATGTCCTTTTGACATATCTTTCTGTAACTGAATAAATGATTTAGCGAAAGATCAAAGTATTTTACTTAGATACACTAAAAAATAAGAAGAAATGGATTCTTATGTAGCACAGAACAATATAGAGAATTATGACAGTTGGCTTCAGTGCAGATAGGATGTTGATCCAGGGAAATATCTGACTGTCATTTGCAGAGGCTTATCTAGAAAGGTCGGGCCCTGGTGCAAGAAGTGCCATGGGCCCCCCTCCAACCCCCAAACACATTGGACCCCGGGCCCTCCACATTGCCTCCATTTCCTACCTCCCAATCCCTGGTGGTCCAGTGGGGTGGCAGGAGAGGCAGGCTGGTGCGACGTGCTCCCGCGCTGTCCTCTTCTGTAATGCAGAGCGCTGGGAGATGATGTCATCTCCCAGCGCTCTGCATTACTAGATGATGTCATCTCCCAGCGCTCTGCATTACTAGAGCGCGGGAGGGAGCTTGCGGAGCCAGGAGGAGGGAGTAGCCGGGCCCCTGGAGTGACAGGCAATGGTCGGGTTGCGACCCCTATAGTTACACCACTGGTCATTTGGAGTCAGAAAGGAATTTCTCTGCCCACTAAATTAGAAATTGCTCCACAGGGCTTTTTTTTGCCTTCCTCTGGATCAACAGCGGTGTTTTTGGCATGGGCTGGACTTGATGGACGCATGTCTTTTTTCAGCCTCATCAACTATGTTACTATGTTATAAACAGATATACTAAAGTTGAAAGAAACATTAATGTGAGTTTTATTGCTGTGGAGCAATGTGATACTTATATACACACCACACAGTCTGATCTCCTAAACACAGGGACACCAGGGTGATACACTTATATACACACCACACAGTCTGATCTCCTAAACACAGAGACACCAGGGTGATACACTTATATACACACCACACAGTCTGATCTCCTAAACACAGGGACACCAGGGTGATACACTTACATACACACCACACAGTCTGATCTCCTAAACACAGGGACGCCAGGGTGATACACTTATATACACACATCACACAGTCTGATCTCCTAAACACAGGGACACCAGGGTGATACACTTATATACACACATCACACAGTCTGATCTCCTAAACACAGGACACAAGGATTATACACTTATATACACACCACACAGTCTGATCTCCTAAACACAGGGACACCGGGGCGATACACTTATATACACATCACACAGTCTGATCTCCTAAAAACAGGGACACCAGGGTGATACACTTATATACACACCACACAGTCTGATCTCCTAAACACAGGGACACCAGAGTGATACACTTATATACACACCACACAGTCTGATCTCCTAAACACAGGGACACCAGGGCGATACACTTCTATACACACCACACAGTCTGATCTCCTAAACACAGGAACACCAGGGTGATACACTTCTATACACACCTCACAGTCTGATCTCCTAAACACAGGGACACCAGGGTGATACACTTCTATACACACCACACAGTCTGATCTCCTAAACACAGGGACACCAGGGTGATACACTTCTATACACACCACACAGTCTGATCTCCTAAACACAGGGACACAGGAGTGATACACTTCTATACACACCATACAGTCTGATCTCCTAAACACAGGGACACCAGGGTGATACACTTATATACACACCACACAGTCTGATCTCCTAAACACAGGGACACCAGGGGGATACAGTTATATACACACCACACAGTCTGATCTCCTAAACACAGGGACATCAGGGTGATACACTTATATACACACCACACAGTCTGATCTCCTAAAAACAGGGACACCAGGGTGATACACTTATATACACACCACACAGTCTGATCTCCTAAACACAGGGACACCAGAGTGATACACTTATATACACACCACACAGTCTGATCTCCTAAACACAGGGACACCAGGGCGATACACTTCTATACACACCACACAGTCTGATCTCCTAAACACAGGAACACCAGGGTGATACACTTCTATACACACCTCACAGTCTGATCTCCTAAACACAGGGACACCAGGGTGATACACTTCTATACACACCACACAGTCTGATCTCCTAAACACAGGGACACCAGGGTGATACACTTCTATACACACCACACAGTCTGATCTCCTAAACACAGGGACACAGGAGTGATACACTTCTATACACACCATACAGTCTGATCTCCTAAACACAGGGACACCAGGGTGATACACTTATATACACACCACACAGTCTGATCTCCTAAACACAGGGACACCAGGGGGATACAGTTATATACACACCACACAGTCTGATCTCCTAAACACAGGGACATCAGGGTGATACACTTATATACATACCACACAGTCTGATCTCCTAAACACAGGGACACCAGGGTGATACACTTCTATACACACCACACAGTCTGATCTCCTAAACACAGGGACATCAGGGTGATACACTTATATACACACCACACAGTCTGATCTCCTAAAAACAGGGACACCAGGGTGATACACTTATATACACACCACACAGTCTGATCTCCTAAACACAGGGACACCAGAGTGATACACTTATATACACACCACACAGTCTGATCTCCTAAACACAGGGACACCAGGGCGATACACTTCTATACACACCACACAGTCTGATCTCCTAAACACAGGAACACCAGGGTGATACACTTCTATACACACCTCACAGTCTGATCTCCTAAACACAGGGACACCAGGGTGATACACTTCTATACACACCACACAGTCTGATCTCCTAAACACAGGGACACCAGGGTGATACACTTCTATACACACCACACAGTCTGATCTCCTAAACACAGGGACACAGGAGTGATACACTTCTATATACACCATACAGTCTGATCTCCTAAACACAGGGACACCAGGGTGATACACTTATATACACACCACACAGTCTGATCTCCTAAACACAGGGACACCAGGGTGATACACTTCTATACACACCACACAGTCTGATCTCCTAAACACAGGGACATCAGGGTGATACACTTATATACACACCACACAGTCTGATCTCCTAAAAACAGGGACACCAGGGTGATACACTTATATACACACCACACAGTCTGATCTCCTAAACACAGGGACACCAGAGTGATACACTTATATACACACCACACAGTCTGATCTCCTAAACACAGGGACACCAGGGCGATACACTTCTATACACACCACACAGTCTGATCTCCTAAACACAGGAACACCAGGGTGATACACTTCTATACACACCTCACAGTCTGATCTCCTAAACACAGGGACACCAGGGTGATACACTTCTATACACACCACACAGTCTGATCTCCTAAACACAGGGACACCAGGGTGATACACTTCTATACACACCACACAGTCTGATCTCCTAAACACAGGGACACAGGAGTGATACACTTCTATACACACCATACAGTCTGATCTCTTAAACACAGGGACACCAGGGTGATACACTTATATACACACCACACAGTCTGATCTCCTAAACACAGGGACACCAGGGGGATACAGTTATATACACACCACACAGTCTGATCTCCTAAACACAGGGACATCAGGGTGATACACTTATATACACACCACACAGTCTGATCTCCTAAACACAGGGACACCAGGGTGATACACTTCTATACACACCACACAGTTTGCTCTCCTAAACACAGGGACATCAGGGTGATACACTTATATACACACCACACAGTCTGATCTCCTAAAAACAGGGACACCAGGGTGATACACTTATATACACACCACACAGTCTGATCTCCTAAACACAGGGACACCAGAGTGATACACTTATATACACACCACACAGTCTGATCTCCTAAACACAGGGACACCAGGGCGATACACTTCTATACACACCACACAGTCTGATCTCCTAAACACAGGAACACCAGGGTGATACACTTCTATACACACCTCACAGTCTGATCTCCTAAACACAGGGACACCAGGGTGATACACTTCTATACACACCACACAGTCTGATCTCCTAAACACAGGGACACCAGGGTGATACACTTATATACACACCACACAGTCTGATCTCCTAAACACAGGGACACAAGAGTGATACACTTCTATACACACCATACAGTCAGATCTCCTAAACACAGGGACACCAGGGTGATACACTTATATACACACCACACAGTCTGATCTCCTAAACACAGGGACACCAGGGGGATACAGTTATATACACACCACACAGTCTGATCTCCTAAACACAGGGGCATCAGGGTGATACACTTATATACACACCACACAGTCTGATCTCCTAAACACAGGGACACCAGGGTGATACACTTATATACACACCACACAGTCTGATCTCCTAAACACAGGGACACCAGTGTGATACACTTCTATACACACCACACAGTCTGATCTCCTAAACACAGGGACACCAAGGTGATACACTTATATACACACCACAAAGTCTGATCTCCTAAACACAAAGACACCAGGGTGATACACTTCTATACACACCAGACAGTCTGATCTCCTAAAAACAGGGACACCAGGGTGATACACTTATATATACATCACACAGTCTAATCTCCTAAACACAGGGACACCAGGGTGATACACTTCTATAAACACCACACAGTCTGATCTCCTAAACACAGGGACACCAGGGTGATACACTTCTATACACACCACACAGTCTGATCTCCTAAACACAAGGACACCAGGGTGATATACTTCTATACACACCACACAGTCTGATCTCCTAAACAGAGGGACACCAGGGTGATACATTTATATACACACCACACAGTCTGATCTCCTAAACACAAGGACACCAGGGTGATACACTTCTATACACACCACAGAGTCTGATCTCCAAAACACAGGGACACCAGGGTGGGAAAAATGGACAGAGGGATTTGGGTCTCAAAAGGGTTAAACTATAAATAGATGTGAAGGTTATTTTCAGTGAACATTTCTTTACGGCTCTCTCTTTTTTTATTTATGTGTTTTTTTATTGCTCAAAGAAAAGAAGATAGAAGATGGAGAAGATACAAGATAGAAGAAAGAAGATATGAGAAAGAAGGAAAATAGAAGAAGACAGACAGTGGATGACAGGTAAGTGTAACACAGGTAAGTTAAGGATCGATACTTGACAGTGTGTCAGTCACCGATAGCTTTGTTCCTTTGATATTCCCTTTATCGCTGCTATTTAGTGGTGTTTTGGGAACTTAACGCACAAAGCAGGTGTTTGGTCACAAGATCTTTTCTGTAGACTAACGTCCGTCGTGCTTTCAACTGGTAGAGCCATTGAATAGCTCGTTAGCACTTTTTGCGGGCCGGTATCCAGTTTGGTCCTACCGGCTGTCTTACAGGGCCTCAATCAAATCGAGCCCTTAGAGTGAGCTCATTTCATTAGTACCCAGGTATGCCCATATGCCAGTTCCACGGGGAAGCAGTGTACGTTTACTTCATTTTTTTCTGTTGGTCATAGCTGAAACAGAGGAAAAAAACAAAACAAAACAGTCACAGACTACCCCATAACACTCCCAATGGTGCAATAGGTCTTAAACGGATAGTAATGTTTCACAAAAAAAGCAGCTCCAAATAATCTTCATAGTATTTGGTCCATGGAGAGTGTTATTTCAATGCTGTCAGAGTTGTAGTACAAGAGTAATTGAATGATAAAGTATCCCCCTCCCGTCCCTTTCACTGATGTAACACTGCTCACCTCAGAGCAGCAAGACTGTCCGGATGGATCACAGAGAGGAACAATCTTCAGTGATCATAAGGAAAAGCCTGAAAAACCTGTCAAGGGGGGCAGGGTTTTCCTTATGATCACAGTAAGAAGATTGTCCCTTTCTGTGATCTGTCCGGTCCCAGGACCAGATTCCACATCTGAGGGGAGGCAGCTTAACATAGGTAAAAGGGGTGGGAGGGGGATACTTTATCACTCAATTACTCTTGAACTAAAACTCTCACAGTTTTGAAAAAACACTCTCCATGGCCCAAATACTATGACGATTAATTGTAGTTTCTTTTATTTTGAAACACTACTATCCCTTTAACCCCATCGCGAAAAATGACTTACCAGGTACGTCCGGCAAAAACTGTCACTTAATGACAGAGGACGTACCTGGTAAGTCCCGGAAGTCTGGGTCTCCGTGTGGCTGCACGCCGTTCGAAGACTCCGGAATCGTTTTTAAAAAAAAAAGTGTACCACGGGCATTAAGGTGACAGCTGCGTACGCATGCGGCTGTCACTAAGGGGTAAAGGGAAGTTTATAAAAATGTACTTTAGGCAGGTGTAGGAGCCAAAATAAAAATAAATTCCAACTCCTGATTTAGTCCATAATCGCCACCGTACATTTACACAGCATATAAAATTAAAGGGATAGTAATAAATCGTTTTAAATTTATTTTATTTTGTAGGCATTAAAAAAACATGAAGAATGATATAAGTCTTATCTCTCAAACCTTTATGGTTTAAGAGATATTCACAAACAAAGTATCACCCCACTGTTCAACCAGATCAGAAGGGAGGTGCCCAGGTAGAATGCAGAGAGGGACAATATTCAATTAAGATAAGGGAAAAAGCTGAAAAACTTGTCAAGGGGGGCAGGGCTTTCATTGTTCTCATAGGAAGAAGACTGTCCCCTTCTGTTATCTGTCTGGTCTATGGACTGCATTCCACATCTGAGAAGAGATGGCTTACACTAGGTAAAAGGGGCGGGAGGGGAAACTTTGCTTGTGAATATCTCTTAAACCATAAAGGTTTGAGAGATAAGACTTATATCATTCTTCATGTTTTTTTAATGCCTAAAAAATAAAATAAAGTTAAAACGAAGTATTACTATCCCTTTAAGTAAGACTGATGGCAGATAGCTATTGTCCAACAACATCCAGAAGGCCACAAATGACCAACCCCCACACTCCGGCCTCGCTGAACTGTATTTAATAGCATAAATATGTTTATTTACGGAACGTTCCATCCTCTGCCCCAAGTCCATCAGGGATGGAAACTCATTGATCTATCAGCCGTATTTTGGCAATTAACCAAAGCATAATTTTGCTGCCACTAAAACGATATGTAATTTGTTACTAATTTGAATGTATTTTCATGTATTTCAGGAGAGCATACAGGAGGATGTTTCATTTATGAGAGTAACCCTTGCAGACGGAACCTTTATTGTGAAGGATAGTAATTAATGTCCCAGTTCGCTCTGTTAATGCTCTTCTGCGTACACTGCAGGGAAGTGGAAGGTAAGAAACAGTTTTACAGTCTCTATTAGGTTAATTATGCTTAATGACAGTTCGAGTCTCTGTTCACTAACGGCTTGTAGTCGTTCCTTTCTTAGGCGTCTTCTCCCAGACTTCTCATTTGGTCCTCTTGATGGTGCCACTGTGCCCGGTTCTTGCATTTGTTTTAGTGCTGGAAGGCAGCGCTAATGAGGCACCTGTTACCGTGGAGATGTAACGATCGTGTGGGCCGTTTAGAGCAGCGATAATGTTATCAGGTCTTGCTCGGTGGTAAAAGATGGAGGGCTATGAGATTGTTCTACAAAATGTTCCAGTCTGGTCCCTAAATAAGCAAATGCTGCAATTTAACCCCTTAAAGACCAGCTGTCCAGGGAAGTTACCTTTTCTTAACTCCTTAACCCTTTGCGTGCCAGAGTGGTACGGCATGCATTGCAAAGCAATGCATGCCGTACCACACTGGCACTCAAAGAGTTACAGCAGAACTACCACCCCACCTACATACAATACCACCCCACCTACATACAATACTAAATTCCCTATAGTAAATATAATAAGTGAATTCCAAGAGTTAAATGTAAACAATCCAACCTCCAAAAGAAGGACTTGGGTACGACAGTCACCCCTCTAAAGAAAGCCACATATCCCGATGCGTATTGCCGCGAGGCTTCATCGTTGATGTGCGCTGCTCCGGGCTCTGTCTCCCTTTCTCTGCGCGCTCTGTCAGTCTGTACGCAGAGAGAGAGAGAGGCTGGAGCGGCGCTGCAAGTGAACGGAGAAAAAAAATAAATAAATAACATATATATTTTTAAATGGGGTCACTAAGCCAAGAGGACCCCTTTCACATCAGGGGAAGGTGACTTTTACTGCTAGTGCCAGCCCCGAGCAGCACTTGATAGCTCCCTGTCACGCAGGTGCGACGTTTCGTAGCGCTATCTGAGAATCTTGAGCTTCCTTGCAGCGTGAGATCCTCAGGTCGTCATTTTTATCCTGGTGACATAATGCGATGTGAGGTCGCACACAAAAGTAAAAGTGACCCGTTAAATCAATGTTAGTTTGCAGAATTTTCATTTCACCCCAATGGTGCATATAGTTTGCCTGAGATTTGTTAACTCTTTAGCTGCATGAATAAGGCCCATAGTCCTCTCCTTAAGGGGATAGTAACAGCAGCTCCAGTTAATCTTCATAGTATTTGGTCCATGGAGAGTGTAATTTCAATAATGTCAGAGTTGTAGTACAAGAGTAATTGAATGATAAAGTATTCCCCTCCCACCCCTTTTACGTAGTGTAAGCCATCTCTTC
Source organism: Rhinophrynus dorsalis (assembly GCA_037306005.1). Lineage (NCBI taxonomy): Eukaryota > Metazoa > Chordata > Amphibia > Anura > Rhinophrynidae > Rhinophrynus > Rhinophrynus dorsalis. Next base: position 17,957,767 of record CM074719.1, read on the forward strand.
TCAGATGTGGAATCTGGTCACTTGACCGGACAGATCACAGAGAGGGACAATCTTCTTACTGTGATCATAAGGAAAACCCTGCCCCCCTTGACAGGTTTTTCCTTATGATCACTGAAGATTGCGCCTCTCTGTGATCCATCCGGACAGTCTTGCTGCTCTGAGGTTAGCAGTGTTACATCAGTAAAAGGGACGGGAGGGGGATACTTTATCATTCAATTACTCTTGAACTACAACTCTGACAGAATTGATATAACACTTTCCACAGCCTAAATACTATGAAGATTAATTGGAGCTGCTTTTATTATGAAACATTACTATTCCTTTAAAGATCTGTCACCTTAACCCTGTAAGGATCAGAGGCATGCTCAAAGCTATGCCTTGCGCTCCCCCCAAGTCCTTACAGGGGTAAAGGGACTTTATCGCCTAAAAACAAGTTTGGTGATTTTCCAAGCCGTCAGAATCACCTATATGTTGTATTAGTGATTTTTTTTTTTTTTTTTTTTTTTTTTTAATTTAGAAAATGAGTTCTTGAGTTAATTATATTTATAGGCTATGGTAATTAACCCTTGGAGCACCAGAGTGGGATCCAACACATATTAAATGCATTTTTAAGTCGTCGTTTTTATGCGACTACAGATAAGGTTGGACCATGAATGTTGCTCTTTGCTCCTTTGTTCAAGAGATGACATCATCAATCAGTACGGATGTCAGGATCATGGAGGCGGCCATGACAGCTGCTGGCAGTTTTTTCAAACTGAATCAGGCAGGCAGGCAAACCCTAAGAAGAGTGTTGAT
>CM074719.1:17963561-18100619 GCA_037306005.1 Rhinophrynus dorsalis
GTATAGACAGTTTAAATAAGGTAAATGTGATATATTATTAGATGCCATGGATTTTTTTGTAACTTCCTGAGGATCCGAGGGGTGTCCAAGAAGTCAATTATTATTACGAATATCCCTTGTTTATAAAGATTCAGCTTATTCAACAGTTCTTAGTTAAGTGCACAAATCAGATTTCTATAATGGTGTGTTCCAAGGCTACAGCCGATTTGCGTTTTCCGTAAGATGAGGGGGCATTAAAAAGGGATTGATTGCATATGTACTGTACATATGAATTAAACATATTTTCCTAAACATAAATTACAGCTTTAAGGTCACTTTTGGCTGCATGTGGTACAGCTGAATTCATATCTGTTTCGTGTTTCAACCTAACGCTGTTTTTTTGGCAAATCTCGTGTAGCATTTTCCAGGAGCATGCAGAAGTAACATAAGCCCAGAACGTGATGTCCTTGCTTATAGCCTGGTTCTCAACTCCAGGAACGTGAGCACCAGATCTTTCCACTCTGCCATAATTAATAAGGAATGCCTAATTAGCTGAAAATCAAAGTATGTATTTAAGACAATGTCGAATTTGGAAAAAACAAAACAAATTGTTAAAAGCAGAACTGACGGAACAGTCCTCTATAGTTTATTGAAATTAGTCAAAGTCTGTTATGGGCCAAAAGGGTTTGAAGAATCAACTTTTACCCTTTGAGTGCCTCTGGTCAAAGGGTTAACTCCCTGGGATGCTTGAAGAGTATCCAATGTGAGACCTCTTTAGTAATCAAGGGATTAAAGGCACTAGTCATTTTTTTTAATGAAAATAGGTTTCCCTGCTGCATATGTGAGATGCTTTATTCAAAAGTTATAAACGTTACAAAGTGATAGAACTGTGACTATCACATTCTGTGAAAAACTGTAGTCAGTGACTGATCTTTTTTCTAGAATGTAATAGAATAACTGCATGGACACCAGGTGAAATGTAGGTGGACTTCCTGGCCACCAGAGGACACTGTGAATATAAAAAACCAACAGTTTAAAGAGATAGTAATGTCACACTATAAATGCATAGCCGATTATTCCTTGCTCTGTACCTTTCGAAATGCCCATATTGGTGTATATTTATTGTAATTATATTTTAAAGCGGAACATTCATGTCTGTACAAGTAACACTCAACTGATTTATTTGTCCAACATAAATAAAACTGTAAATAAAATGATAATCTTGCTCATGTTACTTAGTAGACACACCCCTAGAAGTCCCTGATTCCAAGCAGTGGAGCGCTGCCATCTTGCAGACGTACAGCACGAGAGGCAGCACTCTTCCTGAGCCTGTGTGTCAGTCATCGTAGCTAAGGCTTCCCCTTTTTTCCAGGGGCGTGTTTAATGCACATCCTTGTGTCTAGTCCTACATGCTCACAATAACGCTTATTCTTGGGGGCCGGTCATGGGGGAGGCACTCTGACGCTGAGGCTGGACTACAGATTGAGCTATACTGCCTCAGAGGGTGAGGAGTGGACGAAACGTAAGTTCTTTATAGCATAATATCTGGCGTTTTGGAAGCCTTTCAGAAGAGTTATACGATTATGATTATCTCAAACATGTGAAACTAGCGAAGCTGGTGAGATAAATCAGTGGTAAATTCCCTGACTGTGGAGCCTATTCACCCTCAAGGTTGCAGGTTCGATTCCCGGCAGGGTCAACTCAGCCCTTCATCCTTCCGAGGTCGATAAATGAGTACCATTGATTGGGTAATAATAACATCTATTATTTTAGCTGCCGATTTGGTTAATTCCAAGAGCGAGCACTGAAAACGCTTTGAGTCCCACTGGGAGAAAGGTATATAAATACAAGTTATTATTATTATTATTAGTGACAACAAGTTTTCCCTCCTGCCTCTTTTCCTAACATAACTCTTCTTCCCTCAGATCTGAAATCCGGTCACTTGACAGGACAGATTGCAGCGAGGGACAATATTTTCTGTATAAGGGAACCCTTCCCCCCTGAAGAAGAACAAGGTCCTTAGGCTGATACAATAATGTCTCTCACTGTGATTCGACCGGACCGGCTTTCAGATCTCAAGGAAGGAGCGTGATACAGGGAAACTTTAAAATATTATTACAATAAATCTACACCGATATGGACATTTCAAAAGGTACAGTGCATTACAAAAATGTATAAGGAATAATTAAATATGCATTTATATTGTGACATTACTATCTCTTTAACCCCTAAAGGAGCCATGACGGTCCTGGACCGATGTGGGTTTTTATACCCTTAAGGACCCATGACGGTGCTGGACTGTCATGGAATTCCGGGCTCCCCGCGAGGCTAGTCCCTGGTCCTTAAGGGACCGCACCGTGCATGTGTGGCCGGTCCTTAAGGGGTTAAGCTGTGGTACAGTTCGTGTAGCATTGTTGTTTTTTTTTTTTAAATCAGCAGGAAAAGCTCTGCTTCATTAAAGGGGATCTATCACCCCTATACATGTTGATCTAGATAGTTAGTTTATGTATAACATTTTCATTTTTAATAAAATTGCTATTTTTATGAAATTAAATGATTAAGTACTGCCCTGCGCCTTCCTTCTGGACAGACTGCGGTTACCAGCTCTGTACCGCAGTCTGTCACTCTTCCTCTTGTCCCCTCCCTCTATCCAGGCTCCTCCAATGACAGAGGATTCCTGCATGTAAGCTGGAGCGATCGCTGGCCAGTGAGAGTGCTCCAGCTTACATGCAGGAAGCCTCTGTCATTGGAGGAGACTGGATAGAGGGAGGGAATCACAGAAAGAGTGACAGACTGCGGTACAGGGCTGGCAACAGTGGAAGCCGCAGGGTAATCTTTAGATGTTTAATTTGGGCAAAATTACGATTTTTTTTTTTTAAATGAAAACAGTTCTGAATCTAATCAGTATATAAACTAACATTTTAGACAAACATGTATAGGGGTGATAGATGCCCTTAATCATCAAGAAAAGCTCTGCATTATGTGTTTTTCTTGAAAGATGCTTACTGCTCCTTTAAATGAATGGTAATTTTCATTTGTTCCCTATGGATTTGCTTGGAATTCATCCGCATTTTTTTTATTTTCCCTTTGAATGTCAGGAGGGTATGCAACACTTTGGCACTTGGTGGGTTAACTGAAATGCAATTCTGGGGTAAAACGACTTCAGTACAGGATGCAAATACAAATTCCCCAAATTTCCTTTGATTTAAATCAGGATTTGAACCCCCTGAATGCTATAGAGGTCCCCAAAGCATTGCTAAGCAATGCGTTGTAGACCTCTTACGCATTCAGGGGGTTCAAAGCATAATTTAAATAAATGGGAACCTGTATTTGTTCCCTATGGTGCAATTGGTTTGCTCCAGAATTGAACCACTTTTCTTTGTAAACCAGCCTCACTGCCCTCACTCTGAGTGCTCTAAGTCAATACAGCCATCTCCCTGGTAAAAGTAAATGTACAGCCACGTGCATATGGAAATGGCTATACTTGGGAACTATCAGTAATGGGGATCCATCCTATATAATAATTCGCTAAATCGTGTGTAACACGCGACATGCGCAGTACACACTGCTGCGCGTGCTGCGGTCATGCGCAGTAGAGACTGCCCGCGCTGCGGCTGATACAGAGCTGAGTGCTCCGAAGGACCGGGTGGCAGTGACACTGTGGCCTGTGTAACGGGCTGTTCAACTAGTTATTGATAATGGCTGCACTGGTGACAATGGCCATGACCTATAGAATGCAGAGTTCTGCCAGGTGAATTGTGGGTAATTTTTTTTATTAATGTCTGTATAGCAGGGATGGGTAGCTTGTGGCTCTTCAATGGATTGTGACTCTCACTGTCCTCAGCTGGCCTAATGCTTGGCGAGTATGGTGGGAGTTCCAATGGGGATTCAGTCACGGGTTTCCTACACCTGCTGTAAGGGGCGCACATAGGTTCAGTGCTATATATTCAAGAAGCTGAGCAAAAACACAAAGGCACATCCATTTAGGCTGGAAGAAAGGCGAGTTCAACTAAAACAAGGGCAGGGATTTTTTACAGTAAGGGCAGTAAGTTCTTGGAATTCTTTGCATCGAGAGACTGTGTTGGCAGATACTGTACACACTTAGAAATAAGTATTAGATTTCTAGATCTGAGCAAACAGGAAAGATTTTTTTTTACCCACTTGGAGAATAAACGTAAACAGCGTCAGTGGGAATTTTTGTTTGTCTTACTCTGGGTCACCAAAGGACATTTGGAAAAAGATGATGAACTCATGTCTTTTTTCAATCTCATTAACTCCTTAAGAACCTGTGACAGTCCTGACATGTTGCCGGCGTCCGAGCTTTAAGGACTGGTGACGGTCCTGGCACGTCATGGGTTTTGCGCGCACAGTGCTCCTGCGGAAGCGATGCGAGTACTGCGGGAGTCTGAAATTTGACCGCTCCAAAACTATGTCTCATTCGGCGAGCCAGTAAACGTGATCAGTCAGTTTTAGACTCAGTCACATGTGCCGGCTTGCCAAATAACCTCTATGCATATATAGTCAACCCCAGGACCACCTGGTGTTAACCCTTTGAGTGCCAGAGGGGTGCCCCTCTGGCACTCAAAGGGTTAAATTATGTGCTGCAAATCTCATCTCTCAAACCTTTATGATTTGAGAGATATTGGGTCCTAAAATTCCCCCGTCCCTCCCCTTCTCCTGACGTCAGCTGTAAGCCGAGTTCCCGGTCTGGGGACCGACAGGCGGCTCATCAGCAGAGCCGCAATAGTGCGATTTTAAAATTAAATACTTCATTGGAACGGTCTACAAAGTGTTCCTGGTTTGCAAGCACACTTTTTAGACCATTCCAAATAAGTATTTCTTTTTAAATCGCACTATTGAGGCTCTGCTGAAGAGCCTCCTCGTGTTGGCCGACACGGATCTCCTGCTGTCAGCTTTACATGTGACATCAGGAGAGAGAGAACTTTAGCGGAGAATAAACTGTAAAGGTTTGAGAGATAGGATTTTCTGCACCTAATTTATTTTTCTTTAATCTACAAAGCAAAAAAATATTTATATGGGACATTACGATCCCTTTAAGGGGTTAACTATGATACTATGTTATAAGAATACTTCACTAGAGACTAGTTTGGGGTCCTAGAGTCTACGAGCAAATAATTATATCTGCTCCCTGTTGACATGATTTCCAGTACTAATATGAGATTAATTTTCAGGGGATTAACCCCCTGTAGAATTTATTCATAGTCGTTAAGATTTTCAGCCAAGAAAAAGATTATTAAGAAGTTTTAGTGTTCACTTTAGATTGCTCCATAGCATCTCTGACCATAACTGATATCTGAACCCACATCTGAAGCCCTTTTTTGTACCAGTTGATAGTTCCGCTGTAATGCATCAGTACAGCATATGGCTTAATGAATAACCTACTGTTATTAGTGGTATGTACAGAGCAAATAGCAGGGATGGGCACCTGCCTGGTAGATCTGCAGCAGAACGATACAGCGGCGCCCATGTGCTCAGACCTCTCCCTCTTCTCCAGAAACTTGGCCAGCCACAGAGAAATATGTCCTTGCATTAAGTTTATACGATGTTGACAAACACTTTATCACTATTTATCTTGCTATACATAGCAGTGTTACTGATACTACCTATCTAGAATGACTCATATATTGATGCAGGCAATGCCATGCTGGCGGGCAAGTATCAATGCCGAGGGGTGTGGTGTCCAGCAGCCCACATGATAAACCGTGCCAAGTGGTGTCTGCTTATCAGGAGAACATGTTCTGGGAAAGGATCTGCCCCATCTCAATGTTACAACATATGGACAGAGCAAACAAAATAGCATGAGCTTTAAACGTTTGCCAAAGTATCATAAAAAACCCACACATTTCCACATAAAGCCATGTACATATACCTATTAATGTAACAGGAGCGGTGATACAGTTCTCCTGATAACAATGTTGCACTGCACGCACATTTCTGATTTATGCCTTTAAAAGGTATGCTGTATAAATTCGCTATGTAAGTCATCGCTCATCTCTCAGGCCAATCTGACGGCCTTCAGTGCAGCTTCAGCAGATGGAACGGGGGAAAAAATCTGGGCAGAGTTCATCTCAGGACATCGCAACAGAAAAACTACACTGAGGCTGATGGGCTAAGGAACCGTGGAGCCGTTCTGGAGCTAACCAACTGCATAACAGGACACAAAAAAAAAGCGCCACATTTCCATTTATAAAAGAAATACTGTATTACTGTTTAGAAAGATGTTAACCCCTTAAATGCTAAAGAAATCTCCAGAGTGTTAAATGAATGGTATTGCTGGAGAGATGATTGTCTCCTGTGGTTCAGTTTTTCTTACCTTTTTATTTGAACACAAGGGACTGTGAGGCTGATGCATCAACCCTTTAAAGGACCAGTAAACTTTTTTTAATGAAAACACATATTTTATAGGGTATTTCCTGCTGAATAAAACAAGGTCACTCCCATCGCTGTCAGATGTTTTATTCAAAAATTATAGAAGTTTAATTAATCAGAAAGTGAATTTACTGTGTTTACTTCCTGATAGTTCTAACTGACAGGAAGTGAATTTACCGTGTTTATTTCCTGATAGATCTAACTGACAGGAAGTGACTTTACTGTGTTTACTTCCTGATAGTTCTAACTGACAGGAAGTGAATTTACCGTGTTTACTTCCTGATAGTTCTAACTGACAGGAAGTGAATTTACCGTGTTTACTTCCTGATAGATCTAACTGACAGGAAGTGACTTTACTGTGTTTACTTCCTGATAGTTCTAACTGACAGGAAGTGAATTTACCGTGTTTACTTCCTGATAGTTCTAACTGACAGGAAGTGACAGGCAGTTTCTATCTCATTTTATGGAACTGTATGTCACTGACTTTTCTGACTTTCCTCTCCATTAGAATCTAACAGGAAATCTAATTAGAATTTGACCACTAGAGGGCACTGCTAATGTAAAAAAACATGGGTTTAAACTGTAATAACTCTGGGAATATAAATCTCTCGGCAGTGGGAGTACCCTTATTTTACTCAATAGGAAAATCCCTACCAAATATATTTTTTCATAAGAAAAGTTTACTGCTCCTTTAAGGAACAGAAAAGCTGCTCAGCCCATCATGAACCAAAGCTTTGCCCTACTCTCTTGTGCTTTAGGGGTTAAGAAACTGGAATAATGTTGCATTAAACCAGCTGCAGGGTGTCAAATGAAAAAATCTCCAAGATCACATTAATTTAAATGGGGCTTATAAATGCTTTAATTCCTTGCATTCATTCGAGACTGCTCTAGTATACAATGGGTTACACGCACCACATACAGTCTTTGTCACACGGTGTCTCTCTCACTCTCTCTCACACACACACATGCACATACTCCCTGACTCACACACACACGCACATACAAACACACACATATACACACATACAGTCATTCACACAAAGTCTCTCTCTATCTCACACACACACACACACACACACACAGTCTCACTCTCTGCCATACACACACACACACACACACACAAATAGGACTTGATTCAATTATGTCCTTTAACCCTTTGAGTGTCAGAGGGGTACGCAACGCATTGCTTTGCAATGCGTTGCATACCCCTCTGGCACTCAAAGGGTTAAACACGTGGTAGGGAAAAAATGTATACTGGATGACAAAAAAAATGTTTAAGCTAGTATTCAATTGTTCTACCAAGAACAGAAAAGGACTTGTGGCCAAACATCCGTTTTGTGTGTTAAGTTCCCAAAATGCACGCTAAATAGCGTGAATATTGGGAATATCAAAGGAAAAAAGCAAAAGATAGGTGCCTGGAGTGTATGGAGTGCTATCCTGCATGGGGTGCCAATAGGGTTGCCACCTTTTCTTAAAAAAAAATACCGGCCATGGCATTCCCTCTATAGACTTAACATTGGACAGAAGCCAATTTTTTTACCGGCCTGCCAGTCAAATACAGGCTGGGTGGCAAACCTAGGTGCCAAAAACACTAACCTGCAACCTTTGTTTTTTAAGTACCAGCCTGCACTAAAATGGTCAAAACCGTTATAGACATGAAGGAAAGGTAAGTAAGGCATACTATCTGGAAAGCAAACATTTACCCTCATCAAATAAGGTACCACTTGCCTTTTTACCCTGGGCTGGTGTACACAAATGTTCCCAGAATGTTTCACTACTGTAGTTGTTAGTTATTATGCCAACTATAAACTATTAATTTTCATAATTTATTTTATAACTAGTTTAAGAGCCCATGTACACGGGCCACAGTGCCACCCAGCAGCCTCGGCTGGCGCCCAGAGACTCTCTGCTCACTACCCATGCTGCAGTCATGCGCAGTACAGAGTACCAGAACTCGCCGCGACTGATACAGAGCGGGGAGCTACGAATTCGGACCAGAGCCCTCTCTGCGCACCTTCCTGGGACCAAGTGCATTCGAACCAAGAGAATTCGGAACGCCCCTCTCCGTGTCAGCTGCGGTGCGTTCGGGCAGTCTGTACTGCGCATGACTGCAGTGCGGCAGTCTCTACTGTGCATGACAGCTTTTGACAAACATCCTAGCGATTTATTATATAGGAAATGACTTGCCTGTACTATAGGGGATATGATAACACTATATAAATATGTTCAGGGCCCATACAAAGGGCTCTCTAAAGACCTGTTCATTAACAGAACAGTACACAGGACAAGAAGCCACCCGCTTAGACTTGAGGAAAGGAGATTTCATCTACAACAGTGGAAGGGTTTCTTTACGGTAAGGACAATAAAGGTATGGAATTCACTGCCTGAAGAGGTGGTGCTATCGAATACATTAGATGCCTTCAAAAAGGGGCCTGGATACTTATTTAAAACAGCATAACATAGAGGGCTATGTAAGTTAGTATTGGGATGAATATTTAGTTGGGGCTTGTTGATCCAGGGAGGAATCTGATTGTCATTTGTAATCAAGAAGGAATTTTTTCCCCCCATTCAAGGCAGAATTTTAAATTGCTAATTGAGGGGGGGGGGTTGCCTTCTTTTGGATCAACGATTGTAAACAGGAATAGGAAAAGGTTGAACTAGATGGACGCAAGTCTTTTTTCAACCTAAATTACTATGTTACTAAGGAAATGAAGAAACAGCAGACAAAGCATACAATGTTGGAAAGAAGACAACCAGCCACCTGAAATGAGGGGTCATTTGCCTTTCTACCCTTAGTCTTCTGTACACAACGATTTCCAGATATTGTTGCTACAGGAAAAAACATTCCTTTTTATACTTCAATCACATCAAAGACACTAAAATGTTTCAACACCATGTAGTTGCTCACTGTATTCAGTACCTAGAGCCAGCCTGTGAAAAATGGTCCCCAACTGGGATGGGTTGATACTAGGGTGGCCACATTTCCATTCTGCCATTCCAGGACATGTGGTCACCCTACTTAGGATCAATCGCTGTTACCTTCAGGCCAGGGTCAGGGAGTCAGGGACGGGTTGGAGAACTTAGAGATGCGAGTGAGAAATGCACACTTCTTTGCACAGTAATATCAGCAGCTGCGCGCGCTGCTCACGGTCACGAGTCACAGGAAGTCACTCAGATAGATTCAGACACATCCATGCTGCTGCGTTCAGGTCTGCGCTGTCGCCATCAGCGTAAATCACATGCACACACCTCACCCAGCCAGCTAGAGCCAATGAGGAGAGGAACATTGTGCAAATCCTCTCTTTATTGGCTGGTGGCGTGATGCGTGCAGCCGAGCGTGCATGTTATTCAATGGTGACTGGTGAGTCAGTGAGTGACTGAGTGTATCTACCGGACCTGAATCCGGGACTCTCTATTGTCCCGGAGGGGTATCATTCGGGACGCGGGACACCAACCAGAATTAAGGGACAGTCCCGGGCATTCCGGGACATGTGGTCACCCTAGTTGACACGCTGTAGTGCATGCCAGGAGTATGGCTACCAGTGGAACAATGCTGATATGTCAGAGAGTGTATATTTGATCCTACGACTACTAGAGGAACAAGGTTGGGGTGTCAGACAGTCTATTATGTTGTTCTTTGGTTACCAGCAGAACAAGGCTGGGGGGTCGGACAGTATAATGTGTGGCTATAAGGTTACCAGCAGAACAAGGCTGGGGTGTCAAAACATGTATGTGTGGCTGGGGATGATGGGAATTGTAATTCTGAACAGCTGGAGGGCCACAGGTCACCCACTACTGACATTACATTAAAAATCAATTTAACAAGCTTCTTGTGGCAATGGGAAGAGTCTTTGCTCTCAGTGTTATCTCCTCTTGTCATATCAGTTGCCCAAATCCTACCCAGACCTCTCATCTCATGATCCTACCTGGAAATTCTCAGAGTGTTAACCTTGGACTCAGGTTTTTGACCTAAATCTTAGAATCTGCAAATGACTATTCATTTGGGCTCGATACAATTACCTGCATTATGAAAAACAAACTAATGTTGGTAGTTTTAAGTCACAGATTCGTATTCTATTACCTGCGCTGTGACAAATTACTGATCGATAAAATGCACAGCGGCGCTAAATTATCGCCCACTGAAATTAATGTAAAAGCAGATGAATTTGCTATTCAGTTACATGCGGTAGCTAATAACACCTGTTAAAGGGATAGTAATGCTTCATAATAAAAGCAGCTCTAATTAATCATCATAGTATTTGGACTTTGGAGAGTGGTATTTTAATTCTGTCAGAGTTGTAGTACAAGAGTAATTCAATGATAAAGTATCCCCCTCCCACCCCTTTTACTGATGTAACACTGTTCAGCCAGATCAGAAGGGAGGTGCCCAGGTAGACTGCAGAGAGGGACAATCTTCAATTAAGATAAGGGAAAAACCTGAAAAACTTGTCAAGGGGGCAGGGCTTTCATTGTTCTCATAGGAAGAAGATTGTCCCTTGCTGTTATCTGTCTGGTCTATGGACTACATTCCACATCTGAGTACAGATGGCTTACACTAGGTAAAAGGGGCGGGAGGGGAAACTTTGCTTGCGAATATCTCTCAAACCATAAAGGTTTGAGAGATAAGACTTATATCGTTCTTCATGTTTTTTTTAATGCCTACAAAATAAAATAAAGTTAAAACAAAGTATTACTATCCCTTTAAGGACTCTCCTTTTTTCAGTTAAATTAGAGCGCAGAAAACCTAGGTGATGAGTCCCTAACGCATGTTAATAACCACCAACGTGTATCACATTTGCAACTAGCGATCCGTATACTACTGACCTGTGGATGTATTGATCTGGGGCCCTAGCCCTGTATCAATACATCCAAAGTACCAAAAACATGAGAAACGAAAAAAAAAAAAATTGTCTGGGAGGTGTGATTACTGCAGGGCACATTCCGTGCCATGCGTAACCCCACATCCAAGAAGGCTGTCCATATATATAAAAGCCAGTTTCTGTTCAAATTTCCCTCGGATTGGCATGGGCAATGGGGATTTTTTTTTTTTTGTACTGGCGGAGGTAGCGACAGTGGAGACACTTTACAGGGGCATTGGATTTAATTGATTATTCTTGTTTTATAGAGACACATGAAACTTTAAAAAAGAAGAAAGAAGAAGAGGAAATAAGCAGAAACAGAAGAAATAAGCTTAGAGAAGACAAGTTAAAGGATAGGTAAACTTTTTTTTTTGAAAACACGTATTTTATAGAGCTTTTCCTGCTGAATAAAACAAGGCCACTCCCACTGCTGTCAGATGTTTTATTCAAAAATTATAGCAGTTTAAATAATCAGGAAGTGAATTTACTGTGTTTACTTCCTGATGTTCTAACTGACAGGAAGTGAATTTACTGTGTTTACTTCCTGATAGTTCTGACAGGAAGTGAATTTACTGTGTTTACTTCCTGATAGTGCTAACTGACAGGAAGTGACATGCAGTTTCTATCACATTCTGTGGAGAACTGTATGTCACTGACTTTTCTGACTTTCCTTTCTATTAGAATCTAACAGGAAATCTAATTAGAATTTGACCACTAGAGGGCACTGCTAATGTAAAAAAACATGGGTTTAAACTGCAATAACTCTGGAAATATAAATCTCTCGGCCATGGGAGTACCCTTATTTTACTCAATAGGAAAATCCCTACAATATATACTTTTTCATAAGAAAAGTTTACTGCTCCTTTAAAGAGGAAGACCAGGATGCAGAAGACCCCGCCGGACCTCAGACTTCTAGATTTTACAGATATGGGGTATTGCTCATGGGATAGTGTTAGGGCTAGTATTTTTACATTTTATTGTTAATGTTAGTGTAGTGTAGAACCAGGGGGATACTTTTAGGGTTAGTGATTAAGAGGGTGTTAAATATGGAGCTTTAGCTAGTTTCCTTTGAAACACTATATAGTGTGTGTTGTGGGAACGAACAGCTATGACAAACGGTGGGCTGCAAGTCATGTTCCTGCGGTCAACGTTTATTGTAGTTCATGTTGGTAGGGCAATTGAATTCCGACGGTACAACTATGTGTGTACCAGCCGGAACTCATTTTGGCCCTTCCATTGGTTTTACGGCTCAAATTGAATCAAGCCCTTAGTGTCAACGCTTTTCTCGAATGTTTTTGAGAAGTGATGTCTCAGAATTGTTGAATGTTAATGGTTCCTTGATCACTGACTGGATCACATCTGCGTTAAAGCATATAGTGATGCATATGCAGCTCCTTGAATCTACTTACCAATGGTGTTGAGGCTTAATATTTCAGAGATCTCGTGGTGATCTAATTTCAGAAGTACCCAAGTGTGCTCATGCTGCTCAGTTAAATTTCCATCAGTGGGGTTGGCTTTTGATAATCAGTGGGAGGTTTTAAAAGGAGAAAGAAATAGAAGAAAGAGGAATCTCTTGTTGCAGATAATTGTTCTTACAGTTGGGATAAAAGCTTCTGTAGTGTTGATGGGATCCGGGATGCTGGAAGACCTAGACAAGCGGCGATGGTAAGAGGTTACATAATTAAGAAGACAGATAGGATAATCTTTTGCCAGGATTGCTGCAATCAAATAGCTTTCTCCCAGGTACATGCATTCAACAAGTAGTAGATCAGTTTGACAGATTGTTGGGATAGGCTTAAGCAGATGACATTTAAGGTATTTTCTGAAATACTACCTATGTCATGCCCTACACTAGGAAGGCAACAGGAGATTAGGAAGTTGCTAAAGTTTTGGTGTAAGCAGGAATGGTTTGGGTTTCTAGAGCCCTGGGCTACTTTTTTTCGTTGATGGCAAAATTTATAGTAGAGATGGATGGAGCCTTAGTGGAAGGGTAGCAGTCGTGCAAGGGGATGGGATGGTAAAATGGCTGGAGGAGACTAAACTAAAAAAAGGTGGGTGAAACAACACCACATAGGGTAGAAGAGGACACTGCATTAGAGAAGGAGCATGGGGTGGACAGGGGTGTAGGGCTAGTCCAGGTAATAGAGAGATGTCTATGTTAAAGCCTGATAAAGAGAAAATAAATATTTCAAAGAATGCATATCTTCAGAATGGCTATAACACACTAGGGGCATATATAATACAAAGATGTTGACGTGCCTTTGGAGAATCCCAACTTCTGCTACAAATGGAAAGGATTCTCATACAGGAAATGTGATCATGATGGGCAATTTTAAATAATGATTTGAGAAATTAGTCTTCACAAGCAATAAAGGTAAATCATAAGTATGCTTAATGACATCTTCATGTCCAAACTAGCAAAGAAGCCAACTAGATATTAGTCCTTTCTGGACCTAGTTGCCTCAAAGTATTCTGAAACTGTATACAATATACAGGTAAGGTTGTATTTGGGTGCAGTGCAGAGCAGAGTTGAAATAAAACATTCAAGTTATAAGAGGCTAATTTGACAATGCTAAAAGCAGTACAAGAGGACATTGAACTGGTTGTAGTGATCAAAGATACAAATGCTCAAGAAAGACGGAATTTGTTCAAAATGTTTTTGATAAATATACTCACCAAATAAATAAATACAAGAGGAACATCATAAGACAAATATGGCTTAACAAAAAGGCTTGCAGGAATATAAGGAATTAGAAGCACATTTCTTAATTTCAGAATGTGAGAGGCATCATTTGAAAGTTAAAAAAATACCATAGCATCTGCTGACAAGCAGTTTGGCTAGCTAAAATCTAAAATTAGAAAATTGCTGCAAAAGAGCAAGAAAAATCTCAAACATTTCTACAAGAATATAAACAGCAAAAAGATGAAGGTTGATATTGGGCGACTTAAAACTGAGACAGGGGATTAACTACGAGGATAAAGCTATGACTTGCACCTTACACAAATTGTTTCCTACTGTATATACATAGGAAGCAACAATGATAGGTTTTTGGTAAACAGCGAGAATCACATAAACGTATCCATCATGTACATGGGTTACCCAGGACAAAGTCCAAAAGAGACTGGAAAAGGCTATGGAGAATAAAAGTATGTGGATCTTATGGAATATACACAAGTGTACTTAAAGGGGAACTACCACCTCGCAATAACTTAAGCTTGATTGACTGCTCATCTGGCGACTAGCTGCTTAGTAGCGCTAGTCGCCAGAAATATTACCCGGTTCTGCAGATATCGGCGTTTTACCGATGGTGACAGGAGCAGGAAGCACGGACGTCTCTTCAAAGTGACGTCCGTGCGCCTGCGCTGAGCCGACCGGCTCAAAAGGGACTGACAGCGCAGGCGCACGGACGTCACTGTGAAGAGACGTCCGTGCTTCCTGCTCCTGTCACCATCGGTAAAACGCTGATATCTGCAGAACAGGGTAATATTTCTGGCGACTAGCGCTACTAAGCAGCTAGTCGCCAGGTGTGCAATCAGTGAATCTTAAGTTATTGCGGGGTGGTAGTTCCCCTTTAAGGAACGTAAGCCCATACTTATAAAAGCAAACTGGAGTTAACCAACTGCACCAGAGGGAAGGGACAAATAAAAATTCCTAAATTACCAGGTATTTAGGGTTCTGCCATTCAGGGACACTGCAGGGAGAAAAGCACATCACACAGTTCTAAACACTAAAGGGAGAACTGTCCATTGACTGCTGTGACTGAAAACAATTTCTGTGGTGGGCAATAAGAAAATGTACATAATGCCAAAGCATTACACTATCTTTGGAAGCCATTTTCTTGTTGTCCAACAGAGGCATCACTTCTTGTCACAGTAGACAATGGACAGTTCTTCTAGTGTGTAGAACTCTGTGCTCTGGAGTCATCATTTCGGGACTTTGTATTGTCCCAGATGGGGGCTGCCAGAGACAAGGGACATGCATATAAAATCAGAGACTGTCCCAGGCAATCAGGGACATGTGGTCATCATACATGCACTTGTATAAAGCTTTTTAACCCATTGAATACTAGAGAGGTCTCCAATGCATTGTGAGATCTCTCTAGCCTCCAAGGGGTTAAAAGGTCAATTTAATTTAACAGGAATTTTTACTTGTCCCATTTGATGCAGCTGGTTTACTCCAGAATATCTCCAATTTGCTTTTATAAATGTGGGCCTTAACAGTAGGCCAGAAAAATGCAGCTCCGTAGGGAAGCGCAAACGCACTCTCTGGGGCTACTGGGAGGGAGGTGGGAAGTCCTGAGGAGGCGTGCCGCACATACAGGGTGCCACACATTGCGGAAGTGCCCGTTTACAAGACTTCATATCTCCACTGTTGGGCAACTAAAAATAAAAACAGTAACATCGCTAACATTACTTTTTCCCATACAACCCGTGCGCAAATTATTTTTTTAAGTGAATGTTCCCCTTTAATATGTATAGATTCACTCTCATCAGGAATAGTGCCCTGTAACTGAAGGATAATAGCTCTAGTACCAATATTCAAAAAGGGGGCAAGATCCAAACCAGGGAATTACAGACCTGTGAGCTTGACTTCCATAGTGGGTAAGATATTAGAAGGGTTACTAACTGATAGTATTCAGAACTATGTGAAGACAAATAACATTATTAGTAGGAAACAGCATGGTTTTATGAAGAACAGATCATGTCAGACTAACTTAGTTGCATTAAGTAGTAATTTGGACAAGGGAATTGCTGTTGATGTAGTATACTTGGAGTCTGCAAAAAACTTTCATACAGTGCCTCACAAGTTACTGCATAAATGTGGGAAGTGCATCATTCAAATGGGTATTTTAACCCCTTGAATGAAACAGAGGTCTCCAATGTTTTGCTTTGTTCTGTAGCATTCAAGTTGTTAAAAGCATCATTTAACCCTTTGAGTGCCAGAGGGTTATGCAACGCATTGCAAAGCAATGCTATGAGTACCCCTCTGGCACTCAAAGGGTTAAACCAATGTTCTTTTTTTTAAAATTTGTTTGCAATGACACCGCTGATTTTCCCCGGGATCTCTTCAGTTCTCAACACATCAGCCTCTCAGTCTTTTTAACCCATTGAGGACGCCACTCCTCCTGCTCCTTTTACTGATGTAACACCGCTCACCTCAGAGAAGCAAGACTGTCCGGATGGATCACAGAGAGGGACAATCTTCAGTGATCATAAGGAAAAACCTGTCGGGGGGCAGGGTTTTCCTTATGATCACAGTAAGAATTTGTCCCTTGCTGTGATCTGTCCGGTCAAGAGACCAGATTCCACATCTGAGGGGAGGTGTCTTATACTAGGTAAAAGGGGCAGGAGGGGGATACTTTATCATTCAATTACTCTTGAACTACAACTCTGACAGTATTGAAATAACACTCTCCATGGCTCAAATACTATGAAGATTAATCGGAACGGCTGTTTTTGTGAAACATTACTATCCCTTTAACCCCTTAAGGACTGTGCGGTCCAGGGACGGGCTGTGCTGGAAGAGCACAGCGCTTTTTTTTCTTTCAATCAGCAGGCCAGGTGATCACAGCGCACCATGTAATCGAGCTATGACAACGTATTTATGTGATGAGCCAGGACCATCACCAGTCCTTAACCCCTTAACGACCGACTGGAGTACGGCTGGCCGTTAAGGACCATCGGTTATTTTTTTTATTTTTTGGTTGCAATGGATTCCAGGGTCGCTGAGCGGCTTGCAGCCGCGTGGCAATCCCGTAATTCAATGACGTACATGCCAAGACCGCCACTTTTCTTTAAGTGTCACGTCAAGGGTCCTTAAAGGGGATCTTTCACTCATATACTAGTTGGTATTAAATGTTAGGTTATATACACAGTTGGAGGGTCGTATATGGCAGCTCCTGAAGATGGAAGACTCGACAGCTTTCTCTCGTAACTCTTCTGCCTCCTATCTTGGCATTGGGTCACCCTGGGTAGACAATGTCTCCTGACTTCTGTTGGGACCTCTTGATTTACTAATTCTCTCTTCGGCCTGGCTTTGGCCTATCTACTGCATTTCCCTTCCCTCTTCTTTCCCCTACCCCCCCCCCCCCTTTTTGTTTTTCTTTTTCTCGCTATCTCTCTCCTCTTCTCTCTTTTCTTTCTCTGTTCCTTCCATTGTCCCGTTGGAGCCTTCATGCCAGAAATGTTTTGAATTGCCCCTCCGAGATGCTCTGTGTGGAACCGCCTTTATGTCATGATGGTGGGTTGGGTCTAGGCTGGGACTCCTATTTTCTGGGTATATCCCGGCTTTGTCATTTTTGCATGTGTCATCGTGTATTGTAATTTCTTTCTTTGTTATAAAACTTTAATAAAGACTGAATTTAAAAAAAAAAAAAAAGGTTATACAGTTACTAGGTGGAATACAATATTAATTTCCTTTTAAAAATCATTATTTGGCCGAAATTCAACGAGTAACCATTATCCTGTTCCCTTCTTCAGGAAAGACTGTGGTTACCAGCTCTGCACTGCAGTCTGTCACTCTTCCTCTGATCCCCTCCCTCTATCCAGCCTCCTCCAATGACGGAGGCTTTCTGCGCGTAAGCTGGAGCACTCTCATTGACCAGAGACCAGACCAGCTTACATGTAGAAATCTTCCGTCATTGGAGGAGGCTGGATAGAGGGAGGGGAGAAGAGGCAGAGTGACAGACTGCGGTACAGAGCTGGTAACCGCAGTCTGTCTGGAAGCAGGGAGCAGGGCAATGCTTACACGTTGGATTTCTGCCACATAATGATTTTAAAAAGAAAATTAATAGAGTATTCCACCTACTCACTATATAACCTAACTTTTAAGACAAACTTATATGGGGGTTATAGATCCCCTTTAAGGAGTTACCTCTGGGATAGCCGTGACATTCCTTGCATGCCATGTGTCGTTAAATCAATCAGGTCTTATTTTCATTTGTGCAATCCAGAATCTTTCCAATTCTCTTATGGACACAAATTCCAGAATGATAGCTCCACTGTGTGTGTGTGTGTGTGAGTGTGTGTGTACAAATAGATCCACCAATAAGAACCGGAACAATTCTGGACCAAACCAACTATGCCATTACGGTTGCCCCCTTTTCTTCAAAAAAATACCAGCCAAGGCATTCCCTCTATAGACTTAACATTGGAAAGAAGCCAATTTTTTACCGGCCTGTCTGTAAATTACCAGCTGGGTGGCAAACCTATATGCCATAGGCAGGGCTTAAAATTTTAAGTCCGTTGCTGCTAGCCAGACCTGAAAAGTTACTCGCCACTGCAAGCCATAACATACCCACCAGGACTGAATTTCTACTCGCCAGGGCTGAATTTTCACTCGCCATTGGTTAGTAGCGAGTGGAAATTTTGAGCCCTGCTATAGAGATGCAAATAAATAATCCCTAATGATCTAAAAGGGGTTTTAACTCCTTGCATGCTAGAGAAGTCCCTAATTCTTTGCATAGTGATATGTTGGGACCTCATTAGCTTTTTTGTAGGGACTGAATTCTCCATATAAGAATTTCGGACATTTGTCCCGTAAGATGCAAATGGTTTGCCCCCAAACTGATCCCCTTTTCCCCCTGTGTGCAATACTTTTAGCTTGCCAGTCTCATCGTCCTCTGCTGAACACGGCATCTAAAATGGCTTGTGCTCCCCCTGCTATTCCTAAATGGGTTTCCTAGGAGATAATGGCCCTTATTTACAAGACTCCAAATGAGACGAGCGGCTAATTTGACAGATCTGCGCTTGGAAACGGACACCTAAAATTCTTTTATTAGTCAGAATTAAATAAGAAAAGTAGCGTGCCTATTGGCACACAGTGCTATGAATTCCCCTCCTCCCCCCAATCCTAGCCTCTCCCTTAACCCTTTGAGTGCCAGAGGGGTACGCAACGCATTGCTTTGCAATACTTTGCGTACCGCTCTGGCACTCAAAGGGTTAACCACTGGACCCCCCGCACTCACTCGCTCATATTATTATGGTTAAGCTCCACACGGTGGGTGTTATCTTTGAACCATTAGTTATTCACTTCTGCGATATTTGAGACATGTACAGTGTATGCTGGAGACAAAATAAGATTTAAAGGACCAGGAAACTTTTATTATAATAAATACATAAAAAAAAAGGATATATTGTAAGTCCTTTCATACTGATTAAAACAAGAGTACTGTCAGAGCTGGATTTACATTCTAGGCTCCCCTAGACAAGGCACTCTATTTCTCCTTATTAGGGTGGCCACATTTCAATTCTGCCATTAAGGGACACCGTGTAGAGAAGAGCGCACCACACAGTTCTGAACACTAGAGGGAGAACTGCCCACTGACTGCTGTAACAGAAAGTGATGCCTGTGGTGAGCTACAAGATAATGTACATCACGCCCAAAGCCCTAGACTAGCATTACACTGCAACACATTTGCATTGCAGCTTCCAATTGATGCTAGGATCAAGGCTCAGTTATCTCTCTAGTGTTTTGAGCTCTGTCTGGAAGCCATTTTCTTGTAGCCTAGCAGAGGCATCACTTCCTGTCACAGTAAGCAATGGGCAGTTTTCCTTCTAATGTTCAGAGCTCTGTCTGGAGGCCATTTTCTTGTAGCCCAGCAGAGGCATCACTTTTCTGCCACAGTAGTATAGTGTAGTATATAGATCTCTGTGCCCTGGTGTCTTCATTCCGGGACTTTGTATTGTCCCAGGAAGGGGCTGTCTGTGAAAAGAGACACACACACTTAAAATCAGGGACTGTCCCGGGCAATCAGGGACGTGTGGTCACCCTAATCCTTATCTCCACCCATGGCCACATCCCTACTCATCACATGTCTCTGCTTCCAGTCCCATCCTTTATTTCCTAGCACGGGAAATGCCCATGCCCTATAACAACCAAGAAAAAGCTTTAAACCCTTGGCATGCTTGCTGTCTGTCCCTTATTTCCAGTGACAGTTCCTGGTTTTGGCTCCCTGTTCCTGTACCCCGCTGCCCCTGATTTTGTCCCTTTTTAAAATAGAATTTCAACCCTATATACCAGTAGTTCCCAACTCTCTCCTCTAGGGGGCACCTAAAAGGTCATGTCCGTACGATTTCTCTGCTTGTGCACAGGTGAGTTAATGAAATGACTGATCCTCTGATTAACTCACCTGTGCCCAAGCAGGTAAATCCTAAAGACATGACCTGTTAGTCGCCCCGTAGAGGAGAGTGCTGTGAACCACTACTAAATGTTATGTGTTGGTCATGTACAAAGTTAATGGGTCATACACTTCCCAACATGGTAAAACTGCTTATTTATATGATTACATGTAGTATTTTGGAGTGTGCATTGTCTATTCAGCTGTTCAAGTGCAGGCTTATGCCTGGTATATGAGTTTTCCTACTAGCTCTGTACCTCACAGTTACAGACACTGTTATGGATAACGTGTCCCTGGAATTTTTGAATGTTGGCAATATTGAAATACTTATTTAAATCAACGGCCATTTGGGGGATTTTATTCATCATCCCTATGCGTAGTTGCTTTGCTCTAGAAATGATCCCTTTCTCACCAAATTCTGCTACATTCTCTCACTCCGCCTCCATGCAACAACAATACGGACTGAAGCTGGCGATTCATCTAATTAAATCTTTGTAATCTCTGAAAAAACTAGATTGCCGAGTCTTCTTTATAATAAAAGTAACACACTGCGCTATTTTAAACAACTTAAAGCGGAACTAACACCGATAACAAACGTTGTCTTTAATAATTCCCTATCTGGGCGCGCGGATGTCTCTAGGGCAAGATGCCCGAGCTCCGTCCTGCCTGTCAGCCGAGGATCACTTCAAATTTCTCCGTGAAGAGGTAATACTTCTGGCGACTAGCACTACTAAGCGGCTAGTCGCCAGATAGGGAATTATTAAAGACAACGTTTGTTAGCGGTGTTAGTTCCGCTTTAATATCTTATGAAGTACAGAAATGTATCTGTAGAAGGATCCCCCTCCCACCCCTTCTGGCCGCCTCCCATTGAATCTCTAATCCAATCGTGGGACAGGACGGATGCGGCGAGGGACAAACTTAAAGGGATAGTAATACTTGCAAATTACTAATCCCCATATTGTAGGCATGTTAAAAAGAAAGTTACTATCCCCAGTGTCGTCTCTCAAACCCTTATGGTTTAAGAGATGATGGTGCTCAAAGTTCCCTCCTCCATCCCCCTTCCCTAACTGAACGCTGAACGCTGACTGCAGGGATATCCGGTTTTACGTGCATCAGGCGGCTCTGCAGCAGAGACGAGATCGCGTTAGAAAAAAAGAATAATTTCACTGAAACAGTCTTGTACGTGTGCTTACAAACCATGCACACGTAGAAGACCGTTTCAGTGAAATAATTCTTTTTTATAAACGCGATCTCAGCTCTGCTGCAGAGCCGCCTGATGCACATAAGACTGTCGTACGACAGCTTCCCCTGCAGTCAGCATTCAGTCAGGGAAGGGGGAGGGAGGAGAGAACTTTGAGCGCTATTATCTCTCAAACCATAAGGGTTTGAAAGATGACACTGGGGACAATAAGTTTCTTTTTAACAAAAATACAATATGGTGATTAGTAATTTGCAATTGTTACTATCCCTTTAAGTCAGTAAGTATAAGGAAAACTCCCTAGACTAAGGAGGGGGATCCTCCTACAGTTAATATCTTATGAACTACAGAAATGTAAGTTGTTTAAAATAACATAATTTGTTACTTTTATTATAAAGAAGACTCGGCGAGCTTGATAGATTACTATCCCTTTAAAGGCACTCATCTTAAAGTGTATCAGTCACCTTGACTCGGGTTTGCATATTTGGAAATGTCATTAAAAATTGCGTCATGTTAGCCAAAAGTTCAGGAAATATTCATACTTGTTACCGTCTGCTGATTGTGGTATCTGTGAAGTAACAGTGATATTCCATATTCTAATTAAGCTTATCAGTGATATTTCATATGTTAATGAAGCTATGTGCTGCATCGGGTGACTTTTACTTTTCCCAGAAATAAAACAGTGAATATTTTCTAAACTAGACATCTGCTGCATTTTTGGTTATCATGACACATCGGCAGTTTTAAATATAGTTTTCAAATACGTTAAAAAAAAAAAAACCAAGGTGATAGGTCCACTTTAAAACAACATATTAGCCCCCTGATAAAATTATAACTCATTGGGCCTTATGTATAAAATCACTGATTTAATTAGAGGTGCATTTTTTAACTCATTGAATGCTAGAGTGGTCTCCAAATAATTGCAAGACCTCTCGAGCATTCAAGCAGTTAAATGCCCCAAAATTAATTTTTCTTTGTCCCCTTTAATGTACCCTAGAATTGCACAATTCTCCTTTTATGCATAGCGCCTCATGTCCCTGTTTCACTGGGAAGGAATCCCATAGAGTGCTGTTGTAAACTCCCCCCAAAACAACACAAGTTCTAAATACCTTGTCTGTTTAAACTCAACATATTTATTGTTGTAACGATCACAAATGTGTAAATAAAATTCGCAAGATGAGTAGATATCTTCTACACGATGTGGGTGGGCTGTGCTAAAACAATAAATGAAAATAAAACAAAAAACAGCCGTTGGAACAGACCTTAACCCGAGGGTTTTAATTATGTAATCAGCGAAAGAGTAGGTTAGAAACCTTATTTTGAATGCCAACCTCTTGTTCTTAAGAAAAGGTTTAATTCTTTGATTGCCAGGATGCCAGCCAATCGTCTGAAACTCAAAGGGGCATAGCAACTGCATTACAGGTGCCACATCTACATTCTTATTGATCAAATAGTGATTTTAACGTGCTGAATGCTAAAAAAATCTCCTGGGCATTGCTAATCCTCCCTTCTACATTGCTAAGTCTCTTCAACATATTACTAACTCAGACTCTTTCCAAAGCATTGCTAAATCTCTCCAAACTGCAAAGTCTCTTCACTCATTGCTAAGTATCTCTAGCACATTACTAGGTCTCTGCAATGCATTTCTAAGTCTCTGAAATGCATAGCTAAGTCTCTCCAACACACTGCTAAGCCTCTCTGAATTTCTAGGTCTCCCCTTTTTGCTATGTCTCGCTCTGATACCTTTCTAGGTCTCTCTAATGCATTGCTAAGTTTCTCCAACAAATTGTTAGGTCTCTCCAACATATTGCTAAGTCTCTCCTCATTGTTAAGACTTTCTAACACGTAACTAAGTCTCTCTGATACATTAAGTCTCTCCAACACATTGCTAAGTCTATACACATTGTTAAATCTCTCCAGCACACTGCTATGTCTCTCTACATTGCTAAGTCTCTTTAACACATTTCTAAGTCTCTCTAACTCATTTCTAAGTCTCTCTAACTCATTGCTAAGTCTCTCCACTTTATTGCTAGGTCTCTCCACCACATTGTTCGGTCTCTACACCACATTGCTAGGCCTCTCAGCTTTGTTAAATCTATATTGCAAATGCTCCCCAACACGTTGCTAAGGCTATTCAACATTTTGCTAGTGTTCTCTGCATTGGTAAGTCTCTCCAACACATTGCTAGGTCTCTCCAACTTATTGCTAAGTCTCTTCAACTTATTGCTAGGTGTCTCTAACACTTTGCTAAGTCTTACTGAATTGTTAAGTCTATATAACACATAGCTAAGTCTCTGCAACACATTGCTAGGTCTCTCTGCATTGCTAAGTCTCTCCAACACACTGCTATGTCTCTCCACATTTCTAAGTCTCTCCACCACATTGCTAGGTCTCTCCATCACATTGCTAGGTCTCTCAGCATTGCCAAATCTCCCCAACACATTGCTAAGGCTCCCCAACATATTGCTAATATTATCTGCATTATTAGGTCTCTCTAACTTATTGATATGTCTCTCTGACAATTTGCTAAGTCTCTCTGCATTGGTAAGTCATTCCAACACATTGCTAGATCTCTAGCACTCAATGAATAAAAAGCCCCATTTAAATCAATAGGTACGGTGGGAATGTATACAGTGTGTTACATATGGCGCAGTTGGTCTGACACAGAATTACTCCATTTTTCTTTCATTTGTAAGGTCCCAAGACTCTGACTACACCCCTTCTTTTGATCTGTTTTAATCTAAATCTACCCTAATAATAACCCCCACTTACTACAACAGCCCCCTTACTAAGGCCAGAAAATCCTAATAGCCCCTTGAGTAAATTCTGTAAGGATTTATTCTCCAAAATTATTATTTATTAGTACTGAATAGCATGTCCATGGAGGTAGACATGATTTTTTTGCTGAGGAATTTCAGGACTTCAAACTCCTCTGACTGCGTAAGAAGACTGCATTTTGAGATGTTTGGAGGCTTGGAGCGCTGCAAAAAGACCCAATAAACACACAACTGATTCATAGCGGCCATTAACATTTCTCCGTCGTCCAATACAGGTTACTGGTAACTTTGGGTAGGCGACCTGCCCCTTTAAGTAAGACAGGAAACTTTCTTGAATAAGAAGTGCTGGGTGGAGCCTACCTTCCCTCTCAGCCTGCAGTAGCCAACACTCTCCAGTTAGATTGTTTCCTTTGAAGAGGAAAGACAGAGAAGCTGTTCTGCTTTAGTTTTAGTGTTTTATTGTTTTCTATTAGATATGGAATACCACCATTAGGCGGGTTACCATTTACTGACAATTCCCAGTGAATAGCTCAGTTTCCAGGTGCTATGATGGACCTTTTAGCCCTGAGGGAAAAATCTTGCTGGACAAGTTATTTTCCAGGAGTGGCCCACGGAGGCTTCTTCTTAAATACATGGTAATCTGAAGACAGAAGACATGCTTAGAATGACAGTAACCCCTTGAGTGCTGAGGCCCACTTGTCCCACGCTTACTCTCCGCAGAGAGTTCTCCATTAGAGTTCCTATTACATACTCCTGCACTCATTGGGTTTGTCTGTATGTCTGTTGGGGGGCTTGGAGCAGTGTTTCTGTGGTAATTCAACCCTTTGTATGCTATTTTGACATGTTTTGGGTACTTTTCAACACTTTCCCGGTTGGGGGGCAGTGTTTCTTTCACTTTTACTTTGTTTTCTGGTGTATTTGCTAATTTTTTTACTTCAATGTAAATTCTGTAAAGTTTGTGAAGGCGCGTTTTTACCGCATAGACGCCATGATCCATTCACCTCTATGAGACTTTACTGTTTGGGACATATCTCTACAACCGCTCATCGTAGCGACTTCAGAGACGGCTCATTATGTTTGTCTACCCTTGTTCTATGATCCGGTTCATGCTCTGAGTGTTTTGGGGGGCTCGGGGGGCTTCGGGCACTGTTTGGGGTACTTGTACAGGGAAACTAAATTTCCCATGAACGCTTGCTTCGTGCTCTTGTTACTGATTGGCTCCCGTTGCGGTCGCCATTTTCTTTCATCCCTTCAAGAGTATCCTACGCAGGGCTGGAGCTTTCCTTCTCTCCTCAGCTGATTAACCCTTCGTCTGCCAGATAAGTGAATTTTAGCAATTTCTGGGGGTGAAATTTTAATCTTAAACACTGTTTAGCGTATACCAGATATATTGAGACGTTTGTGTCACTGTGAGAATGTCTAATCCGTCTGAACTTTGAGCTAGGCCTAAGACTAAGGACCCTGAGATGTCTGTGACCCCCATTGCACATTGTTCCTTATGTCAATCAGGGTTACCTAGAGAATACTCAGGTCTTTTATGCCCTACATGCGCTGCTGCCCCTGTGTCACCTCCAGGGACCTCCAGCCATGTATTAGAGCCAACTTGGTTACAGGAGTTCAAGGCTATTACTAAAGACTTAAAGTCTACCTTACAACTGTTATCATCTCAAATGAGTAGGGTCTTCCAGGCTTGGCAACCCCCTGTATCCATCAGATCATCCCTGCCTAAACCGCAGGGGATACCTGATATGTCTGATTCATCTGAAGAGGAACTCTTAATGGATTCAGATGACAAGGGTAATTCTGTGAAGGTGTCTTCCCAGTTTTTTTGAGGACCCACTTGAGGCTGACCCTGACCCCTCTAAGAGAAAAGGATTTAACAGGTAAGACTAAAATCCTATTTTTCTCGGAGGCAGAGATAAGTGGGAATTTCTTACGAGGTGTCAGTGTCCCTTTAAAGCTGAACTTTTATGCTAATAACATTGCCCCCAAATAAATTACTAACCTAGCAATATGCAAAGGCATACTATCCTTAACCCTTTGAGTGCCAGAGTGGTTCGCAATGCATTGCAAAGCAATGCATTGTGTACCACTCTGGCACTGAAAGGGTTAAAGGGATAGTAATACTTCGTTTTATCTTTATTTTATTTTGTAGGCATTAAAAAAACACGAAGAACGATATAAGTCTTATCTCTCAAACCTTTATGGTTTGAGAGATATTCACAAGCAAAGTTTCCCCTCCCGCCCCTTTTACCTAGTGTAAGCCATCTCTTCTCAGATGTGGAATGCAGTCCATAGACCAGACAGATAACAGCAGGGGACAATCTTCTTCCTGTGAGAACAATGAAAGCCCTGCCCCCCTTGACAAGTTTTTCAGGTTTTTCCCTTATCTTAACTGAAAATTGTCCCTCTCTGCAGTCTACCTGGGCACCTCCCTTCTGATCTGGCTGAGCATTGTTACATCAGTAAAAGGGGCAGGAGGGGGATACTTTGTCATTTAATTACTCTTGAACTACAACTCTGACAGAATTGAAATAACACTCTCCAAAATCCAAATACTATGATGATTAATTAGAGCTGCTTTTATTATGAAACATTACTATCCCTTTAAGCCTAATAAGTCATTGGTATTGCAGAAAAAACACATCTTCAGCAGGAACCAGAGGACAGACCTTGCAGACATCATGGAGGAAATGTACCTCTGAGTCTGCACTGTCTGTCCCATTCACTGCCAGCATTGGTGAGTGCTGGTCCTTGGTACCTTAAGGCACTGGAAGGGACTGACCGCGCAGCAGCACAGAGCTTCTCTTGTAAGCTCTGTGCAGCCCAATGCCTGCCGAAGATGTGTTTTTACTGCAATACCACTGACTTATTGCGTTTGAAGGAGCAGTAAACTTTTGTTATGAAAATACATTTGTTGTAGAGCTTTTCCTGCTGAGTGAAACAAGGTCCCTCCCACCACTGTCAGTTGTTTTATTCAGAAGTTACAAATGTTCAAATAATCATGAAGTGAATTTACTGTGTTTACTTCCTGATAGTTCTAACTGACAGGAAGTGAATTTACTGTGTTTACTTCCTGATAGTTCTGACAGGAAGTGACTCAGCAGTTTCTCTCACATTCTGTGGAGAACTGTATGTCTCAGACTTTCCTCTCCATTAGAATATAACAGAATAACTAATTTGAATTTGGCCACTAGAGGGCACTTCTAATGTAAAAAAACGCAGGTTTAAACTGTAATAACTCTGGAAATATGTATCTCTCAGCAGTGGGAGCACCCTTATGTTACTCAACAGGAAATGCCCTATGATATCTTTTTTTCATAAAAAAAGTTTACTGCTCCTTTAAAGGGATAGTAATACTTAAAATGTAAAAAACAAGAGTTCACGCTATTACCCATAGCCTTTGTGCTCTATCCACGATCCCCAATCTGAGTACTCTAGCCTTTACTCTCCCCTGCAGGAGAGTTGGTGCTGTCTGTGTATTCCCATTCTGGGTTTACTTCCAGCTTCTCTGAGGTTTGTCATCCGGCCTTGCGGCTGGCACCTTTAATTCGGCCAACGCTACACCACAGGTCTATTCAGGCAGCCTACGAACCTGAGCTCTGCTCCCTAGCGTCACACCCCAGCACTTCCTCTCCTGCAGGCTACCCGCCCTTGACAGATCTCTAACGCATTGTGAAGGAATGAGTTAGTGATCTCTTTAGCAACTGAGGGGTTAAAGCTTTTTTGTCCTTGATTATTATAGGGCAAGGATATTTTCTGGGCAAGGAAACAGTGAATGGGCTTGGGGGTGGTCATAGGTGGCGCTATAGTGCTTTGCCTGGGATGTCTGGGATGTAAATACAGCTCCGATCCGTGGGTTCCAAATCGTATGGAAAATTTCGGAACTGCTATGATCCATAGAAGTAATTTTTTGAGTTCATAACTCTTTTGTTTCTTTGATTTAATACAATTAAGTATGGAGGTAGTAGACTTGATCCTGTGTTCTGCAAATGCATGTCTACCCTCCAACGTGATAAAACCAACAGCATCTTATCTTCTAGTCAACCGTTCAGCTGGTTTAGACAAAAAAATGTCCAAGGGTTGATACCTGTATCGTCACATAGCACCAACTGGAGTAGCATTTGTATGTATTTCCAGATTTTTTAATATCTTGACAATCCCACCAAACGTGCAGGTATGTGTCAGTTTCATAGCAGCCTTTCGAGCAAAAATTGCTTCTGTGTGAGTAGTTTTAATGCCTCCTATACACGAACTGAGCTTTATAGGAAGTGCACAGGAGACATTAAAACTACTCACAAAGAGACAAATGTCTGTGTGAGAGATCTGCAGTTGGGTGGCCATGGTAACTAATCAGCTGATCATTCAGCTAGTTCTCAGAGAAGTGGAGGGAGGGGGCAGATCTTATAAATTTCATTATTCCAAAACGAGGGAGTATTATAGAGCGTGACTGACATCAGTGACACTTTAATTCCTTACAGTGCTTTGCATTAAAGAGAATATAAAGCATTACTATTCCTTCAAGTTATCTAATTGCTGTAGGACACATTTTTTTCAGTATTTTATGTGTTACAGAACACATCATTGTCATTCATTCTGCTAGTGTGATAAATGATAAGCGTGTGATGCTAACCATTAGCCACACTTCTTTATGCCAATAATTTTAAGGTACATAAAATGTAATTGAAGTGTATCCCCAGACACCCATATCTATAAATCTCATTAAAATGTGATGCCCCACATCCCAATAGGCAGGCTAATGCAAAAATTAGCAGAGACAACTGATGTCAATTATTAGAGAATATGCTTAAAGCTTCCTGGCATCACACGTACATACAAAAAATACTTTGTCTCCCAGTAACACAAATTGTACTATAAAACTGTAATTTCTGTTATTGTGTTTTCCAGGTGCATCAATGTATGTGAACTGTATTTAGGTATAAGTTGTCATGTTATAATAAAAGTTACTATTCTATAAAAATAAAAAAGGAAAATTAAATGAATACTAATGATAGTGTATGTCTGTGTGTGTTTGTATGAACAGGTGAGTTTGTGTGAATGCTTGTGTCTGCATGTATACATATGTGTTTGTGTCTGTGTATCTGTCTGTATGTATGTTTTGTGTGTGTGTATGATTGAGTGTGTATGTTTATGTGTGTTCATAAGTGGGTGTTATGTAGGTTCTAATTGAAGAGCCCGTTACACAGGCCACAGTGCCACTGCCAGCTGGTCGCGGGGCAGTCATGCGCAGTAGAGACTGCCCGCGCCACGGCTGATACAGAGCTGGACGCTCTGAAGGCGTTACACACATCTGAGGCGTTACACACGTTTCAGCGAATTATTATATAGGATGTGTGTCTATATTTCCATATATATATGTGTATGTGTATGTATATGATTTTGTGTGCTCAGTTTGTGTGTCTGTGTGTATATATATATACATATATATATACATATGTGTACATATATATACATCTCCATAGTACAACTGCTCAGACATATATTCTATAGCTTTCACAAAAGGCCAGCACTCACGGGACTTTTCACAAAAACATATCTTTTACTAGTTTGACGTTTCGGTCCTACATGAACCTTTATCAAGAACACATTGTGTTCTTGATAAAGGTTCATGTAGGACCGAAACGTTGAACTAGTAACAGATATGTTTTTGTGAAAAGTCCTGTGAGTGACGGTCTTTTGTTGAAGATATATATATATATATATATATATATATATATATATATATATATATATAATTGGCAATGTATGTGTATGAATATGCAGGGGTATTACTATGCTAAGCACTGGGGCCTGCAGAGCAAGAAGTGCCTGCAGCAGAGCTGACATCTGGAAGGTGGCGTTGAAAAAGACCCTCAGTCTCCATGTCTCTTCACAAGGTCTGTTTTACTGTATTTAATTAGAAAAGGAGGAACGTGCTGTATCTATAATACTATCAAGATCCGAGGACCACATGGATTTGCATTTGGAGTCTGTTGCTCTTGTCTCTCAACATGATATGCAAATAAGTACCAGTGTCAGTAAAGCAGGAGATCATGAGGCTAAACAATACAGAAAAAATCGACCAGAGACTTAGCCAAAACTTTATGTGTCTCAGAATCAACTGTGTGGTACATTAAGCAGCAAAAAATGCACAGGTGATCTCAGTAGTAACAAATAACCCGATATACTATGGAACTTAGTGGTTGACCACAGAATGCTTACAATTCTGAAGTAAAAAACCCTTTTTCAAGAACACAATTCAGGATGTAGGTATAGACGTGTCAAAGACTTCCATAAAGAGAAGAATGCACCAGAAGAACCAAAGAGGATTTTTCCACAAGATACAAACTGCCGGGCACCTCAAGAACACAGTCCAGGATATAGGTATAAATGTGTGAAAGACTTCCATACAGAGAAGACTGCACCAGTATAACCACAGAGGGTTACCACTAGATACAAACCACCGGGCACCTCAAGAACACAGTCCAGGATATAGGTATAGACGTGTGAAAGAGTTCCATAAAGAGAAGACTGCTCCAGTATAACCACAGAGGGGTTACCACTAGATACAAACCACCGGACACCTCAAGAACACAACCCAGGATGTCGGTATAGACGTGTGAAAGAGTTCCATAAAGAGAAGACTGCTCCAGTATAACCACAGAGGGTTTATCACTAGATACAAACCACCGGGCACCTCAAGAACACAATCCAGGATATAGGTATAAACGTGTGAAAGACTTCCATACAGAGAAGACTGCTCCAGTATAACCACAGAGGGTTTAATAACCAGTGTCTCTACCCCTCCGCTTCAACAGTGCATATGTCAAAATGTGTTATTCATCAAGGTGACGTGATCGCATCTCTTCACCCCAAAAAACATTTGCCAACCTATCAAAATTTTATGTATTATCCACACGGAATAATAATAAGGCAAACCATTTGCACCATAGCGAACAACTAAAAATTACCATTGATTTAACTGGGGATTTTAACCCTTTATTATTGATTTACGATATTACCAATGCACTGCATTGCAATAAGTTTAATACCTCTAACATATATCAATTCTAAATTGTATTTCTCTCAAACCGATGCAGTGGGCTAGTTCCCAATTACTCCAGTTTTTTTAGTACACTGACCTCTCTGTCTCCATCCTACCTAATCCTTCCCCAATTATATTCTCTAATTCACACTCCCTCTCACTGAAATGTTTCTATAAATCAGACGCGTTGCAGAGTGTTAATAAAGTTGCGAGGGTCGAATCTTGTACAGAGCTTTATCCATTACACCTAATTATTTCCATAGACAATGCACCTGCCGATGTGATAGGGAAGGCGCTCTGTAATTAAGCACCGCAGCGTTAATGGATCTGTCCTTGTCATGTGACATCACAAAACTTGAGTAGTGCTGACCTCACACTATAATCCTAATAAAGTTGGTGTATTCTCACTACAATATCATTTAATAAATGCAGTATAAACTTCACAAGTTAAATTAATATATTCCCTGTTTTCATTTACTCTTACCATGCTCATACCATGCTTGATGATTGAATACATTATAACTTTACTGAGTTCAATACGTGAATACATTACAACTTTACTGCGCTCAGTGTATGAATTAATGACAACTTTACTGAACTCAGTGCATTAATGCACTACAACTTTACTGTGCTCAGCATATGAATTCATAACACCTTCACTATGCTCAGTGCATGAATACATGACAACTTTACTGTACTCAGTGTATGAATGTATTACACTATGCTCAATGAACAAATACATTACAACTTTAAAGCGCTCAGTATATGAATGCATTACATTTTTACTGTTTTCAGTGCACAAATACATTGCAATTTTACTGCACTCACTGCATGAATACATTGCAACTTTAATGCACTCAGTACATGAATGCATTACAACTTCACTGTGCTCAATGCACAAATACATTACAACGTCACTGTACTAAGTGCATTAATGCACTACAACTTTACTGCGCTCAGTATATGAATTCATAACACCTTCACTATGATCAGTGTATGAATACATTTTAACATTACTGTTCTTAGTGTATGAATACATTACAACTTTACTCTGCTCATGTCCTGAATACATTGCAACTTTACTGCACTCAGTGTATGAACGCATTACATATTTACTGTGCTGAGTGCACAAATACATTACATATTTACTGTGCTCACTCTATGGATACATTACAGCTTTACTGCGCTCAGTGTATGGATACATTACAGCTTTACTGTGCTCAGTGTATGGATACATTACAGCTTTACTGCGCTCAGTGTATGGATACATTACAGCTTTACTGTGCTCAGTGTATAGATACATTACAGCTTTACTGCGCTCGGTGTATGGATACATTACAGCTTTACTGTGCTCAGTGTATGGATACATTACAGCTTTACTGCGCTCAGTGTATGGATACATTACAGCTTTACTGTGCTCAGTGTATGGATACATTACAGCTTTACTGCTCTCAGTGTATGGATACATTACAGCTTTACTGCGCTCAGTGTATGGATACATTACAACTTTACTGCGCTCAGTGTATGGATACATTACAGCTTTACTGCTCTCAGTGTATGGATACATTACAGCTTTACTGTGCTCAGTGTATGGATACATTACAGCTTTACTGCGCTCAGTGTATGGATACATTACAGCTTTACTGTGCTCAATGTATGGATACATTACAGCTTTACTGCGCTCAGTGTATGGATACATTACAGCTTTACTGTGCTCAGTGTATGGATACATTACAGCTTTACTGCTCTCAGTGTATGGATACATTACAGCTTTACTGCGCTCAGTGTATGGATACATTACAACTTTACTGCGCTCAGTGTATGGATACATTACAGCTTTACTGCTCTCAGTGTATGGATACATTACAGCTTTACTGCGCTCAGTGTACGGATACATTACAGCTTTACTGCTCTCAGTGTATGGATACATTACAGCTTTACTGCGCTCAGTGTATGGATACATTACAGCTTTACTGCGCTCAGTGTATGGATACATTACAGCTTTACTGCTCTCAGTGTATGGATACATTACAGCTTTACTGCTCTCAGTGTATAGATACATTACAGCTTTACTGCGCTTAGTGTATGGATACATTACAGCTTTACTGTGCTCAGTGTATGGATACATTACAGCTTTACTGTGCTCAGTGTATGGATATATTACAGCTTTACTGTGCTCAGTGTATGGATACATTACAGCTTTACTGCGCTTAGTGTATGGACACAATACAGCTTTACTGTGCTCAGTGTATGGATACATTACAGCTTTACTGCTCTCAGTGTATGGATACATTACAGCTTTACTGCGCTCAGTGTATGGATACATTACAGCTTTACTGCGCTCAGTGTATGGATACATTACAGCTTTACTGCTCTCAGTGTATGGATACATTACAGCTTTACTGTGCTCAGTGTATGGATACATTACAGCTTTACTGCTCTCAGTGTATGGATACATTACAGCATTACTGCGCTCAGTGTATGGATACATTACAGCTTTACTGTGCTCAGTGTATGGATACACTACAGCTTTACTGTGCTCAGTGTATGGATACATTACAGCTTTACTGTGCTCAGTGTATGGATACAATACAGCTTTACTGTGCTCAGTGTATGGATACATTACAGCTTTACTGCTCTCAGTGTATGGATACATTACAGCTTTACTGCTCTCAGTGTATGGATACATTACAGCTTTACTGCGCTCAGTGTATAGATACATTACAGCTTTACTGCTCTCAGTGTATAGATACATTACAGCTTTACTGCTCTCAGTGTATGGATACATTACAGCTTTACTGCGCTCAGTGTATAGATACATTACAGCTTTACTGTGCTCAGTGTATGGATACATTACAGCTTTACTGTGCTCAGTGTATGGATACATTACAGCTTTACTGCTCTCAGTGTATAGATACATTACAGCTTTACTGTGCTCAGTGTATGGATACATTACAGCTTTACTGCGCTCAGTGTATGGATACATTACAGCTTTACTGCGCTCAGTGTATGGATACATTACAGCTTTACTGTGCTCAGTGTATGGATATATTACAGCTTTACTGTGCTCAGTGTATGGATACATTACAGCTTTACTGCGCTTAGTGTATGGATACAATACAGCTTTACTGTGCTCAGTGTATGGATACATTACAGCTTTACTGCTTTCAGTGTATGGATACATTACAGCTTTACTGCGCTCAGTGTATGGATACATTACAGCTTTACTGTGCTCAGTGTATGCATACATTACAGCTTTACTGCTCTCAGTGTATGGATACATTACAGCATTACTGCTCTCAGTGTATGGATACATTACAGCTTTACTGTGCTCAGTGTATGGATACACTACAGCTTTACTGTGCTAAGTGTATGGATACATTACAGCTTTACTGTGCTCAGTGTATGGATACAATACAGCTTTACTGTGCTCAGTGTATGGATACATTACAGCTTTACTGCTCTCAGTGTATGGATACATTACAGCTTTACTGCTCTCAGTGTATGGATACATTACAGCTTTACTGCGCTCAGTGTATAGATACATTACAGCTTTACTGCTCTCAGTGTATAGATACATTACAGCTTTACTGCTCTCAGTGTATGGATACATTACAGCTTTACTGCGCTCAGTGTATAGATACATTACAGCTTTACTGTGCTCAGTGTATGGATACATTACAGCTTTACTGTGCTCAGTGTATGGATACATTACAGCTTTACTGCTGTCAGTGTATAGATACATTACAGCTTTACTGTGCTCAGTGTATGGATACATTACAGCTTTACTGCGCTCAGTGTATGGATACATTACAGCTTTACTGCGCTCAGTGTATGGATACATTACAGCTTTACTGCGCTCAGTGTATGGATACATTACAGCTTTACTGCGCTCAGTGTATGGATACATTACAGCTTTACTGTGCTCAGTGTATGGATACAATACAGCTTTACTGTGCTCAGTGTATGGATACATTACAGCTTTACTGTGCTCAGTGTATGGATACATTACAGCTTTACTGTGCTCAGTGTATGGATACATTACAGCTTTACTGTGCTCAGTGTATGGATACATTACAGCTTTACTGCTCTCAGTGTATAGATACATTACAGCTTTACTGTGCTCAGTGTATGGATACATTACAGCTTTACTGCGCTCAGTGTATGGATACATTACAGCTTTACTGCGCTCAGTGTATGGATACATTACAGCTTTACTGCGCTCAGTGTATGGATACATTACAGCTTTACTGCGCTCAGTGTATGGATACATTACAGCTTTACTGTGCTCAGTGTATGGATACAATACAGCTTTACTGTGCTCAGTGTATGGATACATTACAGCTTTACTGTGCTTAGTGTATGGATACATTACAGCTTTACTGTGCTTAGTGTATGGATATATTACAGCTTTACTGCTCTCAGTGTATGGATACAATACAGCTTTACTGTGCTCAGTGTATGGATACATTACAGCTTTACTGTGCTCAGTGTATGGATACATTACAGCTTTACTGTGCTCAGTGTATGGATACATTACAGCTTTACTGCTCTCAGTGTATGGATACATTACAGCTTTACTGTGCTCAGTGTATGGATACATTACAGCTTTACTGCGCTCAGTGTATGGATACATTACAGCTTTACTGCGCTCAGTGTATGGATACATTACAGCTTTACTGTGCTCAGTGTATGGATACATTACAGCTTTACTGCTCTCAGTGTATGGATACATTACAGCATTACTGCTCTCAGTGTATGGATACATTACAGCTTTACTGTGCTCAGTGTATGGATACACTACAGCTTTACTGTGCTAAGTGTATGGATACATTACAGCTTTACTGCTCTCAGTGTATAGATACATTACAGCTTTACTGTGCTCAGTGTATGGATACATTACAGCTTTACTGCGCTCAGTGTATGGATACATTACAGCTTTACTGTGCTCAATGTATGGATACATTACAGCTTTACTGCGCTCAGTGTATGGATACATTACAGCTTTACTGTGCTCAGTGTATGGATACATTACAGCTTTACTGCTCTCAGTGTATGGATACATTACAGCTTTACTGCGCTCAGTGTATGGATACATTACAACTTTACTGCGCTCAGTGTATGGATACATTACAGCTTTACTGCTCTCAGTGTATGGATACATTACAGCTTTACTGCGCTCAGTGTACGGATACATTACAGCTTTACTGCTCTCAGTGTATGGATACATTACAGCTTTACTGCGCTCAGTGTATGGATACATTACAGCTTTACTGCGCTCAGTGTATGGATACATTACAGCTTTACTGCTCTCAGTGTATGGATACATTACAGCTTTACTGCTCTCAGTGTATAGATACATTACAGCTTTACTGCGCTTAGTGTATGGATACATTACAGCTTTACTGTGCTCAGTGTATGGATACATTACAGCTTTACTGTGCTCAGTGTATGGATATATTACAGCTTTACTGTGCTCAGTGTATGGATACATTACAGCTTTACTGCGCTTAGTGTATGGATACAATACAGCTTTACTGTGCTCAGTGTATGGATACATTACAGCTTTACTGCTCTCAGTGTATGGATACATTACAGCTTTACTGCGCTCAGTGTATGGATACATTACAGCTTTACTGCGCTCAGTGTATGGATACATTACAGCTTTACTGCTCTCAGTGTATGGATAAATTACAGCTTTACTGTGCTCAGTGTATGGATACATTACAGCTTTACTGCTCTCAGTGTATGGATACATTACAGCATTACTGCGCTCAGTGTATGGATACATTACAGCTTTACTGTGCTCAGTGTATGGATACACTACAGCTTTACTGTGCTCAGTGTATGGATACATTACAGCTTTACTGTGCTCAGTGTATGGATACAATACAGCTTTACTGTGCTCAGTGTATGGATACATTACAGCTTTACTGCTCTCAGTGTATGGATACATTACAGCTTTACTGCTCTCAGTGTATGGATACATTACAGCTTTACTGCGCTCAGTGTATAGATACATTACAGCTTTACTGCTCTCAGTGTATAGATACATTACAGCTTTACTGCTCTCAGTGTATGGATACATTACAGCTTTACTGCGCTCAGTGTATAGATACATTACAGCTTTACTGTGCTCAGTGTATGGATACATTACAGCTTTACTGTGCTCAGTGTATGGATACATTACAGCTTTACTGCTCTCAGTGTATAGATACATTACAGCTTTACTGTGCTCAGTGTATGGATACATTACAGCTTTACTGCGCTCAGTGTATGGATACATTACAGCTTTACTGCGCTCAGTGTATGGATACATTACAGCTTTACTGTGCTCAGTGTATGGATATATTACAGCTTTACTGTGCTCAGTGTATGGATACATTACAGCTTTACTGCGCTTAGTGTATGGATACAATACAGCTTTACTGTGCTCAGTGTATGGATACATTACAGCTTTACTGCTTTCAGTGTATGGATACATTACAGCTTTACTGCGCTCAGTGTATGGATACATTACAGCTTTACTGTGCTCAGTGTATGCATACATTACAGCTTTACTGCTCTCAGTGTATGGATACATTACAGCATTACTGCTCTCAGTGTATGGATACATTACAGCTTTACTGTGCTCAGTGTATGGATACACTACAGCTTTACTGTGCTAAGTGTATGGATACATTACAGCTTTACTGTGCTCAGTGTATGGATACAATACAGCTTTACTGTGCTCAGTGTATGGATACATTACAGCTTTACTGCTCTCAGTGTATGGATACATTACAGCTTTACTGCTCTCAGTGTATGGATACATTACAGCTTTACTGCGCTCAGTGTATAGATACATTACAGCTTTACTGCTCTCAGTGTATAGATACATTACAGCTTTACTGCTCTCAGTGTATGGATACATTACAGCTTTACTGCGCTCAGTGTATAGATACATTACAGCTTTACTGTGCTCAGTGTATGGATACATTACAGCTTTACTGTGCTCAGTGTATGGATACATTACAGCTTTACTGCTGTCAGTGTATAGATACATTACAGCTTTACTGTGCTCAGTGTATGGATACATTACAGCTTTACTGCGCTCAGTGTATGGATACATTACAGCTTTACTGCGCTCAGTGTATGGATACATTACAGCTTTACTGCGCTCAGTGTATGGATACATTACAGCTTTACTGCGCTCAGTGTATGGATACATTACAGCTTTACTGCGCTCAGTGTATGGATACATTACAGCTTTACTGTGCTC
Organism: Rhinophrynus dorsalis; assembly: GCA_037306005.1. Taxonomy (NCBI): domain Eukaryota; kingdom Metazoa; phylum Chordata; class Amphibia; order Anura; family Rhinophrynidae; genus Rhinophrynus; species Rhinophrynus dorsalis. Next base: position 18,002,190 of record CM074719.1, read on the forward strand.
AGTGTATGGATACAATACAGCTTTACTGTGCTCAGTGTATGGATACATTACAGCTTTACTGTGCTCAGTGTATGGATACATTACAGCTTTACTGTGCTCAGTGTATGGATACATTACAGCTTTACTGTGCTCAGTGTATGGATACATTACAGCTTTACTGCTCTCAGTGTATAGATACATTACAGCTTTACTGTGCTCAGTGTATGGATACATTACAGCTTTACTGCGCTCAGTGTATGGATACATTACAGCTTTACTGCGCTCAGTGTATGGATACATTACAGCTTTACTGCGCTCAGTGTATGGATACATTACAGCTTTACTGCGCTCAGTGTATGGATACATTACAGCTTTACTGTGCTCAGTGTATGGATACAATACAGCTTTACTGTGCTCAGTGTATGGATACATTACAGCTTTACTGTGCTTAGTGTATGGATACATTACAGCTTTACTGTGCTTAGTGTATGGATATATTACAGCTTTACTGCTCTCAGTGTATGGATACAATACAGCTTTACTGTGCTCAGTGTATGGATACATTACAGCTTTACTGTGCTCAGTGTATGGATACATTACAGCTTTACTGTGCTCAGTGTATGGATACATTACAGCTTTACTGCTCTCAGTGTATGGATACATTACAGCTTTACTGTGCTCAGTGTATGGATACATTACAGCTTTACTGCGCTCAGTGTATGGATACATTACAGCTTTACTGCGCTCAGTGTATGGATACATTACAGCTTTACTGTGCTCAGTGTATGGATACATTACAGCTTTACTGCTCTCAGTGTATGGATACATTACAGCATTACTGCTCTCAGTGTATGGATACATTACAGCTTTACTGTGCTCAGTGTATGGATACACTACAGCTTTACTGTGCTAAGTGTATGGATACATTACAGCTTTACTGCTCTCAGTGTATAGATACATTACAGCTTTACTGTGCTCAGTGTATGGATACATTACAGCTTTACTGTGCTTAGTGTATGGATACATTACAGCTTTACTGTGCTTAGTGTATGGATATATTACAGCTTTACTGCTCTCAGTGTATGGATACAATACAGCTTTACTGTGCTCAGTGTATGGATACATTACAGCTTTACTGTGCTCAGTGTATGGATACATTACAGCTTTACTGTGCTCAGTGTATGGATACATTACAGCTTTACTGCTCTCAGTGTATGGATACATTACAGCTTTACTGTGCTCAGTGTATGGATACATTACAGCTTTACTGCGCTCAGTGTATGGATACATTACAGCTTTACTGTGCTCAGTGTATGGATACACTACAGCTTTACTGTGCTCAGTGCATGGATACATTACAGCTTTACTGTGCTCAGTGTATGGATACATTACAGCTTTACTGCGCTCAGTGTATGGATACATTACAGCTTTACTGCTCTCAGTGTATGGATACATTACAGCTTTACTGCGCTCAGTGTATGGATACATTACAGCTTTACTGCTCTCAGTGTATGGATACATTACAGCTTTACTGCACTCAGTGTATGGATACATTACAGCTTTACTGTGCTCAGTGTATGGATACATTACAGCTTTACTGCTCTCAGTGTATGGATACATTACAGCTTTACTGCTCTCAGTGTATGGATACATTACAGCTTTACTGCTCTCAGTGTATGGATACATTACAACTTTACTGTGCTCAGTGTATGGATACATTACAGCTTTACTGCGCTCAGTGTATGGATACATTACAGCTTTACTGTGCTCAGTGTATGGATACATTACAGCTTTACTGTGCTTAGTGTATGGATACATTACAGCTTTACTGTGCTCAGTGTATGGATATATTACAGCTTTACTGTGCTCAGTGTATGGATACATTACAGCTTTACTGTGCTTAGTGTATGGATACATTACAGCTTTACTTTGCTCAGTGTATGGATACATTACAGCTTTACTGCGCTCAGTGTATGGATACATTACAGCTTTACTGCGCTCAGTGTATGGATACATTACAGCTTTACTGTGCTCAGTGTATGGATACATTACAGCTTTACTGCGCTCAGTGTATGGATACATTACAGCTTTACTGTGCTCAGTGTATGGATACATTACAGCTTTACTGTGCTTAGTGTATGGATACATTACAGCTTTACTGTGCTCAGTGTATGGATATATTACAGCTTTACTGCTCTCAGTGTATGGATATATTACAGCTTTACTGCTCTCAGTGTATGGATATATTACAGCTTTACTGTGCTCAGTGTATGGATACATTACAGCTTTACTGCTCTCAGTGTATGGATACATTACAGCTTTACTGTGCTCAGTGTATGGATACATTATAGCTTTACTATGCTTAGTGTATGGATACATTACAGCCTTACTGTGCTTAGTGTATGGATATATTACAGCTTTACTGCGCTCAGTGTATGGATACATTACAGCTTTACTGTGCTCAATGTATGGATACATTACAGCTTTACTGTGCTCAGTGTATGGATACATTACAGCTTTACTGCTCTCAGTGTATGGATACATTACAGCTTTACTGCGCTCAGTGTATGGCTACATTACAGCTTTACTGCGCTCAGTGTATGGATACATTACAGCTTTACTGCTCTCAGTGTATGGATACATTACAGCTTTACTGCTCTCAGTGTATGGATACATTACAGCTTTACTGTGCTCAGTGTATGGATACATTACAGCTTTACTATGCTTAGTGTATGGATACATTACAGCCTTACTGTGCTTAGTGTATGGATACATTACAGCTTTACTGTGCTAAGTGTATGGATACATTACAGCTTTACTGCGCTTAGTGTATGGATACATTACAGCTTTACTATGGTTAGTGTATGGATACATTACAGCTTTACTGCGCTTAGTGTATGGATACATTACAGCTTTACTGCGCTTAGTGTATGGATACATTACAGCTTTACTGCGATTAGTGTATGGATACAATACAGCTTTACTGCTCTCAGTGTATGGATACATTACAGCTTTACAGCGCTCAGTGTATGGATACATTACAGCTTTACTGCGCTCAGTGTATGGATACATTACAGCTTTACTGCTCTCAGTGTATGGATACATTACAGCTTTACTGCTCTCAGTGTATGGATACATTACAGCTTTACTGCTCTCAGTGTATGGATACATTACAACTTTACTGCGCTCAGTGTATGGATACATTACAGCTTTACTGCGCTCAGTGTATGGATACATTACAGCTTTACTGCTCTCAGTGTATGGATACATTACAGCTTTACTGTGCTCAGTGTATGGATACATTACAGCTTTACTGCTCTCAGTGTATGGATACATTACAGCTTTACTGCTCTCAGTGTATGGATACATTACAGCTTTACTGCTCTCAGTGTATAGATACATTACAGCTTTACTGCTCTCAGTGTATAGATACATTACAGCTTTACTGCTCTCAGTGTATGGATACATTACAGCTTTACTGCTCTCAGTGTATGGATACATTACAGCTTTACTGTGCTCAGTGTATGGATACATTACAGCTTTACTGCGCTCAGTGTATAGATACATTACAGCTTTACTGCGCTCAGTGTATGGATACATTACAGCTTTACTGTGCTCAGTGTATGGATACATTACAGCTTTACTGTGCTCAGTGTATGGATACATAACAGCTTTACTGTGCTCAGTGTATGGATACATTACAGCTTTGCTGTGCTCAGTGTATGGATACAATACAGCTTTACTGTGCTCAGTGTATGGATACATTACAGCTTTACTTCGCTCAGTGTATGGATACATTACAGCTTTACTGCGCTTAGTGTATGGATATATTACAGCTTTACTGCTCTCAGTGTATGGATATATTACAGCTTTACTGCTCTCAGTGTATGGATACATTACAGCTTGACTGCGCTCAGTGTATGGATACATTACAGCTTTACTGCTCTCAGTGTATGGATACATTACAGCTTTACTGCGCTCAGTGTATGGATACATTACAGCTTTACTGCTCTCAGTGTATGGATACATTACATCTTTACTGTTCTCAGTGTATGGATACATTACAGCTTTACTGTGCTCAGTGTATGGATACATTACAGCTTTACTATGCTTAGTGTATGGATACATTACAGCTTTACTGTGCTCAGTGTATGGATACATTACAGCTTTACTGCGCTCAGTGTATGGATACATTACAGCTTTACTGTGCTTAGTGTATGGATACATTACAGCTTTACTGTGCTCAGTGTATGGATACATTACAGCTTTACTGCTCTCAGTGTATGGATACATTACAGCTTTACTGTGCTCAGTGTATGGATACATTACAGCTTTACTGCGCTTAGTGTATGGATACATTACAGCTTTACTGCTCTCAGTGTATGGATACATTACAGCTTTACTGCTCTCAGTGTATGGATACATTACAGCTTTACTGTGCTCAGTGTATGGATACATTACAGCTTTACTATGCTTAGTGTATGGATACATTACAGCCTTACTGTGCTTAGTGTATGGATATATTACAGCTTTACTATGCTTAGTGTATGGATACATTACAGTCTTACTGTGCTTAGTGTATGGATACATTACAGCTTTACTGTGCTCAGTGTATGGATACATTACAGCTTTACTGCGCTTAGTGTATGGATACATTACAGCTTTACTGCGCTTAGTGTATGGATACATTACAGCTTTACTGCGCTTAGTGTATGGATACATTACAGCTTTACTATGCTTAGTGTATGGATACATTACAGCTTTACTGCGCTTAGTCTATGGATACATTACAGCTTTACTGCGCTCAGTGTATGGATACATTACAGCTTTACTGCGCTTAGTGTATGGATACATTACAGCTTTACTGCGCTTAGTGTATGGATACATTACAGCTTCACTGCGCTTAGTGTATGGATACATTACAACTTTACTGCGCTCAGTGTATGGATACATTACAACTTTACTATGCTTAGTGTATGGATACATTACAGCTTTACTATGCTTAGTGTATGGATACATTACAGCTTTACTATGCTTAGTGTATGGATACATTACAGCTTTACTGCGCTCAGTGTATGGATACATTACAGCTTTACTGCGCTTAGTGTATGGATACATTACAGCTTTACTGCGCTCAGTGTATGGATACATTACAGCTTTACTGCTCTCAGTGTATGGATATATTACAGCTTTACTGCGCTCAGTGTATGGATACATTACAGCTTTACTGCGCTTAGTGTATGGATACATTACAGCTTTACTGTGCTCAGTGTATGGATACATTACAGCTTTACTGCGCTCAGTGTATGGATACATTACAGCTTTACTGTGCTCAGTGTATGGATACATTACAGCTTTACTGCGCTCAGTGTATGGATACATTACAGCTTTACTGCGCTCAGTGTATGGATATATTACAGCTTTACTGCGCTTAGTGTATGGATACATTACAGCTTTACTGCGCTCAGTGTATGGATACATTACAGCTTTACTGTGCTTAGTGTATGGATACATTACAGCTTTTCTGCGCTTAGTGTATGGATACATTACCGCTTTACTGTGCTCAGTGTATGGATACATTACAGCTTTACGGCGCTCAGTGTATGGATACATTACAGCTTTACTGCTCTCAGTGTATGGATACATTACAGCTTTACTGCTCTCAGTGTATGGATACATTACAGCTTTACTGCTCTCAGTGTATAGATACATTACAGCTTTACTGCGCTCAGTGTATGGATACATTATAGCTTTACTGCGCTTAGTGTATGGATACATTACAGCTTTACTGCGCTTAGTGTATGGATACATTACAGCTTTACTGCGCTTAGTGTATGGATACATTACAACTTTACTGCGCTCAGTGTATGGATACATTACAACTTTACTGCTCTCAGTGTATGGATACATTACAGCTTTACTGCGCTCAGTGTATGGATACATTACAGCTTTACTGTGCTCAGTGTATGGATACATTACAGCTTTACTGCGCTTAGTGTATGGATACATTACAGCTTTACTGTGCTTAGTGTATGGATACATTACAGCTTTACTGCGCTTAGTGTATGGATACATTACCGCTTTACTGTGCTCAGTGTATGGATACATTACAGCTTTACTGCGCTCAGTGTATGGATACATTACAGCTTTACTGCTCTCAGTGTATGGATACATTACAGCTTTACTGCGCTCAGTGTATGGATACATTACAGCTTTACTGTGCTCAGTGTATGGATACATTACAGCTTTACTGCGCTTAGTGTATGGATACATTACAGCATTACTGCGCTCAGTGTATGGATACATTACAGCTTTACTGCTCTCAGTGTATGGATACATTACAGCTTTACTGTGCTCAGTGTATGGATACATTACAGCTTTACTGCGCTTAGTGTATGGATACATTACAGCTTTACTGCGCTCAGTGTATGGATACATTACAGCTTTACTGCTCTCAGTGTATGGATACATTACAGCTTTACTGTGCTCAGTGTATGGATACATTACAGCTTTACTGCGCTCAGTGTATGGATACATTACAGCTTTATTGCGCTCAGTGTATGGATACAATACAGCTGTACTGTGCTCAGTGTATGGATACAATACAGCTTTACTGCTCTCAGTGTATGGATACATTACAGCTTTACTGCGCTCAGTGTATGGATACATTACAGCTTTACTGCCCTCAGTGTATGGATACATTACATATTTACTGCGCTCAGTGTATGGATACATTACAGCTTTACTGCTCTCAGTGTATGGATGCATTACAGCTTTACTGCGCTCAGTGTATGGATACATTACAGCTTTACTGCGCTCAGTGTATGGATACATTACAGCTTTACTGCGCTCAGTGTATGGATACATTACAGCTTTACTGCACTCAGTGTATGGATACATTACAGCTTTACTGTGCTCAATGTATGGATACATTACAGCTTTACTGTGCTCAGTGTATGGATACATTACATATTTACTGCGCTCAGTGTATGGATACATTACAGCTTTACTGCTCTCAGTGTATGGATACATTACAGCTTTACTGCGCTCAGTGTGTGGATACATTACAGCTTTACTGCGCTCAGTGTATGGATACATTACAGCTTTACTGCGCTCAGTGTATGGATACATTACAGCTTTACTGCTCTCAGTGTATGGATACATTACAGCTTTACTGCACTCAGTGTATGGATACATTACAGCTTTACTGCGCTCAGTGTATGGATACATTACAGCTTTACTGTGCTCAATGTATGGATACATTACAGCTTTACTGCACTCAGTGTATGGATACATTACAGCTTTACTGTGCTCAGTGTATGGATACATTACAGCTTTACTGCTCTCAGTGTATGGATACATTACAGCTTTACTGCACTCAGTGTATGGATATATTACAGCTTTACTGTGCTCAGTGTATGGATATATTACATATTTACTGCGCTCAGTGTATGGACACATTACAGCTTTACTGTGCTCAGTGTATGGATACATTACAGCTTTACTGTGCTCAGTGTATGGATACATTACAGCTTTACTGCACTCAGTGTATGGATATATTACATATTTACTGCGCTCAGTGTATGGACACATTACAGCTTTACTGTGCTCAGTGTATGGATACATTACAGCTTTACTGTGCTCAGTGTATGGATACATTACAGCTTTACTGCACTCAGTGTATGGATACATTACAGCTTTACTGTGCTCAATGTATGGATACAATACAGCTTTACTGCGCTCAGTGTATGGATACATTACAGCTTTACTGCGCTCAGTGTATGGATACATTACAGCTTTACTGCACTCAGTGTATGGATACATTACAGCTTTACTGTGCTCAATGTATGGATACATTACAGCTTTACTGTGCTCAGTGTATGGATACATTACATATTTACTGCGCTCAGTGTATGGATACATTACAGCTTTACTGCTCTCAGTGTATGGATACATTACAGCTTTACTGCGCTCAGTGTATGGATACATTACAGCTTTACTGCGCTCAGTGTATGGATACATTACAGCTTTACTGCGCTCAGTGTATGGATACATTACAGCTTTACTGCTCTCAGTGTATGGATACATTACAGCTTTACTGCACTCAGTGTATGGATACATTACAGCTTTACTGCGCTCAGTGTATGGATACATTACAGCTTTACTGTGCTCAATGTATGGATACATTACAGCTTTACTGCACTCAGTGTATGGATACATTACAGCTTTACTGTGCTCAGTGTATGGATACATTACAGCTTTACTGCTCTCAGTGTATGGATACATTACAGCTTTACTGCACTCAGTGTATGGATATATTACAGCTTTACTGTGCTCAGTGTATGGATATATTACATATTTACTGCGCTCAGTGTATGGACACATTACAGCTTTACTGTGCTCAGTGTATGGATACATTACAGCTTTACTGTGCTCAGTGTATGGATACATTACAGCTTTACTGCACTCAGTGTATGGATATATTACATATTTACTGCGCTCAGTGTATGGACACATTACAGCTTTACTGTGCTCAGTGTATGGATACATTACAGCTTTACTGTGCTCAGTGTATGGATACATTACAGCTTTACTGCACTCAGTGTATGGATACATTACAGCTTTACTGTGCTCAGTGTATGGCTACATTACAGCTTTACTGCGCTCAGTGTATGGATACATTACAGCTTTACTGTGCTCAGTGTATGGATACATTACAGCTTTACTGCGCTCAGTGTATGGATACATTACAGCTTTACTGCACTCAGTGTATGGATACATTACAGCTTTACTGCTCTCAGTGTATGGATACATTACAGCTTTACTGTGCTCAGTGTATGGATACATTACAGCTTTACTGCTCTCAGTGTATGGATACATTACAGCTTTACTGCGCTCAGTGTATGGATACATTACAGCTTTACTGTGCTCAGTGTATGGATACATTACAGCTTTACTGCGCTTAGTGTATGGATACATTACAGCTTTACAGCGCTCAGTGTATGGACACAGTACAGCTTTACTGTGCTTAGTGTATGGATACATTACAGCTTTAGTGTGCTTAGTGTATGGATACATTACAGCTTTACTGCGCTCAGTGTATGGATACATTACAGCTTTACTGTGCTTAGTGTATGGATACATTACAGCTTTACTGTGCTCAGTGTATGGATACATTACAGCTTTACTGCGATTAGTGTATGGATACATTACAGCTTTACTGTGCTTAGTGTATGGATACATTACAGCTTTACTGTGCTTAGTGTATGGATACATTACAGCTTTACTGCGCTCAGTGTATGGATACATTACAGCTTTACTGTGCTTAGTGTATGGATACATTACAGCTTTACTGTGCTCAGTGTATGGATACATTACAGCTTTACTGTGCTCAGTGTATGGATACATTACAGCTTTACTGTGCTCAGTGTATGGATACATTACAGCTTTACTGCACTCAGTGTATGGATACATTACAGCTTTACTGTGCTCAATGTATGGATACAATACAGCTTTACTGCACTCAGTGTATGGATACATTACAGCTTTACTGTGCTCAGTGTATGGATACATTACAGCTTTACTGCACTCAGTGTATGGATACATTACAGCTTTACTGCACTCAGTGTATGGATACATTACAGCTTTACTGCTCTCAGTGTATGGATACATTACAGCTTTACTGTGCTCAGTGTATGGATACATTACAGCTTTACTGCTCTCAGTGTATGGATACATTACAGCTTTACTGCGCTCAGTGTATGGATACATTACAGCTTTACTGCGCTCAGTGTATGGATACATTACAGCTTTACTGCGCTCAGTGTATGGATACATTACAGCTTTACTGCACTCAGTGTATGGATACATTACAGCTTTACTGCACTCAGTGTATGGATACATTACAGCTTTACTGTGCTCAGTGTATGGATACATTACAGCTTTACTGCGCTTAGTGTATGGATACATTACAGCTTTACTGCACTCAGATCTGGATTGCAGAAGTGTCACCATAAAATGTCAGTCAATTAAGCACCCACAAAAGCAACTCATGAAAACACAATCACTAATTAGTGGGATTATCGTTCATTTGCTTCGCAAGATAAGGCGTACAATGCATATACGTTTGCTATACTATGAAATATTTCCCCCTTTCACCCGCTGAATGCCAGAGGGGTACACACATACTGCAAAGGGTTAATGCTAGAAATATTTGTCCTGATTTCAAATGTCGTCCTCTCTCATCTCTTTTTAAGGAAAGCAGCACTTAGACTGCATTAGAGGGATGCAGGAGCATTGTGCTTGACACATTGAGAATGATAAAAGCTTGAAGATATGGTCTTCTGTGGTGCTTACATGCAAATATATTAGCATTATAAAGCACAGCGGGATCTTTGTGTCTCTTTTTCGGAGTGTTTTGTCCTCTAGAAAGGAATCACTAGGGTAGCTACATATTCAAAGAAGAGACAAAAGGACTATGGAGAGAACAAGAAGACTCGTTTTTCTGTAACTCATCTTTAAAGAGGGACAGTCTTCTCAAATCTAATGACATTACAAGGTCCTGTTCTTCATTTATATGTAACATGCCTACAGAGAACTCCAGCTCTTCAGTGATATGTAACAAACCTACAGAGAACTCCAGCTCTTCAGTGATATGTAACAAACCTACAGAGAATTCCAGCTCTTCAGCGCTATGGAACAAACCTACAGAGACCTCCAGAGCTTCAGAGATATGTAACAAACCTACAGAGAACTCCAGCTCTTCAGTGATATGTAACAAACGTATGGAGAACTCCAGTGACTTCCGCAGTATATAACAAACCTACAGAGAACTCCAGACCTTCAGCAATATGTAACAGACCTACAGAGAACTCCAGCTCTTCAGTGATATGTAACAAACCTACAGAGAACTCCAGCTCTTCAGCAATATGTAACGCACCTACAGAGAACTCCAGAGCTTCGGAGATTTGTAGCAAACATACAGAGAACTCTAGCACTTCAGCGATATGTAACAGACCTACAGAGAACTCCAGCTCTTCAGTGATATGTAACAAACCTACAGAGAACTCCAGCTCTTCAGTGATATGTAACAAACCTACAGAGAACTCCAGCTCTTCAGCGATATGTAACAAAACTAGAGAACTCCAGCTCTTTAGCGATATGTAACAAACCTACAGAGAATGCCAGTGCTTCAGTGATATGCAACAAACCTACAGAGAACTCCAGCTCTTCAGTGATATGTAACAAACCTATAGAGAACTCCAGCACTTCAGTGATATGTAACAAACCTATAGAGAACTCCAGCACTTCAGTGATATGTAACAAACCTACGGAGAATTCAAGTGCTTCAGTGATATGTAACAAACCTACAGAGAACTCCAGCGATTCAGTGATATGTAACAAACGTACAGAGAACTCCAGCGCTTCAGTGATATGTAACAAACCTACAGAGAACTCCAGCTTTTCAGCGATATGTAACAAACCTACAGAGAACTCCAGTGGTTCAGTGATATGTAACAAACCTACAGAGAACTCCAGCTCTTCAGTGATATGTAACAAACCTACAGAGAACTCCAGCGCTTCAGTGATATGTAACAAACCTACAGAGAACTCCAGCTCTTCAGTGATATGTAACAAACCTACAGGACAAGGGGCCACCCGTTTAGACTTGAGGACTTGAGGAAAGGAGATTTAATCTACAACAGCAGGTTTCTTTACAGTAAGGACAATAAAGATATGGAATTCACTGCCTGAGGAGGTGGTGCTATCGAAAACATTAGATGCCTTTAAAAGGGGCCTGGATACTTATTTAAAAGAGCATAACGTAGAGGGCTATGTACGTTAGTATTGGGATGAATATTTAGTTGGGGCTTGTTGATCCAGGAAGAAATCTGATTGCCATTTGGAATCAAGTAGGAATTTTTTTCTCCCCATTCAAGGCAGAATTTTAAATTGCTAATTCAGGGGGTGGTTTGCCTTCTTTTGGATCAACGATGGTAAACAGGAATAGGAAAAGGTTGAACTAGATGGGCGCAAGTCTTTTTTCAACCTAAATTACTATGTTACTATGTTGCTATGTTACAGAGAACTCCAGCACTTCAGCGATATTTAACAAACCTACAGAGAACTCAAGCTCTTCAGCTATATGCAACAAAAATGCAGAGAACTCCAGCTCTTTAGCGATATGTAACAAACCTACAGAGAACTCCAGCACTTCAGTGATATGTAACAAACCTACAGAGAACTCAAGTGCTTCAGTGATATGTAACAAACCTAAAGAGAACTCCAGCACTTCAGTGATATGTAACAAACCTACAGAGAACTCAAGTGCTTCAGTGATATGTAACAAACCTAAAGAGAACTCCAGCACTTCAGTGATATGTAACAAACCTAAAGAGAACTCCAGCTCTTCAGTGCTATGTAACAAACCTACAGAGAACTCCAGCGCTTCAGTGATATGTAACAAACCTACAGAGAACTCCAGCACTTCAGTGATATGTAACAAACCTACAGAGAACTCCAGCTCTTCAGTGATATGTAGCAAACCTACAGAGAACTCCAGCACTTCAGTGATATGTAACAAACCTACAGAGAACTCCAGAGCTTCAGTGATATGTAACAAACCTACAGAGAACTCCAGCACTTCAGTGATATGTAACAAACCTACAGAGAACTCCAGCACTTCAGTGATATGTAACAAACCTACAGAGAACTCCAGCTCTTCAGTGCTATGTAACAAACCTACAGAGAACTCCAGTGCTTCAGCGCTATGTAACAAACCTACAGAGAACTCCAGCTCTTCAGTGATATGTAACAAACCTACAGAGACCTCCAGCGCTTCAGCGATATGTAACAAACCTACAGAGAACTCCAGTCGCTTCAGCGATATGTAACAAACCTACAGAAAACTCCAGCTCTTCAGTGATATGAAACATACCTACAGAGAACTCCAGCTCTTCAGTGATATGTAACAAACCTACAGAGAACTCCAGCGCTTCAGTGATATGTAACAAACCTACAGAGAACTCCAGCGCTTCAGTGATATGTAACAAACCTACAGAGAACTCCAGCTCTTCAGTGATATGTAACAAACCTACAGAGAACTCCAGCTCTTCAGCAATATGTAACAAACCTATAGAGAACTCCAGCGCTTACGTTATATGCAACAAACCTACAGAGAACTCCAGCACTTCAGTGATATGTAACAAACCTACAGAGAACTCCAGCACTTCAGCGATATGTAACAAACCTACAGAGAACTCCAGCTCTTCAGTGATATGTAACAAACCTACAGAGAACTCCAGCACTTCAGTGATATGTAACAAACCTACAGAGAACTCCAGCTCTTCAGTGATATGTAACAAACCTACAGAGAACTCCAGCTCTTCAGTGATATGTAACAAACCTACAGAGAACTCCAGCTCTTCAGTGATATGTAACAAACCTACAGAGAACTCCAGCACTTCAGTGATATGTAACAAACCTACAGAGAACTCCAGCACTTCAGTGATATGTAACAAACCTACAGAGAACTCCAGCTCTTCAGTGCTATGTAACAAACCTACAGAGAACTCCAGTGCTTCAGCGCTATGTAACAAACCTACAGAGAACTCCAGCTCTTCAGTGATATGTAACAAACCTACAGAGACCTCCAGCGATATGTAACAAACCTACAGAGAACTCCAGTCGCTTCTGCGATATGTAACAAACCTACAGAAAACTCCAGCTCTTCAGTGATATGAAACATACCTACAGAGAACTCCAGCTCTTCAGTGATATGTAACAAACCTACAGAGAACTCCAGCGCTTCAGTGATATGTAACAAACCTACAGAGAACTCCAGCGCTTCAGTGATATGTAACAAACCTACAGAGAACTCCAGCACTTCAGTGATATGTAACAAACCTACAGAGAACTCCAGCACTTCAGTGATATGTAACAAACCTACAGAGAACTCCAGCTCTTCAGCAATATGTAACAAACCTATAGAGAACTCCAGCGCTTACGTGATATGTAACAAACCTACGGAGAACTCCAGCACTTCAGTGATATGTAACAAACCTACAGAGAACTCCAGCACTTCAGCGATATGTAACAAACCTACAGAGAACTCCAGCTCTTCAGTGATATGTAACAAACCTACAGAGAACTCCAGCGCTTCAGTGATATGTAACAAACCTACAGAGAACTCCAGCTCTTCAGTGATATGTAACAAACCTACAGAGAACTCCAGCTCTTCAGTGATATGTAACAAACCTACAGAGAACTCCAGCTCTTCAGTGATATGTAACAAACCTACAGAGACCTCCAGCGCTTCAGCGATATGTAACAAACCTACAGAGAACTCCAGTCGCTTCAGCGATATGTAACAAACCTACAGAAAACTCCAGCTCTTCAGTGATATGAAACATACCTACAGAGAACTCCAGCGCTTCAGTGATATGTAACAAACCTAATAAGTGGATGATTTCAGGGTTTCATCTCCGGGAATAGTACGTAATTCCAGCACATGAAATGTAAATACAATAACATTTATTAGTACGTATTAAAAAGAGAACCATCGTACTGAGAAAGGAAACATGGTGAGGCAAATGTGAGAATTAGAGCAATTCTGAAGTCATCTAATCCGACCCTTCTTTGGGGACATAAAAATGTATTTATTTAGAAAATGTTTTATCAGGAAGAATACATTGAGATTTCTCTCATTTTCATGTATGTCCTGGAGAGATTTCACAGTAAGAAGTTACATATTTACACAAAATAGAGAAACAACATAAAACATTATGTAGTTACATACTGTTTTTAGACACAAAGAAGCAGTTATTTTCAGGGATTTCAGACTGGTGAGAAGATCTGATTTTTTCCTACTTTCTTTTGATTTACATGCGGCTTTTAACCCCTCAAATGCCAGAGAGTTTTCCAGTACAGTATATTAGGGAACTCACTATCAATTAAATGGTTAACCCTTTAAGAACCATGGCGGGTGGCAACGCATAAAGTAATACGTCGTACCATTTAAGCCCTTTGAATGTCAGAGAGGTTCTCTCTAGCACTCTAAGGGTTAAACCAATGGGGATTTTTATTTGTGCACATGTAGGAGCTGGATTGCTGAAGGACAGAGGTATCCAAGTTCAGTCCACAAGGGCCAGGATGTAAGGATTTACCTGATTAACTCCTTAACGACCAGCGGTCATGGGGTGTGTGGTCCTTTAAGGACCCGATAGGGAATTTCGGCGTGCCGCCCCACGTGACTGATCACGTGGGGCGGCACGCCAAACTGAGGGACTGAAAGATATCGCTCCGGTCTTGAAGCGATCAAATTCAGTCCCCGGTATTACTCACCGCGCTCCTGCAGGAGAGCAGTGAGTAATAGTACGTGACGTACCAGGACCATCACTGGTCCTTAACTACTGGACCAGCGTGACGGTCCGGGTACGTCACCGGACTCTAAGGGGTTAAGCAAAGGAGAGTTAATCTGTGACTCACTCATTTTGATTGGTCCCCCTGTGCTCAATCAGGGAAATCCTTACATTCTGGCCTGTTGGTGGCCCTTGAGGATTGAATTGGGCAGCCCTACTCTAGAATTACTGCAGTTCTACGCAGTACATCAGCCTCTCAGTCTTTTTTCATTTATTCTAATCCATTATATTGTTTTTGCATTTCGTGTGTTGGGATTATATACTGTTACCAGGTGCTGAGAAATATAATTCATTCAGGATTAAAGGGATCAGATATTAAACCAGGTTCTCCTATTTCAAAGGCTGCTCTTAAAGGGAGACTAATGTTCCATTAAAAAATTATACTTGTTTTGTAGAGGTTTAAAAAATAAGTTATTGGGCACAAATCTTATCTCTCAAACCTCTCTCCTCTTCTCCTGACGTCGGCGCTGTGCTGACAGCAGGAGATCCAAGTCCAGGGAGTAGCTGTGGGCTCTGCAGCAGAGCTGAAATTGTGTTATTTAAAACAAATTACTTCACTGGAAAGGCCTACAAAGTGTGCCTGGTTTGCAAGCTGACAGCAGGAAAAGGGAATCTTTACAGGCGAATATCTCTCAAACCATAGCGGTTTGAGAGATAGTATTTGTGCCACATAACTTATTTTTTAAACCTCTACAAAACAAGTATAATTTTTTACGGTATATTACTGTCCCTTTAAAAGATAAAATAATGCAGAAAGGTTACTTACTTACCTCTATCAGTGGTTGACAATGTGGTATCCTCCTGATGTCACTAGACAAAAACTCGCAGCCTTGGCCTGCTGAGGAAGATGGGAGCTATAGTCCAACAACAGATGGAGAAAAGCCCATTAACTATTCCTTCTTAAAGGGATAGTAATACTTGAAAATATGTTTCTTTTATATTGTAGCCCTTAAAAAACCTTGAAAAATGATATAAGTCTTATCTCCCAAACCTTTATGGTTTGGGGGATATTCAGAAGTAAAGTTTCCCCTGGAGTGACGTCATTGCTCCACCCTTCAGATTTGGAATCCGGTCCCGGGACCGGCTGTGCCTCTCCAGAAGTGCTGAGATCACCATCTTTAAAAATAATTTCTTCATTGGAATGGTCTACAAAGTGGGCTTTCAAGCCAGGCTCACTATGTACACAGTTCCAATTAAGTAGTTATTTTCAAAGATCGTAATCTCGGCACTGCTAAAGAGCTGCTGGTTGCTCTGTGGACCGAATTCCAAATCTGTCCACTAGATGGCAGACTTGGCTGAAACAGCCAGGAAAACAGCATTTTACTATATTTTAAATGTGAATATCTCCTCAACCATAAAGGTTTGGGAGATAAGACTTATATCATTTTTCATGTTTTTTTAAAGGGATAGTAATACTTAAAATGTAAAAAAAAATATGTTGTAGGGTTTATCCCCCTGAGTAAAACAAGAGTACTCCCACTGCTGAAAGGTGTTTCATTCAAAAGTTATTAATTTTCAAAGTTGAATTTTTTAGGTGCAATATCACAATGGCCTGAAATTGTACAGTGGCGCTGTTGCTACACCATCCTATGGAGATTTATGGTCCCGGGACCAGAGCTGTCCATAGGATCATGTAACAACAGCACCACTGTACAATTTCAGGCCACTGTGATATTGCACCTAAAAAATTCGACTTTGAAAATTAATAACTTTTGAATGAAACACCTTTCAGCAGTGGGAGTACTCTTGTTTTACTCAGGGGGATAAACCCTACAACATATTTTTTTTTACATTTTAAGTATTACTATCCCTTTAAGGGCTAAAATATAAAATACAATTATTTTCAAGTATTACTATCCCTTTAAGACTGTAGTGGTTCCCCGTCCCCAGATGACAACCTCCCATCCCTTCTATGATTTTTAGGGCAGCTGTCAGATTCATTGTCCTGACCATCCTGGAAGTCTTCTTCTCAAGGCTACGAGTTGAGATTGTGATGCCAAGTTCACTCTCTCGTCCCTCTCGTCAGCCTATGTGTCTGTGAATCTGCTAGCGTAAGCCAATTATTTTATGTTAAAGGAGCAGAAAACTTTTTTTTATGAAAACACATATTTTATAGAGCATTTCCTGCTGAATAAAACAAGGTCACTCCCATCGCTGTCGGATGTTTTATTCAAAATTTATAGCAGTTCAAATAATCAGGAAGTGAATTTACTGTGTTTACTTCCTGTTTGCTCTGACAGGAAGTGAATTTACTGTGTTTACTTCCTGTTTGCTCTGACAGGAAGTGAATTTACTGTGTTTACTTCCTGATGGTTCTGACAGGAAGTGAATTTACTGTGTTTACTTCCTGATAGTTCTGACAGGAAGTGACTCAGCAGTTTCTATCACATTCTATGGAGAACTGTCAGTCTCTGACTTTTCTGACTTTCCATTACAATCTAATCTAATTAGAATTTGACCACTAGAGGGCACTGCTAATGTAAAAAAATCGGTTTAAACTGTAATAACTCTGGAAATATAAATCTCTCGGCAGTGGGAAAACCCTTACTTTACTTAATAGGAAAATCCCTACAATATATATTTTTTCATAAAAAAAGTTTACTGCTCCTTTAAGTAATTTATAGATTGTGGCACAGCATATGTGATATCCTATACTATAATTCGCTAAGGATGTTTGTCCGAAGCCGTCACGCACAGTAGAGATAGACTGCCCGTACCTCAGCTGATACAGAGTGGGGTGCTCTGAATTCAGACCGGAGTCCTCTCTGTGCACCTTCCTGGGACTGCTTGGTCCCAGGAAGGTGCGCAGAGAAGACTACGGTCTGAATTCGGAATGCCCCGCTCCATATCAGCCACAGCGCGTTTGGGCAGTACTGCGCGTGACTGCAGCGCTGCCAGTGTTGGCCTGTGTACACAGGCTTTAAAACTAGTATCTTATATATTGTGTTTGTGGGGCATAATATGATTATAGAGTCCCCCAACATTTTTCACAGTACTCTAGAAGTGGGCTACAAGGTTTTAGAGTAATGGGGCTCAAAGTATCCTTAAAGGGATAGTAATACTTCGTTTTATCTTTATTTTATTTTGTAGGCATTAAAAAAACATGAAGATCGATATAAGTCTTATCTCTCAAACCTTTATGGTTTAAGAAATATTCACAAGCAAAGTATCCCCCCCGTTCAACCAGATCAGAAGGGAGGTGCCCAGGTAGACTGCAGAGTGGGACAATCTTCAATTAAGATAAGGGAAAAACCTGAAAAACTTGTCAAGGGGGGCAGGACTTTCATAGGAAGAAGATTGTCCCTTGCTGTTATCTGTCTGGTCTATGGACTGGATTCCACATCTGAGAAGAGATGTCTTACACTAGGTAAAAGGGGCGGGAGGGGAAACTTTGCTTGTGAATATCTCTCAAACCCTAAAGGTTTGAGAGATAAGACTTATAAAATTCTTCATGTTTTTTTAATGCCTACAAAATAAAATAAAGTTAAAACGAAGTATTACTATCCATTTAAAGGGAAAATCAGTAGGTATTACACTCTGTGCCCAAAAGAGGTCTATTGGATATTCACCCTGGGGACTATGGAGGATGGGGGGGGGAGGTTTGAATCAGTATCTGGATCTGTACACTTTTGGTGTTTAATTTATGCACATAAGTATATGCGTACAGATATTTATATGCATTAGTGGGGGGGTTTCCACACATTGAAGAGTTATAATTTTATAATTAACTTTAGAGGGATGATTTATATAGGAATTACATTTTTATATAACACATTAAGAAGGGATTTTATTTAAATATATTTGATATATGTGGGATATATAGTAATACATTAGGGTATTACATATTTACATTTTTGATAATAGAGAATTTATAGGTCATTAAATGGGGGTTTATATTAATTTTTAGATTTTTATTTCATTTTTTGAGTGCTTAGTGATGGAGCACGTAGATGTAGTGAGTACAGAATGTGTAGGATTGGTTGTTTTCTCTTTTTTGCTTTCTGTTGGTGGGGAGCATGGTGGGAGGAGATTCAGTTGACTTTAGATTTCCATTGGTGGGGAGCATGGTGGGAGGAGATTCAGATACCTTTAGCGTTCCATTGGTGGGGAGCATGGTGGGAGGAGATTCAGTTACATTTAGAGTTCCATTGGTGGGGAGCATAGGGGGAGGAGATTAAATTACATTTAGCGTTCTATTGGTGGGGAGCATGGTGGGAGGAGATTCAGTTACCTTTAGCGTTCCATTGGTGGGGAGCATGGTGGGAGGAGATTCAGTTACATTTAGAGTTCCATTGGTGGGGAGCATGGTGGGAGGAGATTCAGTTACATTTTGTGTTCCATTGGTGGGGAGCATGGTGGGATGAGATTCAGTTACCTTTAGCGTTCCATTGGTGGAGAGCATGGTAGGAGGAGATTCAGTTACCTTTAGCGTTCCATTGGTGGGGAGCATGGTAGGAGGTGAATCCTCTATGCATTCCATTGGTGGGATGCATAGAGGGAGCCGGTGCAGTTCAGGATCCTCTTTTTTCCCTATGATGTGTACCACTTATGAAGCACATGGTGGGATGTCCGCTACGACGTGTTTCCATAGACAAAAGGGTAAAATGCATTGTTTGTGTGTCCCGAACTCTTATAGCCTTTTGGCGCTAAAATTGTGCAAAGCCAGGGGATTCAGGGAGTATATTAAGGTGTGTAATATATGTCTTACTCGATTTGAGCTCCTGAAGATGCAGCTGTTTCTATGAAACGCATAGAGCTTTTTTAGGGTATGAGAGGAATTCCTTTTTGCATTATTATATTGTTTCTTATATTACTGTAGATAAATATGGTATCTTGTATATGTGCTTTATTTGGTCCCTCTTAGTCAGATCAGATTACAGAGTTGCTGCTATATTGTAGATTTATAAAAATAAAGTATCTTGAGCAAGTCCCATCTCTCAAACCTTGATGGATTGAGAGATATTTGCAGCTAAAATTCCCCCTCCCTCCCCTGGTAGTGACGTCAGCTCTCTACTGACAGAAAGAGATCCCGGTCCTGGGACCAGCCGGCGGCTCTTCAGAAGAGCTGACATAGTGATATGTAAAAAGAAATACTTCACTGGAACAGTATACAAAATGTGCCTGGTTTGAAAACACACTTTGTAGACCATTCCAATGAAGTAGTTCTTTTTAAATATTGATATTTCGGCTCTGCTGAAGAGACTCCTCGAGTCGGCCAACACGGTTCTCCTTCCTTCAGCTTTACAGCTGACATCAGTGAAAGGGGAGGGAGGGGGAGCTTTAGCTGCGAATATCTCTCAAACCATAAAGGTTTGAGAGATGGAACTTGCTCAAGATACTTTATTTTTTATAAATCTACAATATAGCAGCATCTTATAAGCGGACATTACTATCCCTTAAAGCTTTTTAGCTTGTTTGAGGGAGGCAAAGTTTTGACCCACAGAGTTTCTGTATCGCTTGTGAGATTTACTATAGCCCCAAATTCCCAGATTTACTCCAATTTTTATACATCTCCCCCAATGTGTCTACATAAGCAAGGTTAACAGACAATGTCTTCACCCCCTTGAGCGCTCGAGAGATCACTAATGCATTGCTTAGCAATCATAGCTAGGAAGTCTCCAGATCCACCCCAGAGACTCCGGTTTTTGCAGTGAATTATGGGTCTTCAGGGACAGAGGCTGATTTTCTTGTGGTGATGAGTTTCTTATGAAACTCTGCCCACTTCTCCTCCTTCTCACCCTGTTCCCCCACTTCTCCTCATTCCCATCCAGTTCCTCTCACTTCCCACCCACTTCTTCTCCTTTCTGCCCTGTTCCTCTCACTTCCCGCCCACTTCTCCACCTCACCCTGTTCTGCCCACTTCTCACCTTGTTCCACCCACTTCTCTTTCCCATCTTGTTCTTTCTACTTCCCATCTACGTCTCCTTCTTCTCACCCTGTTCCACCCATTTCTCCTCTTTCCTACCCTGTTCCTCCCACTTCCCGCCCACCTCTCCTCCTTCCCACCTGTACCTCCCTGTTCCCACTCACTTCTCCTCCTCCTAACCCTGTTCTACCCACTTTCCGCCCACTTCTCCTCCTTCCCACCCTGTTCTGCTCACTTCCCACCCACTTCTCTTCCTTCCCACCCTGTTCCTCTCACATCTCCTCCTCACCCTGCTCTACCCATTTTCTGCCTACTTCTCCTCCTTCCACACCCTGTTCCTCCCACTTACCAACCACTCCTCCTCCTTCCCTCCCTGTTCCTCCCACTTCACACCCTGTTCCACCCACTTCTCCTCCTTCCCACCCTGTTCCTCCTACTTCCCATCTATGTCTCCTCCTTCCCACCCTGTTCCTCCTACTTCCCATCTATGTCTCCACCTTCCCACCCTGTTCCTCCTACTTCCCATCTATGTCTCCACCTTCCCACCCTGTTCCTCCTACTTCCTGCCCACTTCTCCTCCTTCTCACCCTGTTCCTCCTACTTACCATCTACGTCTCCTCCTTCCCACCCTGTTCCTCCCACTTCTCACCCTGTTCTACCCACTTCTCCTCCTTCCCACCCTGTTCCTCCTACTTCCCATCTACGTCGCCTCCTTCTCACCCTGTTCCACCCACTTCTCGCCCTGTTCTACCCACTTTTCCTCCTTCCCACCCTGTTCCTCCTGTTTCCCACCCACTTCTCCTCCTTCCCACCTAGTTCTTCCCACTTCCCTTCCACTTCTCCTCCTTCTCAGCCTGTTCTTCCCATTCCACCCACTTCTCCTTCCCCACCCTGTTCTGCACACTTCCCGCCCATTTTATGACACACTTCATTAAGCCCCACCCCTTTGTGACACAAATCGCGTCATTTATATCCCCAAGCGGCAGCACCTGAGCCTCCTCTGGGGACTCTAGAAGAAAAATTTCCCAAGTATGTTACTAATGCACTGGAGACCTCTTTAGCATCCAAGCAGTTAATGCGGCACGTTCCTGATAAGTGCACATTGCATGGTTACGCCTGTCCTATGGCTCCCCACCCGGTCTGTTCACCATATACGGCTCAAGTCCAGATCCATACAAATATCAAGAACAATCGTCCATTTCTCCCATCACCCACTGCTGTACCCAACTAATTACATACAGATGATATCATGGCATCGGAGCCCATGAAAGCCTGTAACCAGAGGATTCAAATGGAACATTGTCTCGACATCTAACAGTTGGCAGGGTGTGCCACAAACACATGTTTAGGCTGTTTTTCTGTAGAAAGGTTTTCAATTGATTTTTTTTTACTTTTAAAGACGACTACTGAAATGAAAAGCAAACATCAAAGTGAGATGTGAACGTATGTGTAAACAAAGAACTAATAATAAATATACAATGAAAAAAGTGAAATTACAGGATCTAGATTATATTGGTCTACAATCTCCCCTACATACACACACAAACACACACACACATACACAAGTTCAAATACACACACACATACACTTATGCTCACATACACACACAAGTCCAAATACACACACAGATACATATACTTATGCACACATACAAACACACATACACTTATGCTCACATACACACACATACACTTATGCTCACATACACACACACACATACACTTATGCACACATACACACACATACACTTATGCTCACATACACACACATACACCTATGCACACATACACCTATGCACGCATACACACACATACACTTATGTTCACATACACACACATACATTTATGCTCACATACACACACACACATACATTTATGCTCACATACACACACATATATAAATGAATACAATACACTTATATACACACAAACACATAATACATACACATACACACAGAGATACACAAAGACACACACACATACACACATACTTTCACATACAAGCACTCACACAAGCATACACTTATTCACACATACAAACACATATATATGAACACAATACACTTACAAACACACATAACACAAAACACAAGCACATACACAGACACACATTTAAACACATACACACACATACACACACACACTCAGTCACAGTCACACACCTGAAGCCCACACACTTACACACACACATATATATTTTTTTACACATTAAGTGTTACTATTCCTTTAAGGTCATTTAGTTTACTAGTTGGGGAATCTAATTTGCGTAGAGCTTTGTTCTCTGACTCGATCACCTAAAATTGGATAAATAATTACTCAAGAAAATCCTTGGGAGTTCTGCTTTTTACCTGAATCAGCTGATCGGCGGATAGCCTGATCAGCTGGTTCAGTCAGAACAGAAAGGCAGAGAAGCTGTGATATATAGGTTCTCTGCCATTGTCTCACTTTGGAGCCATTTCAGTGCCACAGGGGTGTGCAAACCACATCCATATTTAACACTTTGAGTGCCAGAGAGGTACGCAACGCATTGCTCTGCAATGCGTTGCATACCCCTTTGGCACGCAAAGGGTTAAGGTAGCGATTCTATTTGCAGTTCTGACGTCTGAGCAGATCCTCTCCACTTTTACAATGGACAAGTGAGTGAGCAGAGATGATGCGTTCAGACTTCTGGGTTGTCGAAATGCTGGCGATGTGTACGAGAAGGCATGTCTTCCATATCACCAGCAGACTGAAAACCCTCCATGCTAATAAGCTGATTCGCTCCCCCTCCCCTTGCAGCCCTAATTCGTAGTGCGTATGGCGATGTGTATCTCCATCTCCAAGGCGGTATGTTCACCACACATCACCATTGCTGCTTAGTCCATCTCCCACCTGGACCTTGCTGCCCCTTTGAGTGCCAAGGAGGTATCAAACACATTGCACTGTGCTAGATACCTCTCTTGCAATCTAAGGGTTAAACCTAATGCATTATTAGTGCACCATGTAGACCAATTGCCCCATTACTAAAATGGAGATTACTAATATTATATGTCCAAGGTGGCAATGAGACCTGGTGATCAGAGGCATAAGTAGAAGCCACCGGGCCCTGGTACAAGAATTGCCATGGGCCACCCCACCTCCTACGACATTGCCGTCCCCTCATCCACACTGGCCCCCCCATTGGCCATCTCCACTGGCCACCTCCACATTGTCCCAAATCTCCACATTGCCCCCCATCTCCACATTGCCCCCAATCTCCACATTGTGTCCACATTGCCACCACACTGCCCCCTGCCCCCACATTGCCCATCTCCTACCTCCCTGGTGGTCCAGTGGAGTGGCAGGAGAGGTCTGTGCCTCCTTCTACACGGACCTCTATGCAGACGGAGCTCCCACGTGGTCCTCTCATAATGCAGAACGCTGGGAGATGATGTCATTACTACAGTGCCAGGGGGAGATCAGGTATCAGAATGTTGCGGGCGTCAGGCGGTGGGGGTCGCAGGGGGTGCCGGGCCCCTGGATTGATGGGTCCGGTCGCAGGTGCGACCTCTTCGACCCCTATTGTTATGCCCCTGCCGGTGATTTAATCTTTGAATGCCAATGCAGTGCACTCAAAAGGTTAACCGCGAGACCGGAGGATTTAACCTACTCAGCCTGCACCAAGCAACTCCCCTGGGTATGATTTTTAAAAAGGCTCCTTTATCAATGTTTTTACTTACATTTTTAACACCTTTCATGTGGGATTCTCAGTGTACCACTAAGGTGTTGGGACCTCTCGTGAATCCAAGGAGTTAAATCACTTTTTTAGTAAAGCAAAGACAAGTATAAATGCGTGTGTGTGTTTTAGCAAACATATGATTCACTCTTTAAACAATTCACATTGGTAAATTTCCATATGATTATTAATGCTATTTACATAGTTAATACAGCTTGAGGATTCATTTAAAAATCATGTACATCCTTTTACATATATATAATATTCTCAGCAAAGGGCCCTGAGGAAGGTCCTCTTTGGGACCAGAAACATTTGGCCCATTGGAGAATATGATGTAATAAATTCTGCTGGATTTTTCACCTTATACTTGGGTGTGCTGTTTCATGTCCGAATTCTTGGCTAAGTATTTCTTGTAGTTTCTCTAGGGGACAAACACCTTTTAATCTGGTTTAATTTATCTGAATGCCACTGCCATCTTTTACTGTCTGTCTCTCTCTCTCACTCTCTGTCTATATATTACTAGAAGGTGGCCGGTCAGTAATGTATGCATGGAGCATCAGCTATCGTTTTCTTCGTTTTCCAGTGGATGGTGAGGGCCCCAGCCTACTTATGTGAAAATCACACCCCTGTCTATGTGTAGGACTGGCAGTATGGTAGGAGATTTGAATATTTCCTCCTTACTGCCACCCCTCGGAGTGTGTGACTGGAGACGCGGGTCTCTTTTTTTATTTATATAGATGTAGACAAGGACAGTCTATGCTTGTTTTAGTTCATTTACAGATAAAAAGCACAGTGTGTGCAGTAATCCTCCTATTCTTGTGTTTATGGAAAGGAAGTATATAAAACAAAAATGAACTGATTGTGCTCATTTCAGTTCATCTAGAGATAAAAAGCACTGTGAGTATGTGCCTTAATCCTGTCTGCTTGGGTATATGGAAATGAAATATATATGATATAGACATGGGCTGACCATGCTCAGTTTAGTTCATGTAGAGATAAAAAGCACAGTTAATGTGTGTAGTAACCATCTTCTCCTTGGGTATATGGAAAGGAAATATATATCTTATAGACATGAACTGCTCATGCTCATTTTAGTTCATCTAGAGATAAAAAGCACAGTGAGTGTGTGCAGTAAACGTCTTCTTCTTGGGTATATGGAAAGAAATATATATATTATAGACATGAACTGCCCATGCTCGTTTTAGTTCATCTAGAGATAAAAGCACAGTGAGTGTGCGCAATAAATATCTTCTTCTTGGGCATATGGAAAGGAAATATATATATATTATAGACATGAACTGCCCATGCTCGTTTTAGTTCATCTAGAGATTAAAAGCACAGTGAGTGTGCGCAATAAATATCTTCTTCTTGGGCATATGGAAAGGAAATATATATATATTATAGACATGAACTGCTCATGCTCGTTTTAGTTCATCTAGAGATAAAAAGCACAGTGTGTGTGTGCAGTAAACATCTTCTTCTTGGGTATATGGAAAGAAAATATATATATTATAGACATGAACTGCTCACGCTCGTTTTAGTTCATCTAGAGATAAAAAGCACAGTGAATGTGCGCAATAAATATCTTCTTCTTGGGTATATGGAAAGAAAAAATATATATTATAGACATGAGCTGCCCATGCTCGTTTTAGTTCATCTAGAGATAAAAAGCACAGTGCGTGTGTGCAGTAAACGTCTTCTTCTTGGGTATATGGAAAGAAAATATATATATTATAGACATGAACTGCCCATGCTCGTTTTAGTTCATCTAGAGATAAAAAGCACAGTGCGTGTGTGCAGTAATCCTCCTATTCTTGTGTTTACGAAAAGGAAATATAGAAAACAAAATTAACTGTTTGTGCTCATTTCACTTCATCTAGAGATAATAAGCACAGTGAGTCTGTGCAGGGCTCAAAATTTCCACTCGCCACTAGCCAATGGCGAGTGAAAATTTAGCCCTGGTGAGTAGAAATTCAGCCCTGGTGGGTATGTTATGGCTTGCAGTGGCGAGTAACTTTTCAGGTCTGGCTAGCAGCAACGGACTTCAAATTATAAGCACTGAGTCTGTGGGTATATGGAAAGGAAAGTCATCTTTATGTCATCCTCAGAATAGTTTTATGTCTATCCCAGGCATTCTTAATTCTTCATGTTATATATGAGTCCATTTCAATAAAGTAACAAATACACATTTTAGCACTGAGTCTTCCGTCCCCTGACTTTAGATCATTTACTTCCATTCTAGTATTGCTCATTTTATGAAAAATGGTTTCCTTCTGCACTTTATTAAACCATTAATATACTTGAATCTTTCTATCATACCATCCCTCTCACTTCTCTCCTGAAAACGATCCCTACTGAGGTCTTCAAACCTTTCCAGGCCCACACACATTTTATCATTGTCCTTGGAGGAGGAAAACAGGACACGGTACATGGTAATTTTAATGCTTTAACCCCTTAGAGACTGGCCACTCGTGCTTGCGACCGGCACATAAAGGGGAACTATTGCCCCTATACAACTTTGTCAAAAAAGTAACTTTGGGACACAGAAATTCAGCAGATCTTATTTCTTTGGATACAGACCTTTTCACCAAATTTATATTGCGATCTTCACCAGCAATTCATATATACCAAGAAATACTTCAGGCAAGATAACTGGACTATAAAGATAGAGGGTGCTGTGAAGGAACTTCCCTATGGGTCCCAATACAATAGCGCAAATAAAAATGGTTTCACGCATTTCCACTAGATATTCAATACAGTCCAAAATTTAAAATCAACAGCTTTATTGGTTGTTTAAAATGCATACCTTCACAGTTCTAGCGGTCAACAAGATTGCTAATGGAGAGACTTGTGTAGCAAAAGGTACGCGCAGTCAGATGTGATGTGATGACTTCTCAAACAGATCCATGCGTTTCGCTTTGAAAACGCGATCTCTGAGATACCACTGGGCTCATTTATTTCAGTTTCTTAAGGGCTACAAGATGGGGGTAGTAAAATTTAAGCATTGCTATCCCTTTGAGCACCTCTCTCTGGGTTACAGCAAGCAGGGACATTTTGCCTATAATCTATGTTATGGGGAGCACTAAGGGTTAATATTCTCAAGATTTCAGTATCAGCTCATTTTTAAAGTTTCCATGTATGATCCTACACTTATATACTTCTATTGCCCCTTGAAAACTGCAATGCAATTGTTAAAATTAAGAGTGTAATAAAAAAATGCAAATTTATGGGAAATCAGGTATTTTTTATTTATTATTTATGGTGCAATTAGTTTGCCGCAGTATTGTACCGTCTACTTAGTACATCAGTCCCAATATCCTTTTAATGAGAAAGATTTTTGATTAATATGTACTTGGCTATGCGTAAGTGATAGCTTGCACCAAAATAAACACACTTTGCAGATGTTGTTTTAAAGCCTAGATATGTCTCTTGTTAATGTATCACTTAAAGGAAGGCATGTGATGTGTTTACAAGCAGAACCCATTGTTTTGGGCTGAATATTACAATGAGCGATATTCCCAGTAAGGATGGATCTTCTCCTCCTTCCTGTCAAGACCTGTTGGAGAACTGTTAATCCTTAAGAGAACGGAAAGCCGCTAATTATCACCTTCTGCAAAACACTGAAATAGAAAGACTAGTTCTGTGTAAAATCAGCATCTTAGTGGGGGAAAATAGACTAGAACAACAGGATGAATTTAGAACTTCTCGACAATATTTGCTGAGGCCACAACAACAACTAACAGCATGTGACTAATCGTTAGGTTTGACTCTGAGGCTACGGTAAATATCTGTGGAAGAGGATGGAATTGAGTGTGTGGTTCTAGATGGGCACCGTGCTCTGATGTCATTGACAGGGCGACGGGAATAAAGTAACGTATGACATATATACTGGGGAGATGTACAGAACCACCAGAGCAGGTCCACTGGTCTTAAGACTCCAATGGCATTAGCTGCACCCAGGGATATGCACTAGAACAAGGTGGGCAATTTCATGCAGTTGGTTGGTGGGAGTTGATGGAAGTTATAGGCCAGAAGCAGGTAGGGAGTCTGCCATTGGTCACCCATGCAGAGTGTATAATCACTGTAGTACATACTGGCACACGAGGCAGGGAGACAGACGCGAATTTTAGTTGTCTGTGTCAAATCGAACTGATTATGTAGTACCTTTAGACTAGACCACGGCAGCATCAATGAATATTAATGTGATACTAATAGATATATAGGATGGAGCTGAGAGAGATTTGAATGACATTTTTATGAAGATAGCATTCTATTCAGAACAGCATATATGTTGATGAATAATCTGGGACCAATAAAAGGATTCCAGAATTAGAATGCAGCAATTGAATATCTATTTTAGTGTGTGTAACAGCTAGATCTAGAATAGTATATATTTGTTGAATTAACTGGGACCATTAAAAGGATCTCAGTATTAGCATATAGTGATTAGGCTTTCCTTTTCACATTCATGAAATCAGCATCTAATATACGTTACTGCATTTAGATGTATACATATCTTGCTAACTAATCTGGGAACAATAACAGTATAACGATCCCAGTATTAGATATAACTCTCAGACGATTACTTTAGGAAGTATCACATGAGAACATTGATACTATGTGTCTCGGCTAGATTTGAGTAGAGACACATGGTAAAAACGCCATAGGCTATAAGCAGTTACTTAAAGGGATAGTAATACTTCGTTTTAACTTTATTTTATTTTGTAGGCATTAAAAAAACATGAAGAATGATATAAGTCTTATCTCTGAAACCTTTATGGTTTAAGATATATTCACAAACAAAGTATCCCTTCCTGTTCAACCAGATCAGAAGGGAGATGCCCAGGTAGACTGCAGAGAGGGACAATCTTCAATTAAGATAATGGAAAAAGCTGAAAAACTTGTCAAGGGGGGAAGGGCTTTCATTGTTTTCATACAAAGAAGATTGTCCCTTGCTGTTATCTGTACTGTCATACAACCAGACTCACATCTGAGAAGAGATGGCTTACACTAGGTAAAAGGGGCGGGGAGGGGAACTTTGCTTGTGAATATCTCATAAACCATAAAGGTTTGAGAGATAAGACTTATATCATTCTTCATGTTTTTTTAATGCCTACAAAATAAAAAAAAGTTAAAATGAAGTATTACTATCCATTTAACGGAGCGGATAACTAGACCTGGTGATACCGGAATGTTTCACAGTAAATAAGATACTGGCAAATAATATATTTAAAATCTAAAAACCAATTGAAACGCCATTAATGTGGTTGTATGAAGTTAATACGACCAGCTCTCCTGAAGTAGAGTGATTAAATATTTGGTGTTCTTCCAGCATACACGTGGCTAATGGCGGCTTGCCTGTTTACTAACATAACAACACATGTATAGTTGTTATAACTCATATACAATCATACATATCAGTATCGTCTTTGTTTTTTAACACATTTTTTATTTGTTATTTTAACAAATTCAATAAAGATTATATATTTTATTATAATAATTCCCTTTTCTCCTTTTCCTTGATTTCTATACACTTACGGGTCCCATTTATAAGGGTGGAATTGGTGCTGTTGTGGATAACTTTTTTCTATATTTGAATTTGATTTATATTTTTTTTCTATATTTGAATTTGATTTATATTTTTATCCTAGCGCATTTCCTTTGGATAGTACTAACACCTTATAATACATATCTAATTGGTGGTGCTCCGTTTGATTTGCTATATACTGGCACAAGAACTTTGCCACTGTTAAGATTTAACTGTCAGCAAGCTCTTATATCTGCCCCATGGTATGCACAGCAAAACAGCATAAAGATATATCAGCTGCCTCTGCCCACTGGTAGTGAATCACGTTCAACAATGGGCAGAGGACAGGTACTACCAGAATACCGATACACCTCCCTCCCCCCCCCGCTGCTCTACCAGTGTTAAAATGGGAGAATTTTAGCGTTAAGTAGCTTGGTAAATTGGTGTTAGGCAAGAGTAGGGCTAGAAGCCCAATTCCAGCAGCTGGCTTAGTGTCGAATCATATTGATATGTTCATCCTACTCTCTCATGTATTGCAAGTAATATACATACTGTCATACTGTTGGTCTGGTTTCTATGAAGCAATGTGCGGCACACCCCTTTAGGGTTAATATGAGCAGAAAATCCTAATGGCCGCTATTAATCAATTCCATGTGCGTTGTTCTCCAGAACTGATGAATGCTTAACGCAATGCTTTAGATACTTTTCTGGTACTCAAAGGGTTAACATCATATCCACGGAGGCAGACATATTTCTTTTAGTAGGCCTGTGTATACTACTAAAATAATAAAAATGTCCATTCCTTTAACCCTTTTGAGTGACAGAGGGGTACGCAACGCATTGCAAAGCAACGCGTTGCCTACCCCTCTGGCACTCAAAGGGTTAAATCAGGTGAAACCCCTTGAGACCCAGAGTGGTATGCAACAGGTGAAGCAATGCGCTACACATCTCTGTGATCCACAAGGGGTTAAGCAGTCAGTGAATGAGCTCCGGTCTTCTCTAAGGGGACGTTTTGGGTGTCCAGGTGATTGACTGAGCCGATGGGATCCTGTGTTTGGGGCTGAGGATGGCCCCTTGGCTGACACTTTTCTCTAAACAGTCTTCTGTCGTATTATAATAACGTCCGGTAGAGGTGGCGGCTGTACCAAGATGGGAACAACAGGTGACCTTTCTTGTGCAAAAAAGAACTGGTCCTCCACCCGTTTTTAAGAGACCTATTTTAACCTACGCCGCTAGTTTAACCCTTTTGAACACCAGAGTGCTACAAGCCTCTGCCTCTGTGTCATGTTACCCACAAGTCCAACAGATGTCTAGTTTAGGATATATTCACACCTCTATTTCTGGGAAAAGTGAAAGTGAAAATGTCCTGGTACTGCACAGAGCTTCATTAGCATATGACACGTCACTGGAAAGGCTTAATTAGAATATGACACATCACTAAAACTCTTAATTTGCATATGAAATGTCACTGGAAAGGCTTAATTAGAATATGACACATCACGAAAACTCTTAATTTGCATATGAAACATCACTGGTGAAGCACTGGTACAGAAATTAGCATACATTAGCATATGGTAACAAGTGTGAATATCTCCTTAACTGTACATTTGCTGGTCTTTTGCCTAAGATGACAAATAACCAGAGAGAGGATTGCACGCACCGTTAAAGCGGATTAGACAGCACTCACGGGGAAACTTTTCTTTCATTCTTGAAAAAGGCCATAATCTTTGGCCCAAACGTCGAATAAATAAACAACAAGTCTTCATCTATGAAAAGTTTCCCTGTGAGTGCTGTCTAATCCGCTTTGAAGTTTATATATATATATATATTATAAATAAAATGAAGTTTTCAAATATGCAAACTTGAAGTAAGGGGAAAGGTCCACTTTATAGGAAAATAAAGTTCTCTGGTCCCTTCCCTTTCTGCTTGATGAGTTGTAAAGCTGTCAGAAGCAGATTCTGTTTCCTGGATCAGACGGCGGCTCTTCAGCAGCACTGAAATAGCGATATCTAAAGATAAATACTTCATCGAAACGGTCTACAATGTGTGCCTGGTTTGCAAGCACATGTTGTAGACCATTCTGATGAAGTATTTATCTTTAGATATCTTTATATCAGCGCTGCTGAAGAGCCACATCTGGTCAAGCGACCAGAATCTGCTTCTGACAGCTTTACAGCTCATCAAGCAGAAAGGGGAGGGACCAGAGAACTTTATTTTCCTATATCTCTCAAACCATAACGGTTTGAGAGATACAAATAAGTGCAAGTACTCTCTTTTAATTTTTTCTTTTTTTTTCTTTTTTTTCTGAAATTACTATCCCTTTAAAAAAAAAATATATATATATTCCACAAATCCTATCTCTCAAACCGCTACGGTCTGAGAGATATTCACATGTAAATTTCCTACTCCCTCCCCGTCTCCTGACGTCAGCGCTGTGCTGACAGCAAGAGATCCCGGTCCGGGGACCAGCCGGCTGCTCTGCAACAGCCAAAATCCCGTTATTGGAAAAGAACTACTTCACTGGAATGGTCTACAAAGTGTGCCTGGTTTGCAAGCTAACTTTATAGACCGTTCCATTGAAGTAATTCTTTTTAAATAACACAGTTTCTTTACACAGACAGTTTGGGCCATAAGGAATAAATAAGGTTTCACTTGAGTTAAACTAGGTGTTAACCCCTTGAGTGCTACAGTGGTGTCCAATGCATTGCAAAGCAGCATTCAAGGTGTAAAAGTCCCATATAAATTAAAGGGATAGTAATATTTTGTTTTAACTTTATTTTATTTTGTAGGCATTAAAAAAACATGAAGAACGATATAAGTCTTATCTCTCAAACCTTTATGGTTTGAGAGATATTCACAAGCAAAGTTTCCCCTCCCGCCCCTTTTACCTAGTGTAAGCCATCTCTTCTCAGATGTGGAATCCAGTCCATAGACCAGACAGATAACAGCAGGGGACAATCTTCTTCCTATGAGAACAATGAAAGCTCTGCCCCCCTTGACAAGTTTTTCAGGTTTTTCCCTTATCTTAATTGAAGATTGTCCCTCTCTGCAGTCTACCTGGGCACCTCCCTTCTGATCTGGCTGAACAGGGGGGAATACTTTGCTTGTGAATATCTCTTAACCCTTTCAGTGCCAGAGGGGTACGCAACGCATTGCTCTGCAATGTGTTGCGTACCCCTCTGGCACTCAAAGGGTTAAACCATAAACGTTTGAGAGATAAGACTTATATCGTTCTTCATGCTTTTTTAATGCCTACAAAATAAAATAAAGTTAAAACAAAGTATTACTATCCCTTTAATGGGGATTTGGGGAATTTATATTTGTCCCCCTCTGGTGCAGTTGGTACCCATAATGAATCTCAAACGTTTATGGTTTAACCCTTTGAGTGCCAGAGGGGTACGCAACGCATTGCAGAGCAATGCGTTGCGTACCCCTCTGGCACTCAAAGGGTTAAACCATAAACGTTTGAGAGATAAGACTTATATCGTTCTTCATGCTTTTTTAATGCCTACAAAATAAAATAAAGTTAAAACAAAGTATTACTATCCCTTTAATGGGGATTTGGGGAATTTATATTTGTCCCCCTCTGGTGCAGTTGGTACCCATAATGAATCCAGTTTTCTTTTGGAGATAACTGTTTGAGTTGAAACTGGAGTTAACAATACCTTTTTTTTTTACGGATGACGCTAAAGAGGATCTATCACCTCTACAAAACTTAGGCTCATTATGTAGAGTATATATACATAATGCTGAAAACGTTATTGATTTTTTTTGTAACCCCTTAAGGACTGGGAAAATCTGAGTTGGATTTCACTTAAGAACCGGAGCAATTCTGACCTTTTTGACTATGTCTTTGTTCAGCAGTGTTTTCCCTCTAAGTACTTTATTTTACCCAAGAAAATTATATACCGTTTTTGTACGCACAAATAGGGCTTTCTTTTGATACCACACTAATGTGGATAGCCCACCATTTATTTTATTAAAATAAAGGAAAACATTAAAAAAAATGTAAAAAAAAACACCACTCTTGTGATCATTTGGGCGCAATGGGTTACATTTTTATGGAGACTGCATGAAAGGTATGACCAGTCATTCACACCTAGAAAATGGACAGTTTTAAGTGGACACTGTTCCCCTGGGTGAAAATCCCCATGTCCCTTTTTCCCACCCTATTTTCCCACTTTTTTATTGATGACATTTGGCGGTGTGTATAAATGTATTACATGGCTCCACAACAATCACACTGCCAATTTTGTTCATTCAATAACATTTTTATTTTGTAAAAAAAAAAAATTGTGTTGTGTTAAAAAAAAATAAAGTTTATTCTAGCAGGTCAAAAATGAACCAGCATCCAGTCAGCCTCCAGCACAGCAGTGAAGGGGTTAATACCCCCAGTTGCTGCATTTTTTTTCCACTAGGCAATGACCTCAGCTTGCTGCTACTTGCAGGCGGTGGGGGGGGGGGTCACGGGGGGGCTGGGCCTATGGAGTCACAGACCCTATTGTTACGCCACTGCTATTGTCAGTGACACTAACCTCACACAGGATGACGTAGCAACAGCAGCACTTTAAAAATTAAGATCATGGAGGTGTCAATACCCCAAAAAATGCAAGTTTCATCTGCAATAACTTTTGAATAAAACATCTCTCTGTAATGGGTGTGCCCTTGTTTTACTCAACCGGACGGACCCTGTGAAATATTATATTAAATATTTATGTATTTCATTCTTTTTTACCCCATATGTAGTGATACTATGTCTTTAAATTGGAATTGTGTTAGACACCTTTAAGAATTTAAAATCCGCATTTACATCAGTGGGAGTTATGGAATTTTTCTTTCTCACCTATGAAGTGATTGGACTGTTCCAGAATAATATCAGTTTCTTTGTGTTTATGACCATTTATGTTTCAGTTATTACGATCTCTATCTGTAATATCACTATTCAACCAGGACCGGATTTTCCGTACGGCAGAGTAGGCATCTGCCTACAGGCGCACCCTACTGAGGGGCGCCTGTCAATGCAATGGATATATATATATTTTTTTTTTTTAAGTGGAGTGGCATGGCGCTCCGCCCGCCGCATTGTAAGCTGTGCCTCACAGACCTTTAGCTGCTGAGCTCTCCCGGCTCTTTAGTATGACATCATCTCCCAGCGTTCTGCATTACTGAAGCGAAGACCACGCGGGAGCTCCAGCAGCTGCAGTTCTGTGCAGAAGCACAGATCTCTCCTGCCGCTGGACCACCAACGAGGTAGGAAACGGATGTGGGGCACATAATGTGAGGCTTAATGTGGAGATGTTGGGGGCAATGTGAGGGCAATATGGAGATTTGGAGCATTGTGGAGATGGCCAATGGGGGAGGGGGGGCGCTTGAGATTTCTCTTCCTACAGGTTCCTGAGATGTAAATCCGGCCCTGTGTTCAACACAATCACAACACTATTCAACTCTAAGATTGGAGGAGAGAAGAGAGAGTGGGGATATGATAGAAACATTCAAATACATGAAGGTATTCAACAAAGTTAATTTCAAAGGAGTTAAAATGTTAAAGGGATAGTAATACTTCGTTTTAACTTTATTTTATTTTGTAGGCATTAAAAAAAACCATGAAGAACGATATAAGTCTTATGTCTCAAAGCTTTATGGTTTAAGAGCTATTCACAAGCAAAGTTTCCCCTCCCGCCCCTTTTACCTAGTGTAAGCCATCTCTTCTCAGATGTGAATCTGGTTGTAAGACCAGACAGATAACAGCAGGGGACAATCTTCTTCCTATGAGAACAATGAAAACCCTGCCCCCCTTGACAAGTTTTTCAGCTTTTTCCCTTATCTTAATTGAAGATTGTCCCTCTCTGCAGTCTACCTGGGCACCTCCCTTCTGATCTGGCTGAACGGGGGGGGGATACTTTGCTTGTGAATATCTCTTAAACTATAAAGGTTTGAGAGATAAGACTTATATCGTTCTTGCTATTTTTTTAATGCCTACAAAATAAAATAAAGATAAAACGAAGTATTACTATCCCTTTAAGACAAGAGGCCATAGTCTAAAACTAGAGGAACAGAGGTTTCGATCTAATGTAAGAAAGATTTACTTCACTCAGAGGGTAGTATATAAATGGAGTAGCCTACCAGCAGAAGTGGTAGAAGTTAATACAGTGACAGCATTTAAGCATGCATGGGATTGGCATAAAGCTGTCCTTAACATAAGATAAGACCAAGTAGGAAAATGGGCAGAATAGATGGCCGAATGGTTCTTATCTGCCGTCAAATTCTGTTTCTCTGTTTTTATCTACATTTTTTTTCCAGCTCCTATCAACAGAAAGTCCTTAAACGGCATCAGAAATCTGCAATGGAAATGTTGCGTTGTTTTTGCTTTGCGTAAATTTGCAGCTAATAATAATCATGTCCTGAATAGATAATGAATCTTGTCCATTTGTAGCGCTTTTCTGTGATTAAATGGCCTTGAGGGACACCAGGAGCATGCTCATTTTAATTTGAAAATCTTTTGCGAGACATATTCATCCCACAATTATAGGTTAAACTAATAGGTAATCAGTCTGATCTTCGCGAGAGATAATTTGTTTGCATCAAACTATACAGTGCTGCATTTACATAGTGATATTAGCCTGACAATCTTGCTCTGCAATATGTTTAAAGGAGCAGTAAACTTTTTTTTATGAAAACACATATTTTATAGAGCATTTCCCATTGAATAAAACAAGGTCACTCCCATCGCTGTCAGATGTTTTATTCAAAATTTATAGCCGTTCAAATAATCAGGAAGTGAATTTACTGTGTTTACTTCCTGATAGTTCTGACAGGAAGTGAATTTACTGTGTTTACTTCCTGATAGTTCTAACTGACAGGAAGTGAATTTACTGTGTTTACTTCCTGATAGTTCTGACAGGAAGTGACTCAGCAGTTTCTATCACATTCTATGGAGAACTGTATGTCTCTGACTTTTCTGACTTTCCTCTCCATTAGAATCTAACAGGAAATCTAATTAGAATTTGACCACTAGAGGGCACTGCTAATGTAAAAAAACATGGGTTTAAACTGTAATAACTCTGGAAATATAAATCTCTCAGCAGTGGGCGTACCCTTATTTTACTCAATAGGAAAATCCCTACAATATATATTTTTTCATAAAAAAAAGTTTACTGCTCCTTTAAAGTGGATGTTTATCGAAAAAAAAAACTTTTGCTCTTTAGATCTATCGCCCCCTAATGTACCGAGTAGGGTATGTCAATTTCATTTAAAAGTCCGTCATTGCTGAAACTTACTTTATAATGTCTTTGCGTTTTGTAGGCAGAGCGGTTTCGTCTTGTCCCAAGATTCCTTGCTCTTAGGGTTGCCACCCAGCCGGTATTTTACAGACAGGCCGGTAAAAAATTGGCTTCTTTCCAATGTTAAGTCTATGGAGGGAATGCCTTGGCCGGTATTTTTTTGAAGAAAAGGTGGCAACCCTACTTGCCCTCCACTCTGCCTGCTGTGACGTCTTGTGTTTGGCCTGGCCCCTTCCACTGACGACGTGCTGGCATATTAACTAGAGCGCCTGGTGTCAGGCCCACACTGGCCATCGGGCATACCGGACATTTTCCCAGTGGGTCGGTCCGGGCGCTTAAAAAAAAATAATGAACGAACGCCCACTGACGCCGCCCCCCCATGGGCTGCTCAAAAAATAAAAATGGGCCGCTCAGCCTTAAATGCCCGGGCCTATTTTTTGTCCCAGTCTGGGTCTGCCTGGTGTAAAGGGAAAGTGGGAGGGAGATTGGGAGTGAACTGTGAAGAGAATGGGCATGGTTTCTTTGTCAATACGGTACAGCAAGAACAGTACCGTGGTCCGCCGTTACGTCAACAGGTACATTTGGAATTAGCGATTTGTATGAAGCACAGATCGTTTTGTTTTTTAAATATACAACACTGGTGTATATTGTTTAACCTGCCCTACTTTTTAAGCTTGAAAAAATGTTTCATGAAACATCGCCTTTAAGGTCCCCCCCAACCTCCCGGGGTAAGACTGTTAACTCTATGAGTGCAGCTTGATTGTGCACTGCATTGTGAAGCAACACGTTGCTCACACATCACCTAAAAAAATGTTG
Organism: Rhinophrynus dorsalis; assembly: GCA_037306005.1. Taxonomy (NCBI): domain Eukaryota; kingdom Metazoa; phylum Chordata; class Amphibia; order Anura; family Rhinophrynidae; genus Rhinophrynus; species Rhinophrynus dorsalis. Next base: position 18,040,771 of record CM074719.1, read on the forward strand.
GCTATTTTGAAACCTTTCAAAGTCACATTTATGTTGTATTGTCCATTTTCTGTTTAGATTTATAGATTATGTTAATTAAGGCATGCCGTGCAGACACTTCATGTCTTACCCCTAAATTACATCTCCCACTCACTAATACTTAACCCGTTCAGTGCTAGGAGAGATGGTTAATGCATTGCTGAGCAGTGTCAGTGAGTGGGGAGGTAATGTAGGGATAACACAGGAAGTCAGTGCTAGGGGAGGTGGGTAATGCATTGCTGAGCAGTATTAGTGAGTGGGGAGGTAATGTAGGGATAAGACAGGAAGTCAGTGCTAGGGGAGGTGGTAATGCATTGTTGAGCAGTGTCAGTGAGTGGAGGAGGTAATGTAGGGATAAGACAGGAAGTCATTGCTAAGGGAGGTAGGTAATGCATTGCTGAGCAGTGTCAGTGAGTGGGGGAGGTAATGTAGGGATAAGACAGGAAGTCAGTGCTAGGGGAGGTGGGTAATGCATTGCTGAGCAGTATTAGTGAGTGGGGAGGTAATGTAGGGATAAGACAGGAAGTCAGTGCTAGGGGAGGTGGGTAATGTATTGCTGAGTAGTGTCAGTGAGTGGGGAGGTAATGTAGGGATAAGACAGGAAGTCAGTGCTAGGGGAGGTGGGTAATGCATTGCTGAGCAGTGTTAGTGAGTGGGGGAGGTAATGTAGGGATAAGACAGGAAGTCAGTACTAGGGGAGGTGGTAATGTATTGCTGAGCAGTGTCAGTGAGTGGGGAGGTAATGTAGTGATAAGACAGGAAGTCAGTGCTAGGGGAGGTGGGTAATGCATTGCTGAGCAGTGTCAGTGAGTGAGGAGGTAATGTAGGGATAAGACAGGAAGTCAGTGCTAGGAGAAGTGGGTAATGAATTGCTGAGCAGTGTCAGTGAGTGGGGGAGGTAATGTAGGGATAAGATAGGAAGTCAGTGCTAGGGGAGGTGGGTAATGCATTGCTGAGCAGTGTCAGTGAGTGGGGAGGTAATGTAGGGATAAGACAGGAAGTCAGTGCTAGGGGAGGTGGCAATGCATTGCTGAGCAGTGTCAGTGAGTGGGGGAGGTAATGTAGGGATAAGACAGGAAGTCAGTGCTAGGGGAGGTGGGTAATGCATTGCTGAGCAGTGTCAGTGAGTGGAGAGGTAATGTAAGGATAAGACAGGAAGTCAGTGCTAGGGGAGGTGGGTAATGTATTACTGAGCAGTGTCAGTGAGTGGGGGAAGTAATGTAGGGATAAGACAGGAAGTCAGTGCTAGGGGAGGTGGGTAATGCATTGCTGAGCAGAGTCAGTGAGTGGGGAGGTAATGTAGAGATAAGACAGGAAGTCAGTGCTAGGGGAGGTGGGTAATGCATTGCTGAGCAGAGTCAGTGAGTGGGGAGGTAATGTAGAGATAAGACAGGAAGTCAGTGCTAGGGGAGGTAGGTAATGCATTGCTGAGCAGAGTCAGTGAGTGGGGAGGTAATGTAGGGATAAGACAGGAAGTCAGTGCTAGGGGAGGTAGGTAATGCATTGCTGAGCATTGTCAGTGAGTGTGTGAGGTAATATAGGGATGACAGGAAGTCAGTGCTAGGGGAGGAGGGTAATGCATTGCTGAGCAGTGTCAGTGAGTGGGGGAGGTAATGTAGAGATAAGACAGGAAGTCAGTGCTAGGGGAGGTAGGTAATGCATTGCTGAGCAGAGTCAGTGAGTGGGGAGGTAATGTAGGGATAAGACAGGAAGTCAGTGCTAGGGGAGGAGGGTAATGCATTGCTGAGCAGTGTCAGTGAGTGGGGAGATAATGTAGAGATAAGACAGGAAGTCAGTGCTAGGGGAGGTGGGTAATGCATTACTGAGCAGTGTCAGTGAGTGGGGAGGTAATGTAGGGATATGACAGGAAGTCAGTGCTAGGAGAGGTGGGTAATGCATTGCTGAGCAGTGTCAGTGAGTGGGGGGAGGTAATGTAGGAATATGACAGGAAGTCAGTGCTGGGGAGATGGACAATGCATTGCTGAGCAGTGTCAGTGAGTGGGGGGAGGTAATGTAGGGATAAGACAGGAAGTCAGTGCTAGGGGAGGAGGGTAATGCATTGCTGAGCAGTGTCAGTGAGTGGGGGAGGTAATGTAGAGATAAGACAGGAAGTCAGTGCTAGGGGAGGTGGGTAATGCATTGCGGAGCAGTGTCAGTGAGTGGGGGGAGGTAATGTAGGGATAAGACAGGAAGTCAGTGCTAGGGGAGGAGGGTAATGCATTGCTGAGCAGTGTCAGTGAGTGGGGGGAGGTAATGTAGGATAAGACAGGAAGTCAGTGCTAGGGGAGGTGGTAATGCATTGCTGAGCAGTGTCAGTGAGTGGGGAGTTAATGTAGGTATAAGACAGGAAGTCAGTGCTAGGGAAGGTGGGTAATGCATTGCTGAGCAGTGTCAGTGAGTGGGGGAGGTAATGTAGGGATAAGACAGGAAGTCAGTGCTAGGAGAGGTGGGTAATGCATTGCTGAGCAGTGTCAGTGAGTGGGGAGGTAATGTAGTGACAAGACAAGAAGTCAGTGCTAGGGGAGGAGGACAATGCATTGCTGAGCAGTGTCAGTGAGTGGGGGAGGTAATGTAGAGATAAGACAGGAAGTCAGTGCTAGGGGAGGTGGGTAATGCATTGCGGAGCAGTGTCAGTGAGTGGGGGGAAGTAATGTAGGGATAAGACAGGAAGTCAGTGCTAGGGGAGGAGGGTAATGCATTGCTGAGCAGTGTCAGTGAGTGGGGGAGGTAATGTAGAGATAAGACAGGAAGTCAGTGCTAGGGGAGGTGGGTAATGCATTGCTGAGCAGTGTCAGTGAGTGGGGAGGTAATGTAGGGATAAGACAGGAAGTCAGTGCTAGGGGAGGTGGGTAATGCATTGCTGAGCAGTGTCAGTGAGTGGGGGGAGGTAATGTAGGATAAGACAGGAAGTCAGTGCTAGGGGAGGTGGGTAATGCATTGCTGAGCAGTGTCAGTGAGTGGGGGAGGTAATGTAGGGATAAGATAGGAAGTCAGAGCTAGGGGAGGTGGCAATGTATTGCTGAGCAGTGTCAGTGAGTGGAGAGGTAATATAGGAATAAGACAGGAAGTCAGTGCTAGGGGAGGTAGGTAATGCATTGCTGAGCAGTGTTAGTGAATGGGGAGGTCATGTAGGGATAAAATTGGAAGTCAGTGCTAGGGAAGGTGGGCAATGCATTGCTGACTAGTGTCAGTGAGTGGGGAAGGTATTGTAGGGATAAAACATGAAGTCAGTGCTAGGGGAGGTGGGCAATGCAATGATAAGCAGTGTCAGTGAGTGGAGAAGATAATATAGGAATAAAACAGGAAGTCAGTAATAGGGGAGGTGGGTAATGCATTGCTGAGCATTGTCAGTGAGTGGGGGAGGTAATGTAGGGATAAGATAGGAAGTCAGTGCTAGGGGAGTTGGGTAATGCATTACTGAGTTGTGTCAGTGAGTGGGGAGGTAATGTAGGGATAAGACAGGAAGTCAGTGCTAGGGGAGGCGGGTAATGCATTGCTGAGTAGTGTCAGTGAGTGGGGAGGTAATATAGGGATAAGACAGGAAGTCAGTGCTAGGGGAGGTGGGTAATGTATTGCTGAGCAGTGTCAGCGAGTGGGAAGGTAAAGTAGGGATAAGACAGTAAATCAGTGCTGGGAGAGGTAGACAATGCATTGCTGAGCAGTGTCAATGAGTAGGGGAGGTAATGTAGGGATAAGACAGTAAATCAGTGCTGGGAGAGGTAGACAATGCATTGCTGAGCAGTGTCAATGAGTAGGGGAGGTAATGTAGGGATAAGACAGTAAATCAGTGCTGGGAGAGGTAGACAATGCATTGCTGAGCAGTGTCAATGAGTAGGGGAGGTAATGTAGGCATAATACAGGAAGTCAATACTAGGGGAGGTGGCAATGCATTGTTGAGCAGTGTCAGTGAGTGGGGATGATAATATAGGGATAAGACAGAAAGAACCTGCATGGCATGCCTTAATTAGCATAACTTAAACTCAAATAATAATTTTCTAAATTAAAATTGCCTTATACAACATATATTTGATTTTGAAATCTCTCAGACTCACCAATCCCTTATAGGTAGTGTTGCCACCCAGCCGGTATTTTACCAACAGGCCAGTAAAAAATTGGCTTCTGTCCAATGTTAAGTCTATGGAGGGAATGCCATGGCCGTGATTTTTTTTTTAGAAAGGGTGGCAACCCTACTTATAGGTGATGGGGTCCCTTTAATGCCAACGAGATAAGAATTATAATTCTATTAACTCAAAGCCAAAATGTTGTGCACATCACAATGACCATTAGCCTGCAAGGTGTCCCACTTCGTTCTCCCTCTAAGAATGAAAGGGTTAATTTTGTGACTTTCTGACGAGTACCACCCACGGCTCTCTCCGTGTTTATATTGCAGATTCCAACCAAAGTAAAGAACAAACTGTCTTATATTAATATTAATGTGTGAATGCAAAACATACCTACTGCAAAAATATATATATATAGTTTAGCAGGTATAATTCAAGTAGAATGATTATTTTAAAAGGGAACAGTCATATATTTTTTTTCTTTTAACCCTTTGAGTGCCAGAGGGGTACGCAACGCATTGCAAAGCAATGCATTGTGTACCCCTCTGGCACTCAAAGGGTTATAGTTACTCACCTACTATTGAAGATATAAAGAGTTAAAATTAGGCACATAAAGGGTGTCGTACAACGCGGAAGTGGCCTATTTTAACTCTTCATATCTTCGACAGTAGTTGAGTAAATTTAAAAGAAAAAAACAATGCTAATATAGGTGTGCTGATTAAAACCTCATGGACAAAAGTTATTCTAATGTCAATGTTCCCCTTTAACCCCATTGATGCTAGACAGGTTTCTAATTCACGCAAAAGCAATGAGCATACACAACAGGTCGGCAAAGGCAAAATCAGGCTCATGTATTATGCAGGACTGGAGTAATTCTGGACCAAAACAACTGTACCGTAAGGATGAAATAAAATTACCGAAATCCTCACGGATTTGACTCTTTGAGCACCATGAAGGTGAACAACTCATTGCTTCATAATTCGTTGTGTAGCCTCTAGCACTCAAAGAGTTAAAAAGAGCATTTAACCCTTGATTGCTAGAGAGATCTCCACCGCAAGACCTCCCTAGCATTCAAAGGTTTAAAAGCCCCTCCATGGTGCAGAGTAAGTAAACGGTTAAGCATGTATTCATTAGTGATGCAGGTTATCATCTTGACTGACAAAGGACCAAACCACTAAGTGGAACCCAGCTGAAACTGGCACAAGAGATGAAGCGGAATCGTTTTGAAGTGGGTTCAAATATTTTAATACTTGTGTAAAAGCCCGTGTACACGGGCCAAGGTCTGGGTGATGTTAACCCTTTGAGTCCTGCTCTGCATCCTGCCACCGACTCAGTCATGCACTGTAGAGACTGCACTAAAGCACAGAATGCTCCCAGCACAGAACTCCCAGCATTCTGTGCTCCCAGCACAGAACTCCCAGCATTCAGTGCTCCCAGCACAGAACTCCCAGCATTCAATGCTCCCAGCATTCCGTGCTCCTAGCACAGAACTCCCAGCATTCTGTGCTCCCAGCACAGAACTCCCAGCATTCTGTGCTCCCAGCACAGAACTCCCAGCATTCTATGCTCCCAGCACAGAACTCCCAGAATTCTGTGCTTCCAGCATTCCGTGCTCCCAGCATTCTGTGCATTCGGACAGTCTTTACTGCGCATTACGGCTTCTGACAAACATCCTCGCGAATTATTATACAGGATGTATACTTACACCGCGGAAATATGTAAAAATTAAGCCAGTAAAAGACGAAGCCAAGTTGTTAAATACTCTGAGAGTGAAAAGGTAATCAACGCATCAGTCATATGATGTCAGTGCCACGTTAACAGGTGAATGAAGACACATTACAATTATGGGGAGTAAGGGGGCATAAAATGAAGGGCAGCCATCAAGTCAGTAGTTTTTGAGTGAGCGGACTGGCTAATTAGCCTATGGATGCACCGTGCAACGCAAAGCATCGCCTATCAGCCGTATTTCGTGCCATAAAAATGACTCCGATGCTTGTCGGGGAGGTAAGTCTAAAGAAGGGAACCTGAACCCTTTAACGACTTTGCAATCCGTTGCATTCCCATCTGGCATTCAAAGAGTTAATCCATCCTGGATGTCATGTCCATTGAGTCAGACAGGGCTTTTGTAAAGACCTTTGGAGGCTGACGATGTAAAGTTAAAAGGAGGTCCACTATGTACATATTTTGTGTTCTAGGTAACACCTGCGCACCATGGACCATCTCCCAGCCCCCTAGCCTATAGTCTGATCCCATCCCTCACATTACCGTATAACAGTAATAGCATTGTTCATTATTCAGTGGTAGCCACAGAACCAAATACATACCGCCTGCTTCCTCAGCCTTGTTCCACTGTCCACTGGTTGTGACAGAATCACACATACATAGCTTACCGAATACACCCTCAGATTTACAGTTAATTTGCAATAATGAAGCTAATTGCGTTTCCTCTGACAGTTATACATTACATGTTACTATGACATCACAATGTGACAACCTAGGACAAGAAAAGTATACTCAATGAACGCCAAGACAGCGCCAATCCTATATAATAATTCGCTAGGATGTTCGCCAGAAGCCGTCATGAGTAGTAGAGACTGAGCAAGTTCGGGCAGTCTCTACTGAGCATGATTGCACCGCGTGAGTGAGGCGGCGCAAGACTGCATCGCGTGGAGCAGTGAGGTTGCGGGTGCTTAACCCTTTGAGTGGCAGAGGGGTACGCAACGCATTGCAAAGCAATGCGTTGCATACCCCTCTGGCAATCAAAGGGTTAACATTACCCGGACTGCATACACGGGCTTTTACACTAGTCAGGAAATAAAAAATATTTTTCCTTTATTCTTTATAAAATTTTTAAGCTTTTCTTAACTAAAAATAAGTCAAGTTAGTAAGTGTGGTGGGTATATGACATTAAAGGTGATAGATGAAAATGAATTCACACGCTCCACTTCCACTCGCTAATACACAGCCCATACAATGGATAGCGTCAAAAGTTCAGTCACTCTTAGTCGTCTCAGTAACGCAGCCTCTCTATAAGATCCTCCATCTCATTTCCAACTATATCAATGAAATCCGGAGGAAGACAGTAGAGAACCGGCAAAATGCGTCGGATATCTATTGTGTGAAACGAATTTGGCAAACAATCACTGTATCACTGTGAAACAAAGCGGCCCGTGGACCGCAGTCAGAGACTGAAGAAAAAGGATACCCAGCACCTGAGAGGAATCCATGTGGTAACCAAATCGAATGGCAGAGGTACCAAATGTACATGTGGCTCATTAGTGCAGGTCATCTCGAGAAATGGTGATGAAAGGGTTATACCTTTAAAGTCCCAATGCAGAGATTGGTCTTGTAAGAGGATTATAATGGAAAGTGGTTGATGTGCCTTTTTAAAGCCTTTTATCTTGTAAGTATAATTTTAAAATTGGGGAATGTATCTCTTAATAAAAACTTCACTTTTACATTTTGCGCCTATTTTTGCAGATATCACAACACGACAGACCTGCAGTGCTTCCTGGTGATACACATACATTAGGAACAAAAAAGTACGAGGTGAATCCTTGATGTTATTAGTTGTGAACTGTGCCCTGGGAATGACTTACTTTAATTTGTTTAAATGAAGGCCGTTCGGTAGTTGTCCTTCGTGCACACACCAGGTACACGTATCTACTTATTAAACACGTAGACACTGTGCTCAGTGCTAATACCTCAGGTACAATTATGTATACACAATCCTAAAAGTAATGACAGACAGTGGCTCTCAGCATATAAAAGTCACAGCACAACACACGTAATATACACATCCTATAACATAAAGTGGTAGAATGCGTCGCTCACTGTGAGCCGTAACCGCACATGCGCAGTAGAGAGTCTCTACCGTGCATGTGTGGTTTCATACAGAGTGAGCCGTCTGGAGCTCCCCGCTAAGGATCAGCGCGTTCGGCGAGTCTCTACTGGGCATGACTGCAGTCATGTGCGGTAGAGACTTGCCGAACGCGCTGCCCCGCTTCAGATGGCTCACGTCATGTCTCTGCTCCTGGCTCCGGGGCAGCTGGGCGCACTGTATACGGGCTTCCATACTAGTAAAATATATATACAAAAAGAAAAAAACAAGTGTAAAAAGTATGGCGCACAGCAACGAATGACAGATTGTCCACACAAGAACACATCTTAAGCATAAAACAAAAAGAATCCTCTGCTGTTCCATACAAATTACTTAACCCCTTACCGCCTGAGGACGTACATGTACGTCCCGAGCGGATGTCCCTTGTGGACAGAGGACGTACATGTATGTCCCGGAAATCCGGATTCTTTTTAAAAAATAAAAAAAAAAATGTTAGGCGGGCGTTAAGTGCCGGCACTAAGGGGTTAAATATGAATCCTGTGAAAAGCATATATTATACCAAAGTGTTATTCACATTTAAAAAAAATTAGGATTTTGTTGTGTAGTTTGGCCGAAGTAGGTTTAAAGCGGAACTAACACCAATAAGAAACTTTGTAATAATGTCCTATCTGGCGACTAGCTGCTTAGTAGCGCTAGTTGCCAGAATGATTACCTCTTTATGGAGAAATATGCAGTCATACTCGGCTGACAGGCAGGACTTGCCCTAGTGACGTCTGCGCGCCTGCGCTGTCAGTCCCAGACGGCTGTAGGAGGCGTTGCTAGGAGCCATTCAGCTCCGGAAGGTACTGACAGCGCAGGAGCACGGACATCACTAGGGCAAGATGTCCGCACTCCGTCCTGCCTGTCAACTGAGGGTGACTGCATATTTCTCCATAAAGAGGTAATAATTCTGGCGACTAGCGCTACTAAGCAGCTAGTCACCAGATAGGGAATTATTACAAACAAAGTTTACATAGTAACATAGTAGATAAGGCTGAAAAAAGACATGCATCCATCAAGTCCAGCCCATGCCCTCTGGAGCAATTTCCAATGTAGATCCAAGTGTGTGTGTGTGTGTGGGGGGGATTATTGCTTCCTGACTCCAGCTGGTAGTCAAATAGTTCCCTGGATCAATATCCTATTTGCTTTGAAGCCATCATAATTGTCAATATTGTTCTGTGCTAGATAGGCATCCATTGCTTTTTTGAATGCAGTTGCATTATCTGCAAGCACAGCATCCTGAGGCAAAGAATTCCATAGCCTTACCACCCTTACTGTAAAGAATCCCTGCCTTTGTTTTAGTCGAAAGCGCCTTTCCTCAAGTCTTAATGGATGACCTCTTGTTCTTAGCTCAGCTCTTTGCATAAATAAATTTCTTGGCGGTGTTAGTTCCGCTTTAAGCTTGCTTACCTCTCCAAGATGCCCCCTTTAAAGCGAGTCTTATCCAATATCCTATCTAATAAATATTGCTATCATTATAATGTTTTAGGCTAATAGTTCTTATTGATTTAGGAGTAATATTTAGGTGTTTTTAAATTCAATACATTTCTTTAGGAGCATTTTTAAATATTAGGAGTTTTTAATATACAGCATTTTTTTAACGTTATAAAGATGGCAATATTTATTAGATAGGACTCGCTTAAAATGGGGCACCTTGGCGAGGTAAACGAGCTTAAACCTACATTGGCCAAACTATGAGACTAAACCCTCATTTTCTGAAACAGGTGAATTAACACATTGGTATATAATATGTGTATATTATATCACATTTAAGTAATTTGTATAGGACAGAGCACAATTGTTTTTGGCTCTCAGCATACATAGGGCCGTATGTTCAAAGGGATAACGACAAAAAAATGTTTTATGAAAGACAAAAATAATTAATTGTGTGCATGAATGACATATCTTCTATAGAGTGTACAATAAAAAACTATTAATGTCCATTGTGTACGACACAACTCCAGAACTGCCGGGCAAAGGGGCGGGGCAAGGGCGGGGCTAAATTATTCTCCAGTGTTTAGGGTTGCCACCTTTTGTTAAAAAAAATACCGGCCATGGCATTCCCTCCATAGACTTAACATTGGACAGAAGGCAATTTTTCAATGGCCTGCCGGTAAAATACCAGCTGGGTGGCAACCCTACCAGTGTTGTATAGAGGAAAAGAAAATTTGTTGTATACGACAAAAAAAGTCTTGTAAAAGGCAAAATTTGTATGTTAATAAAAAAGTGTGAAGTTCTGAATGTGAGAATTTTTGTTGTTAGGTAAGACATTTTTGTCGTTAGGTAAGACACTTTTTGTCTTTACATAGGAAATTTTTGTCTTTACATACGACAGTTTCAATCAGGACAAACAACGTATTTCTGATCACAATCGACACTCTGAAAATATTAATGATCCCAACGACACTGTACTTTGAAAAGTTGTTACAAACGACAAAAGCTGTTTCGCTATGTCTTTGAACATTTGGCCCGTAGTCTCAAGGTCATACAATAAGCTATAACCCTTTGAGTGCCAGATGCATCTGCAAGGCATTGCAAAGCATCGGGTAGTACTGTGATAAAGTATAGCAAAGTACTACCTAATGCAATAATACCTTTATTTAATAACAATAAATAACAGAAATCCATTCAAAAATTGAATAAAGCAAGGCTTATCCGATATACAGCCCAGAGCTTGTATTTTGCTGTATCTGTCACTCTGATCATCCTGGTACCAATCAACATATGATAGGCTCCTGAGGAAGGGGGCAGAAACACAAAGAGCCAAGATTTTGGTTACTGGAGTCTCCACGTGCTGCAGTTCTGCATTCCATTATGTCCTTCTTTAGGAGATGTTAGGAGTCCATACCTCCCAAGTGTCCCTCTTTAGAAGATATTAGAGCTCCATACCTCCCACATGTCCCTCTTTAGGAGATATTAGGGGTCCATATCTCTCTAGTGTCCCTCTTTAGGAGATATTAGGGTTCCACACCTCCCAAGTGTCCCTCTTTAGGAGATATTAGGGGTCTGTACCTCCCAAGTGTCCCTCTCTAGAAGATATTAGGGCTCCATATCTCCCAAGTGTCCCTCTTTAGGAGATATTAGGGGTCTGTACCTACCAAGTGTCCCTCTTTAGGAGATATTAGGGCTCCATACCTACCAAGTGTCCCTCTTTAGGAGATATTAGGGGTACATACCTCCCAAATGTTCCTCATTAGGAGATATTAGGAGTCCATACCTCCCAAGTGTCCGTCTAGGAGATATTAGGGTACATACCTCCCATTTGTACCTCTTTAGGAGATATTAGGAGTCTGTACCTCCCAAGTATCCCTCTTTAGGCGATATTAGGGCTTGATACCTCCATTGTGTCCCTCTTTAGGAGATATTAGGGCTCCATACCCCCAGGTGCTCCTCTTTACAAGATATTAGGGCTTCATACCTCCCAAGTGTCTCTCTTTAGGAGATATTAGGAGTCCATACCTTGTAACTGTCCCTCTATAGGGGATATTAGGGTCCATACATCCCAAGTGTCCCTCTTTAGGAGATATTATGGGTCTGTACCTCCGAAGTGTTCCTCTTTAGGAGATATTTGGGATCCATACCTCCCAAGTGTCCCTCTTTAGGGGATAATAGGGGTTCATACCTCCCAAGTGTCTCTCTATAGGAGATATTAGGGGTCCATACCTCCCGAGTGTCCCTCTTTTGGAGAAATTAGGGTTTGGTACCTCCCAAGTGTTCCTCTTTAGGAGATATTAGGGCTCAATACCTCCCAAGTGTCCCTCTTTAGAAGATATTAGGGGAACATACCTCCCAAATGTCTCTCTTTAGGAGATATTAGGGGTCTGTACCTCCCAAGTGTCCCTCTTTAGGAGATATTAGGGTCCTGTACCTCCCAAGTGTCCCTCTTTAGGAGATATTAGGTGTCCATACCTCCCAAGTGTCCCTCTTTAGGAGATATTAGGTGTCCATACCTCCAAAGTGTCCCTCTTTAGGAGATATTAGGTGTCCGTACCTCCCAAGTGTCCCTCTTTAGGAGACATTTCAGCTCCACATCTCCCAAATGTCCCTTTTTAGGAGGGACAGTCCCTCTCCTCTTTGAGACTCAAATCCATGTGTCCCTCTTTCCAACCCTGGTGTCCCTCTTTTAAAGGAGATCAGACTGTGTGTTGTGTACATATATATATATCACATCGCTCCTTTTTATAAACTAGTCTGTGTAGATAAAACACTTTGGTCTTGCAATAAATCATTTATTCAGTTACACAAAGAGGTGTCAATAGGTCACGTAACAACCTAAAAATTGTAGCACACCATTCACACCCCTAGCAACGGCTTCTAAAACAAAAATGGTCTTTCTTTGACCATGTAAAACATTGGGACGTATGGATAACTGGTACCACGGCAATCAGAGCACAGCCGCAGTGGCTGGAATACGAGAGCGGAGATGTGTATCGGAAAAGCTGTGCTGTATACTGTTTTTTGTGAGTTACCATTAGGATTTCTGTTATTATTTTCACATAATAAAAGCGCCAATGCACTAGGTAGTAAGCTGTATCATTTGTTATTGTAGTACATTTATCTGTGTATTATTTCCATTGTGTCTGCATTTTACAGCAAATAGGGAACTAGAGTGAGTACTTTCCCTTCAAATGAACTTATCAAGATGATACAAATGCAGAGTTACAAACGCAAATAAGGATACATTTAGCATGTGAGATTGGACTAATTAAGATAAATGTCCCTGACCGATTCTGCTAAGGAGAGACACAATGAAAGCCATGGAGGGTAATAAGTGGCTGGTTGGAAATATCGTAGTAGAAGGGAACATTATAACATTAACTGTTTAAGGGGTGAACAATGTATTGCATATCCACAGTAATCATAAGAGGCACGATGTAAAAGATCACGGCACGATAACAGTACAACACACAACGTTCAGATTCAGTTGTTGGTTTTGCAGACTTTAATTCGGAGGTGAACAAGCTGTGACTCTCACTGTCGTAAGACAACAATGCCCATCATCATCCTCAGCCACCCATTTCCTGGCATAGGATGCTGGGAGGTGTAATCGAATAGCAGCTGGAGAGCCATAGGTTGCCCCCTCTACTTTAATCTTTTGAGTGCCAGAGGGGTACACAATGCATTGCGTATCCCTCTGGCACTTAAAAGCACTCAAAGGGTTAACTCATCGTGATATATCCATACCCAGGGGAGGGCTGGCCTGGGGGGCAGGGGGGCAATTGCCCCCTGGGCTGGTCACATGTCTGGGCTGCTAGGCCACTGCATCTCATTAAATCTCCCTATTGCTGCTGCAAATGGAGGTACACTAGTGATACCACAGAGCTTACAACTGAAATGGATCTACACTAGTGATACCACAGAGGTACAATCCAAATGGATCTACACTAGTGATACCACAGAGGTACAATCCAAATGGATCTACACTAGTGATACCACAGAGGTACAATCCAAATGGATCTACACTGGTGATACCACAGAGGTACAATCCAAATGGATCTACACTAGTGATACCACAGAGGTACAATCCAAATGGATCTACACTAGTGATACCACAGAGGTACAATCCAAATGGAGCTACACTAGTGATACCACAGAGGTACAATCCAAATGGAGGTACACTAGTGATACCACAGAGGTACAATCCAAATGGATCTACACTAGTGATACCACAGAGGTACAATCCAAATGGATCTACACTAGTGATACCACATAGGTACAATCCAAATGGATCTACACTAGTGATACCACAGAGGTACAATCCAAATGGAGCTACACTAGTGATACCACAGAGGTACAATCCAAATGGATCTACACTAGTGATACCACAGAGGTACAATCCAAATGGATCTACACTAGTGATACCACAGAGGTACAATCCAAATGGAGCTGCACTAGTGATACCACAGAGGTACAATCCAAATGGAGCTGCACTAGTGATACCACAGAGGTACAATACAAATGGATCTACACTAGTGATACCACAGAGGTACAATCCAAATGGAACTACACTAGTGATACCACAGAGGTACAATCCAAATGGATCTACACTAGTGATACCACAGAGGTACAATCCAAATGGATCTACACTAGTGATACCACAGAGGTACAATCCAAATGGAACTACACTGGTGATACCACAGAGGTACAATCCAAATGGATCTACACTAGTGATACCACAGAGGTACAATCCAAATGGAACTACACTGGTGATACCACAGAGGTACAATCCAAATGGATCTACACTAGTGATACCACAGAGGTACAATCCAAATGGATCTACACTAGTGATACCACAGAGGTACAATCCAAATGGAGCTGCACTAGTGATACCACAGAGGTACAATCCAAATGGAGTTACACTAGTGATACCACAGAGGTACAATCCAAATGGATCTACACTAGTGATACCACAGAGGTACAATCCAAATGGAACTACACTGGTGATACCACAGAGGTACAATCCAAATGGATCTACACTAGTGATACCACAGAGGTACAATCCAAATGGATCTACACTAGTGATACCACAGAGGTACAATCCAAATGGAGCTGCACTAGTGATACCACAGAGGTACAATCCAAATGGAGTTACACTAGTGATACCACAGAGGTACAATCCAAATGGAACTACACTGGTGATACCACAGAGGTACAATCCAAATGGATCTACACTAGTGATACCACAGAGGTACAATCCAAATGGATCTACACTAGTGATACCACAGAGGTACAATCCAAATGGAGCTGCACTAGTGATACCACAGAGGTACAATCCAAATGGAGTTACACTAGTGATACCACAGAGGTACAATCCAAATGGATCTACACTAGTGATACCACAGAGGTACAATCCAAATGGAACTACACTGGTGATACCACAGAGGTACAATCCAAATGGATCTACACTAGTGATACCACAGAGCTTACAACTGAAATGGATCTACACTAGTGATACCACAGAGGTACAATCCAAATGGAACTACACTGGTGATACCACAGAGATACAATCCAAATGGAACTACACTAGTGATACCACAGAGGTACAATCCAAATGGATCTACACTGGTGATACCACAGAGGTACAATCCAAATGGAGTTACACTAGTGATACCACAGAGCTACAATCCAAATGGAACTACACTGGTGATACCACAGAGCTTACAACTGAAATGGATCTACACTGGTGATACCACAGAGGTACAATCCAAATGGATCTACACTGGTGATACCACAGAGGTACAATCCAAATGGAACTACACTGGTGATACCACAGAGCTTACAACTGAAATGGATCTACACTAGTGATACCACAGAGGTACAATCCAAATGGATCTACACTGGTGATACCACAGAGCTACAATCCAAATGGAGCTACACTAGTGATACCACAGAGGTACAATCCAAATGGAGGTACACTAGTGATACCACAGAGGTACAATCCAAATGGATCTACACTAGTGATACCACAGAGGTACAATCCAAATGGATCTACACTAGTGATACCACAACGCTACAATCCAAATGGAACTACACTAGTGATACCACAGAGGTACAATCCAAATGGAGGTACACTAGTGATACCACAGAGGTACAATCCAAATGGATCTACACTAGTGATACCACAGAGGTACAATCCAAATGGAGGTACACTAGTGATACCACAGAGGTACAATCCAAATGGATCTACACTAGTGATACCACAGAGGTACAATCCAAATGGATCTACACTAGTGATACCACAGAGGTACAATCCAAATGGAACTACACTGGTGATACCACAGAGCTTACAACTGAAATGGATCTACACTAGTGATACCACAGAGGTACAATCCAAATGGATCTACACTAGTGATACCACAGAGGTACAATCCAAATGGAGGTACACTAGTGATACCACAGAGGTACAATCCAAATGGAGGTACACTAGTGATACCACAGAGGTACAATCCAAATGGATCTACACTAGTGATACCACAGAGGTACAATCCAAATGGATCTACACTAGTGATACCACAGAGGTACAATCCAAATGGATCTACACTGGTGATACCACAGAGCTTACAACTGAAATGGATCTACACTAGTGATACCACAGAGGTACAATCCAAATGGATCTACACTAGTGATACCACAGAGGTACAATCCAAATGGAGGTACACTAGTGATACCACAGAGGTACAATCCAAATGGAGCTGCACTAGTGATACCACAGAGGTACAATCCAAATGGATCTACACTAGTGATACCACAGAGGTACAATCCAAATGGATCTACACTAGTGATACCACAGAGGTACAATCCAAATGGAGGTACACTAGTGATACCACAGAGGTACAATCCAAATGGATCTACACTAGTGATACCACAGAGGTACAATCCAAATGGAGGTACACTAGTGATACCACAGAGGTACAATCCAAATGGAGCTACACTAGTGATACCACAGAGGTACAATCCAAATGGATCTACACTAGTGATACCACAGAGGTACAATCCAAATGGAGCTACACTAGTGATACCACAGAGGTACAATCCAAATGGATCTACACTAGTGATACCACAGAGGTACAATCCAAATGGAGGTACACTAGTGATACCACAGAGGTACAATCCAAATGGAGCTACACTAGTGATACCACAGAGGTACAATCCAAATGGAGGTACACTAGTGATACCACAGAGGTACAATCCAAATGGAGGTACACTAGTGATACCACAGAGGTACAATCCAAATGGAGGTACACTAGTGATACCACAGAGGTACAATCCAAATGGAGTTACACTAGTGATACCACAGAGGTACAATCCAAATGGAGCTGCACTAGTGATACCACAGAGGTACAATCCAAATGGAGGTACACTAGTGATACCACAGAGGTACAATCCAAATGGATCTACACTAGTGATACCACAGAGGTACAATCCAAATGGAGGTACACTAGTGATACCACAGAGGTACAATCCAAATGGAGCTACACTAGTGATACCACAGAGGTACAATCCAAATGGAGCTACACTAGTGATACCACAGAGGTACAATCCAAATGGAGTTACACTAGTGATACCACAGAGGTACAATCCAAATGGAGCTGCACTAGTGATACCACAGAGGTACAATCCAAATGGAGCTGCACTAGTGATACCACAGAGGTACAATCCAAATGGATCTACACTAGTGATACCACAGAGGTACAATCCAAATGGAGCTACACTAGTGATACCACAGAGGTACAATCCAAATGGAGCTGCACTAGTGATACCACAGAGGTACAATCCAAATGGAGCTACACTAGTGATACCACAGAGGTACAATCCAAATGGAGTTACACTAGTGATACCACAGAGGTACAATCCAAATGGAGCTGCACTAGTGATACCACAGAGGTACAATCCAAATGGAACTACACTAGTGATACCACAGAGGTACAATCCAAATGGAGTTACACTAGTGATACCACAGAGGTACAATCCAAATGGAGCTGCACTAGTGATACCACAGAGGTACAATCCAAATGGAACTACACTAGTGATACCACAGAGGTACAATCCAAATGGAGCTACACTAGTGATACCACAGAGGTACAATCCAAATGGAGCTACACTAGTGATACCACAGAGGTACAATCCAAATGGAGATACACTAGTGATACCACAGAGGTACAATCCAAATGGAGCTGCACTAGTGATACCACAGAGGTACAATCCAAATGGAGCTGCACTAGTGATACCACAGAGGTACAATCCAAATGGAGCTACACTAGTAGCATAAACCATTTCCCTTGTAAGCTCTATAGTATCACTAGGTAAGCGTTACTTACATTGTAAGCTTTGTAGTAGCGCACTAGTGTACCCCCATTTTAACTGTAAGCTCTGTGGTATCACGTGACCTACGTCACAACATTAATGCCAATTTAACAAAAAGGGGGTGGGCTGGAACAGTGGCCTGGAACGATAATAGAAATGGGCCACTTGAATGTATTTGCCACCTGGGCCGCAAATTGCCAGCCCTCCCCTGTCCGTACCTGGTAGCCTACTTGTCCCAAACCTCCAGTTTACCACTATGGTCTGGGGTTGGGAGTGATGCGATTCACATCATAAAGTGGGTGTGACTTAATCAGGGTGAGTGGCGTTACGAGGGAACTCGCTGAGCCCGGACGGTCAACCTCTGTCCCTGGTAATTATCTCAAAAAACCCAGACAGTCAGCAGATCTAGAGAGTTACCAGGTATGGTCACCATTAAAGGTACAGTAGATTATTATTACACATCAATCACCTCCATGTGCCTGGAGATAAACTGCAAAACAGCATGCGACCATTCAACACTTTAACCATGTCGCCTGGATAAAAATAGAGACATGACAATCTCGCAGTGCATGACAGCGCAAGATTGTCATGTCGCCTAGTCAATGGTCGCATTCAATACTCAATTCTCTTCAATCACTTTCTGTTTGAGCCTTAACAGTTTTTGTATTTTCTCTGTTACCTTTCTGCCTCCTTCCGCAGCTTTACGAACAGGCTAACAAAACACCTACACAAATACGTATGTGAGCCGCTTGTCCCTGTCATTCTGCACGCAGAGAAGGGGAGAGAGAGGCAGGATCGGTTCACATACGTATTTGTGTAGCGATTTTGGTATAATAGCCTGTTCATGCAGCTGTGGAAGGAGGCTGCCCCGGCAGAAAGGTAACAAAAAACATACATAAACTGTTAAGGCTCACACGGAAGGTGACTGAAGAGAACAGGGGCGGACTGACCATACGGGCATTCGGTCACAGACCGAGGGCCCGTGACCGAAGGGGGCCCGCCACCGCTTCCAGGGCTGCTCTCCAACGACGGCCGCCGGCGCGCCGTTCTAGTAATACAGAGCGCTGGGAGATGACATCATCTCCCAGCCTCTGCATTACTAGAGGCGCGCGGGACTTCGCACAGTGTTGAGCCATGCCGCTAGACCACCAGGGACTGCAGGTAGGGGCAGTGTGGAGATGAAGGGGCATGGTGGAAGGGGCATTGTGGAGATGAAAGGGGCATGGTGCAAGGGGCATTGTGGAGATGAAGGGGCATGGTGGAGATGAAGGGGGCATGGTGGAAGGGGCATTGTGGAGATGAAGGGGCAATGTGGAGATGGGGGCATTGTGGAAGGGGCATTGTGGAGATGAAGGGGGCATTGTGGAGATGAAGGATGCATTGTGGAGATGAAGGATGCATTGTGGAAGGGGCATTGTGGAGATGAAGGATGCATTGTGGAGATGAAGGAGGCATTGTGGAAGGGGCAATGTGGAGTTGAAGGGGGCATTGTGGAGATGAAGGGGGCATTGTGGAAGGGGCAATGTGAAGATGGAAGGGGCATTGTGGAGATGAAGGGGGCATTGTGGAGATGAAGGGGGCATTGTGGAAGGGGCATTTTGGAGATGAAGGGGGCATTGTGGAGATATAGGGGGCATTGTGGAGATGAAGGGGGCAATGTGGAGATAGGGGCATTGTGGAGATGAAGGGGTAATGTGGAGATTTATGCAGGGCGCCCAGACCTCTTTTTGGACCAGGGGCCCTGGGTCCCGTCAGTCCGCCCCTGGAAGAGAATCACCGGCTGTATAAGTATTGAACGCGACCATTGACTAGGCGACATGACAACCTCGCTCTGTCATGCACTGTGAAATTGTCATGTCGCTATTTTTATCCAGGTGACATGGTTAAAGTGTTAAATGGTTGTACACTCTTTTGTGTGCGACCTTTCAAAAGGATACCCCCTCTGAAGAAGTTGACAGTAACACACCGCTAGCCACAAAACGCGCGGAGCTACATTGCTGCAAGTCAGTTGCCAGACCTCTGACTGTTGATCAGAGTTTTAGTCCACAACAGTTGAAGGTCCAGCGACTGAACTACAATCTGACACACGGATGACATAGGCAGAAATAGGCATATATACCGCATGTTGTGTTACATCAGTTATACATGTGTCAATGTTTTAAAGTGAAAGTAACACTTCATAATAATATCTCCTCCATCCTACTATGGCTAGAAAATCCTAATGCCCCCAATGAATTTTGTCATTGTGCCTTTCATCAAGACATAACATCATCAATCATCGCTGGATGTCAATCCATGGAGGAAGCCATGACAGTTGCTGGCAGTTTGTTTTTTTTAACTGAATCAGGCCGAGTGCATTAGCCTACTTAACCTGTTTAACCCTTTGAGTGCCAGAGATGTATCCAACGCAGATATCTCTGTGGCACGCACAGGGTTAAGGATCAGTTAGATGTGCACTGTATGTGAAACAATGCACTGCACTGCACATCTACTCGTCCTTAACACACTGAGTGCCAGAGGGGTACACAAAGGGTTAAATTAACCCTTTGCGTGCCAGAAGGGTACGCATGCATTGCAAAGCAATGTGTTGCATTTCCCCTCTGCCACTCAAAGGGTTACGATTTCCATGTACAGTGGGAAGAGTTTGATGTTCTGTGGTTCTGCCACCAACATCCAGGACTGACTGTTATCTCTTGGCAACAGGCAAAATTCAGAAGGGCCATTAAGACTTTCTAGTCATAGTAAAGTAAGTGGGGATATGGTACCTATAGAAATAAGAGGATAAGTATTTCTTTAAATAAAGGTTTTACCTTGGTAGATGTTCTTCATAGAGCCGTTAGGATTATATATATATATATATATATATATACTAGCAACATGGGACGGCGTTGCCCGTCATGTTATGACCATTGGGCGCACGTGTGTGAAATGCAGACACACTGATAAACACAGACATATGCAGCATACAGGCAGACACATACCATACATCCCAAGTGTCCCTCTTTAGGAGGGACAGTCCCTCTTTGAGGGCCAAATCCCTCTGTCCCTCTTTCCCACCCTGTTGTCCCTCTTTTTAGGAGGTCAGACTGTGTGCAGGGCCGGCTCCACCTATAGGCGAGGTAGGCGCCGGCCTAGGGCGCACACGTACTGGGGGCGCGGGCATGCAGGGGAGAAGAGGTGCGCCCACACACACCATGCCAGGAACCACAACACAGTCAGGTGTGTGTTGCTACAGCGCTCCCTCATCTGGTCGGATCTTTAGTAATGCAGAGCGCGCTGGGAGTCATGATCTCCCGCCGCGCTCTCCATTACTGAAGAGAAGACTGCGCGGGAGATACAGGTATGTGATGGGGGGCAAGTTGGAGCTGAGGGGGCATAGTGAAGCTGAGGGGGCATAGTGGAGCTGAGGGGGCAAGTTGGAGCAGATGTGGGGCAAAGTGGAGATGATGGGGCAAGTTGGAGCTGTTAGGGGAAAGCTGGAGCTGAGGGGGCATAGTGGAGCTGGTGGGGGCAAGTTGGAGATGATGGGGGCAAGTTGGAGCTGATTAGGGTCAAAGTGGAGCTGATGAGGGTCAAAGTGGAGCTGATGAGGGTCAAAGTGGAGCTGAGGGGGGGCAAGCTGGAGCTGAGGGGGGCAAGTGGAGCTGAGGGGGGGCAAAGTGGAGCTGGTGGGGCAAGTTGGAGCGGATGGGGGGGCAAGTTGGAGCGGACGGGGGCAAGTTGGAGCTGCTGGGGGCATAGTGGAGCTGATAATGGAAAGTTGGAGCTGAGAGGGCATAGTGGAGCTGGTGGGGGCAAGTTGGAGCGGATGGGGGCAAAGTGGAGCTGATGGGGGTAAGTTGGAGAGGATGGGGGGCAAAGTGGAGCTGATGGGGGTAAGTTGGAGCTGAGGGGGCAAAGTGAAGCTGAGGGGGCAAAATGGAGCTGGTGGGGGCACGTTGTAGCTGATGGGGACAAGTTGGAGTTGATAGGGGCAAAGTGGAACTGGTGGGGCAAAGTGAAGCTGATAAGGGGCAAGTTGGAGCTGGTGGGGGGCATCTCTTACAGGCATCTCCAGAACAGGGGCAGAGTGGCTCAGGGGGCAGAGAGAGGACAATCATGAAAAGAGGTTGGGTATAAGTAGGCGGGGTATAAAGGGGTGGGACACAAGGGGCGGAGCGAAATGGGCGGCAAAATTAGGTTTTGCCTAGGGTGGCAAAAATCCTTGCACCAGCCCTGACTGTGTGGTGTGTATTACTTTGCTGTACAGCAATAAAGCAATAAACTTCAGTATATGTGTTTATACATTAGTCTGTGCAAATTAAATACTTTGGTCATGAACTAAATAATTTATTAACTTACATAAATAGCCAGTAATAGGTCATGAAATAACCTAAAAATTTTTACTAATGCCCAGCCCACCAGCCACACCCCCAATAATATCACCTAAAACTAACGTGTCCCTCTTTGGCCCTGTGAAATGTTGGGAGGTATGCACATACACACAGTGAGCGGCAGAAACATGCAAAAGACATGTACACACAGACACACTGGAGATGCACACATGGACACACATATGTAACAGAGATGTACACACACAGAGACGCAACATATATGAGCAGAAACACATGTGCTCATGAGTTGTGTACCCCTCTGGCACTCAAAGGGTTAAGGTATAGAGAGGCATGTCAGAGTTAAATAGCAGTGGGAAGTGTGTTCATACCTGGGAACACTGACTTGTGAAGTCCCTAGAGGGGACTGATGTGGTGCTGATGTGGAGAGACAAATGGGGCAAGCTGGGTTAAAAGTGGGTGGGGCTTAATCACGAGTAGGGGGCGGGGCTTAACATAAATGTGAAAAAGTGTTAGTAATAGGCTGGGGAAGGAGGAGAAGTGGGAGGAGAATGCAAGTTTACAGTGTGAGGGGTTTTAACACACTCCGTGAGGGGTAAAACTTGATACAGAACCCTGTGGCAGTCAGTGGGTTAAGTGTGAATCTGATGGCTGTCTGTCCTGTGTCTTGCATGGCAAATGGTGACAGTGAAGAAGTAATTCAGCAATGAGGGCCTAACTTAACACTTTGAGTGCCATTTTGTTCCCCTGGTGATGCAGCACCGTTCAGTGGCTTTACTACAGGTCCTGCTGAGGCCACTGGGAGTCAAGGTGAGTGACTGTGTGTCAGCCATCTTTCTTTCTGGCTTTGTGTGTGTGTATGTGTGTTTGGTGCTGTGTGAGTGTGTGTATGAGTGTGTTATACCTGTGAACTTTTATTTGTGGAGTCCCTCATGTGGTGCTGATGTGGAGAGAGCAATGGGGCAATTTGGGTTAAAAGGGGGCGGGGCTTAATCGCGAGTAGGGGCGGGGCTTAACATAAATATGGAAAAGTGTTAGTAATAGGCTGGGGAAGGAGGAGAAGTGGGAGAGAAATGCAAGTTTGCAGTGTGAGGGGTTTGAACACACTCCCTGAGGGGTAAGACTTGATACACAACCCTGTGGCAGTCAGTGGGTTAAGTGTGAATCTGATGGCTGTCTGTCCTGTGTCTTGCATGGCAAATGATGACAGTGAAGAAATAATTGAGCAATGAGGACCTACCTTAACCCTTTGAGTGCAATTTTGTTCCTCTGGTGCTGCAGTACAGGTCCTGCTGAGGCCTCTGGGAGTCAGGGTGAGTGACTGTGTGTGTGTGTCAGCCATATGTATTTCTGGCTTTGTGTGTGTATGTGGTGCTGTGTGTGTGAGTGGGGGCATGTCTGTTTGGTGCTGTGTAAGTGGGGCATGTGTGTGTGTGTGTGGTGCTGTGTGAGTGGGGCATGTGTGTGTGGTGGTCTGTGTGTGTGAGTGAGGCACGTGTGTTTGTCTGTGGTGTAGGAGCAAGTGGCGGCCATATTGGTTTTTTCTGACTTTGATAGTGGTGGGCGGGCTGCATAGTGGGGGTGGGCCAACTCCCTGCATGATTGAATCACCCAATAGGAGTAGTAACTCCTGCTTTATGCCTCCCCTGGGTGTGTTTTGGCAGGCACAAAGTCTTCTTTTATATATATAGATATATATATATATATATATATATATATATATAATTAATTGCAACTGCTGGAGAATGACATTTCACTATCAGGAAAGGTTTACAGTGTTCTGCTGTATCATGAGAAGGGTTTTTTTCTCTAAGGGTCGTCTATTTCAGACATGATATACTTTCTCCAATAGACAATGGGTTTCCAAAAGCAACCTCCACTTTAGCTTAGAAATACAGGAAATTGCAGATACAATCCAACATAAAGAGACAGAAAGACACAGATAGATAGATAGATAGATAGATAGATAGATAGATAGATAGATAGCTATGAGACAGATAGATAGATAGATAGATAGATAGATAGATAGATATGAAATAGAGAGAGAGAGAGAGAGATAGATAGATAGATAGATAGATAGATAGATATGATATAGATAGATAGATAGATAGATAGATAGATATGAGATAGATAGATAGATAGATAGATAGATAGATAGATATGGATAGATAGATAGATAGATAGATAGATAGATAGATAGATAGATAGATAGATATGATATAGATAGATAGAGAGATAGATAGATAGATAGATAGATAGATAGATAGATAGATATGATATAGATAGATAGATAGATAGATAGATATGATATAGATAGATAGATAGATAGATAGATAGATAGATAGATTTGATATAAATAGATATATATGATATAGATAGATAGATAGAGAGATAGATAGATAGATAGATAGATAGATAGATAGATAGATAGATAGATATGATATAGATAGATAGATAGATAGATAGATAGACAGGCACCCAGCAGTCAGGTATCTATCTATATATATATTGTGCAATATGTTTGCATTTTCCTGTATACAGTGATCTCTATTGAAGTCTGCCTCTAGGTGACACTTACTTTCAACAAACAAAAGGCTTGAATATAGAAAATGACTTGTAAGGGACACAGGTTCTTCACAGATTAAAACATGTTAAAACTTAACTAACAGAGATAAAAAACAAATAAAATACACATAAATAACTGGCTGTGTTTGAAGGACACCTAACAAAGTATGTCCTTCTGTTGTACAAATTAAGAGCCACTTATTCTTAGAATATAATTCAAATTCCTGAAATCCTGTTCACAATTCAATTAAGACAAATAGTAGAACGTCGCCCTTACCGTGCCCTCTGAACCGTCAAGGGGCTGAAGCAGGAGAAACTTCTAACACTCCTTCTTCATGCAACTGAGAAGAGAATATATTTCCATTTAGTTACTGTGCACAGGACACGCTGAGTTTTCATAACATTTCACTGACTAGATATGGATTTGGGTGTGTGGATGAAGTCTTATGTATACATATCAACATATATTCATCTGGCAGCCTCAGTCCAAACAGATCAGTGAACAGGCAGCTTTACAGGTGATGGGAACACAAAATACGGAGTCTGAACAGGAGGATTGTACATGTAGAAACTAGAACAAAGGAATTTGTGGGATCTGCTGGTGCTATATCTCAACAATACTCTGAATTAACCCCTTAAGGACCAATGACATGCCAGGATGTCCTGCACTTAAAGGAGCAGTACATTTTTTTTAATGAAAACCAATATGGTATAGATCTTTTCCTGCTGAATAAAACAAGGTCGCTCCCACCGCTGTCAGTTGTTTTATTCAAAAGGTATAACAGTTCTAATGAACAGGAAGTGAATTTACTGTGTTTACTTCCTGATAGTTCTAACTGACAGGAAGTGACTCAGCAGTTTCTATCACATTCTATGGAGAACTGTAAGTCACTGACTTTCCTCTCCATTAGATTGTAACACAATAACTAATTGGAAATTCATGACTAGAGGGCACTGCTAATGTAAAAAAAAACAAACCACAGGTTTAAACAGTAGTAACTCTGGAAATATGCATCTCTCAGTAGTGGGAGTACACTAATTTTACTCATCAGGAAACACCCTACAAGATATATATATTCATTAAAAAAAGTTAAGTGCTCCTTTAATGACCAGTTCTAGTCCTGGTACATAATGGAATTCAGGGGTCCCTGTGTGACTGCACGCTGCTTGGAGACCTCCGAATCCGATTAAAAAAAAAAAATGCTCCATTGTTCGTAACTGCCAGCAGAGGAGTTAATGATGTATTATACAGGGACAACTTTTTTTAGCAGATTGAACCTCTTGCAGATTTACTTCTGAACAAATTGCCCACCCCCCAAAAAAAATCAGAATTTCACACTTATTTTTCAGTTGCTAATTCTAGTGCATAAAAAAACACATACTCAAGATTGTTAGAGAGGTGAGTTAATTCTTTGAATGCCAGAGGGGTATGCAATGCATTCGTCTGCATTTCACTTTAACGGAATTTAAATTAAACCATTTTTTTTTTTCGCATTTTAGTTAAAATAAAATGTTGGTCATGTTAGGGGATATCTACAAACCAGTGGTGTCTTTTGAAAGTGCAGCATTTGCTGAACAGAACAGTGTATGACACGTGTGGTTGCTGAACAGAACAGTGTATGATACGTGTGGTTGCTGAACAGAACAGTGTATGACACGTGTGGTTGCTGAACAGAACAGTGTATGACACGTGTGGTTACTGAACAGAACAGTGTATGACACGTGTGGTTGCTGAACAGAACAGTGTATGACACGTGTGGTTGCTGAACAGAACAGTGTATGACACGTGTGGTTACTGAACAGAACAGTGTATGACACGTGTGGTTGCTGAACAGAACAGTGTATGACACGTGTGGTTGCTGAACAGAACAGTGTATGACACGTGTGGTTACTGAACAGAACAGTGTATGATACGTGTGGTTGCTGAACAGAACAGTGTATGACACGTGTGGTTACTGAACAGAACAGTGTATGACACGTGTGGTTGCTGAACAGAACAGTGTATGACACGTGTGGTTGCTGAACAGAACAGTGTATGATACGTGTGGTTGCTGAACAGAACAGTGTATGACACGTGTGGTTGCTGAACAGAACAGTGTATGACACGTGTGGTTGCTGAACAGAACAGTGTATGATACGTGTGGTTGCTGAACAGAACAGTGTATGACACGTGTGGTTGCTGAACAGAACAGTGTATGATACGTGTGGTTGCTGAACAGAACAGTGTATGACACGTGTGGTTGCTGAACAGAACAGTGTATGACACGTGTGGTTGCTGAACAGAACAGTGTATGATACGTGTGGTTGCTGAACAGAACAGTGTATGACACGTGTGGTTGCTGAACAGAACAGTGTATGATACGTGTGGTTGCTGAACAGAAAACCACCTAAAACTGTCATTTTACTGTAAACTGCAATGGAAGTGTGAAAACATGCTGAGCGCTGAGGGGTGACAAGGCTCAGCACTGAAGTGGTTAAATGAGGGAACAAATGCAAGAGGGGTCTTCAAACACATTGTGTACCAATGCGATAGAGATCTCTCAAGCATTGAAAGGGTTAAAAGCCCCATTTACATCAATGAGAAATTGGATTTGGTTTCTAGGTTGCTGTTGCTTTGCACCCAAATTGTGCCTTTTATGCTTTTTTTACATAGATAGACAGAGAAACAGTAGGACGAGATTTCCCTATAGGCAGAGTAGGCAACTGTATAGACAGTGGCGTAACTATAGGGGTTGCACCTGCGACCGGGCCCGTGCACTCCAGAGACCTGGCCTCCCCCTGCGACCCCTCCATCTGGCGCCCGTAATCTTCCGCTGGCGCTCTAGTAATGCAGAGCGCTGAGAGATGACATCATCTAGTAATGCAGAGCGCTGAGAGATGACATCATCTAGTAATGCAGAGCGCTGGGAGATGACATCATCTAGTAATGCAGAGCGCTGAGAGATGACATCATCTAGTAATGCAGAGCGCTGAGAGATGACATCATCTAGTAATGCAGAGCGCTGGGAGATGACATCATCTAGTAATGCAGAGCGCTGAGAGATGACATCATCTAGTAATGCAGAGCGCTGGGAGATGACATCATCTTCCAGTTCATTGCTTTACTAAGAGGACCGAGCGGGAGCTCCAGGTAGGAGATGGTGGCACTGAGGAGGGGGCCTGTGGCACTTCTTGTACCAGGGCCCAGAGGCTTCTAGTTATGCCTCTTTGTATAGAGGTCCAAATTTTGAGGGGAGGTGTCTAAGCTGTGCTGACTGCACCCACATTTTGTAGTGTGGGTGTGGCCAGATCGGTCTCAATGTCCTTGTATCACAATATATACCCCTAGATAGATAGATAGATAGATAGATAGATAGATAGATAGATAGATAGATATGAGATAGATAGATAGATAGATAGATAGATAGATAGATAGATATGAGATAGATAGATAGATAGATAGATAGACAGATAGATAGATAGATATGAGATAGATAGATAGATAGATATGAGATAGATAGATAGATAGATAGATAGATAGATAGATAGATAGATATGAGATAGATAGATAGATAGATAGATAGATAGATAGATAGATAGATAGGAGATAGATATGGGATAGACAGATAGATAGATAGATAGATAGATAGATAGATAGATAGACAGACAGATAGATAGATAGATAGATAGATAGATAGATAGATAGATAGATAGATAAATATAGATTTGAGATAGATAGATAGATAGATAGATAGATAGATAGATAGATAGATAGATAGATATAGATATGAGATAGATAGATATGAGATAGATAGATAGATAGATAGATAGATAGATAGATATGAGAGAGATAGATAGATAGATAGATATGGGATAGATAGATAGATAGATAGATAGATAGATAGATAGATATGAGATAGATAGATAGATAGATAGATAGATAGATATGAGATAGATAGATAGATAGATAGATATAGATAGATAGATAGATAGATAGATAGATAGATAGATAGATATGAGATAGATAGATAGATAGATAGATAGATAGATAGATACATAGATAGATAGAAATGAGATAGATAGATAGATAGATAGATAGATAGATAGATATGAGATAGATAGATAGATAGATAGATAGATAGATAGATAGACAGATAGATAGATATGGGATAGATAGATAGATAGATAGATAGATAGATAGATAGATAGATACATGGATAGATAGCTAGATATGAGAGATAGATAGATAGATAGATAGATAGATAGATAGATAGATAGATAGATATGAGATAGATAGATAGATAGATAGACAGATAGATAGATAGATAGATAGATAGATAGATAGATATGAGATAGACAGATAGATAGATAGATAGATAGATAGATAGATAGATAATGTGATAGCAAGAAAGAAAGAAAGAAAGATATATGAGGGCTGGATACTATTGCAGGTGCTACTTTTATCTCCGCTTTTATCTCCAGGTTTCCCCATAGACTTTAATAGGAACATGTTTGATAAAACGGGAGGTAACATTTATCTCCTGCAATAGAATCCAGCCCGAGATCTCTCTCCAGATTACAAGATGTGTTCTCCCCTTCGATCACGTTATTTGATTTAATGTGAATGAATGGAGAATATGGTGCTCTGGAGGTCTGTGATCCTTGACTACACGTACCTCCGAGTATGTAAAAAAACCTCTTGTGTCTGAGATTTTGTGTGTAAAATTGCTTGGACAGAGTGTGTAGTCAGATGGCTGCTTCTGATTCTTATGTGAATGGGAACATTAAACACTTTTAGGCACATGGAAGAAATTGAACAGATAAATGGATTCATAATCTGTTGTGTTTGAACTTCCACCCCCTCCTTAGAGGGTAAGAAACATTAATACAAAAAAAAAAGTCTGCACAATAAAATTTGGAGATCGAACGGCATTTATTTGTTTTGTTTGTTTTTATATAAAGTTTTATTGAAAATGTTTATACAAATAGAAAGAGTATATAAGAAAGAAAAACAGGTGTGCACATTGACATGTTACATTCATTGAAGTGATACAGAAATAGACGATCCAGCACTGGCGCGCTTGGTCACACAGGATTATAACATACCCTCTAGTATGGAAGCAGATACGCCACTCTTAGGCAGTGTTGGGGAACACAAGAAAACAGCCCAGAAGGTATTTAGAGCGAGGCTATAAGTGTTTTCTGCGCAGGTGTGGACATTGAGGACAAATATGAGGAACATCACGCGTGGCCACATCACGTATAGTTGTGCTGGAGAGTCTACAGCTCAACAATTTGAATTAAACAAAACTAGAGCATGCTCTGGGAGAGAAGGTATATTATAATTTGTTTATATATTTTAATATATTAAACCCTTCGCGACCATTGATGTGCCAGGACCACCACGGCGGTCCGGCACTTAATGACCAGTGACGGTCCTGGCACGTCATGGAGTTCAGGGCTCCCGCCATGTCTGCACGGCGCTCCGGGAGCCCTGAACTGGAAGTACAAAAAAAAAAAAAGCCCCATGGTCATCAAGTGCCGGCCGCTCATGCGTGCGCCGGTCCTTAAGGGGTTAATGATCTAGAAGGGGGAATTGAAAGTAGCATCTTAATCTTTGCTGATGACACTAAGCTTTGTAAGGAAATACATACAGAGCTGGATGTTTTTTCCCTACAGAAGGATTTAGATGAACTGAGTGAATGGGCAGAAAAGTGTCAGATGACATTTCACGTAGATCAGTGGTTCTCAACCTGTGGGTCGGGACCCCTTCAGGGGTCGAATGATGATTTGCCAGGGGTCGCCTGAAACCATCAGATATTTATATTTCGATTCATAACAGTAGCAAAATTACAGTGATGAAGGAGCAACAAAAATAATGTTACTTTTAGGGGTCACCACAACTTGGGAAATTTTATCAAAGGGTTGCGGCACTAGAAAGGTTGAGAACCACTGATGTAGATAAATGTAAGGTTATGCATTTGGGTTGTAGAAACAAACTGGCTACATATACTCTACGTGGGAAACAACTTGGGGAATCCGCATTAGAGAAAGATTTAGGAGTACTGATAGACAATAGACTTCACAGCAGTGTGCAGAGCCACTCAGCTGCTGCAAGAGCAAATAGAGTACTAGCCTGCATAAAAAGAGGTGTAGAAGCAAGGGATGCTAATATTATCCTACCTCTATATAAATCCTTGGTTAGTCCTCATCTAAAATATGGAGTACAATTTTGGGCGCCAGTTCTAAAAAAAAAAATTGTTGAACTGGAAAAGGTGCAGAGCCATGGAACAAAACTGATAAAGGGATTGGAGGATCTGAGTTACAAAGAGAGACTAGCCAAACTGGGTTTATTTACATTAGAGAAGAGACGTCTAAGGGGTGATATGATTACCATTTACAAATACATTCAAGTTCAATACAAAGAACTAGCCAATGAATTATTTACGCAAAGAGCTGAGCTAAGAACAAGAGGTCATCCATTAAGACTTGAGGAAAGGTGCTTTCGACTAAAACAAAGGCAGGGATTCTTTACAGTAAGGTTGGTAAAGCTATGGAATTCTTTGCCTCGGGATACTGTACTTGCTGATAATGCAACTGCTTTCTAAAAAGCAATGGATGCCTGAGGGCTTTTTTTTTGCCTTCTTCTGGATCAACAGGGATGATTTTGGCATGGGCTGGACTTCATGGACACATGTCTTTTTCCAGTCTCATCAACTATGTATGTTACTATGTTATAGCCGTGTCTCCACAACAAAGAGGGTTAATTTAAAACGATGTGTGGGCCGCGTCCCACCCCCCCAATGTAAGTAGACGATTGTGACAGTGAAGCACCACCCGGCCTCACTCCATCTCCCAAAAGAAAGGTGAGGTTATCATCGTTCAACACCCTCTCCCTCAACCACGAGGTGTACCGGAAACAACGGCAGAATTCCACCTGATGGGAGTTGGGTAAGGTGAGGATGAAAGGTTCCCACAGGGCAACAAAGCGGGCGGCCAGCACCTCCTTATCAGAAAGGGCCAATGTCCAGTGTAGTTGAACAAAGTGCAGCAATTTCAGCATTCATTTGTTAACCCTTTGAATGCCAAAGGGGGTATCCAAAACACCTCTTTGCTTTCTAAATTTTAAAAGGGCAGTAAACCTCAATTTTGACTATATATTTGTGTAAGTGCCTAATATGTAAAGATAAATTATATATACTTTCCTTTTATTTTCTTTAACCTTTTTTTAATATATAAAGTTCTTTGAACGCACACCTGGGCTCAGCGCTGTGAGGGCTCTCCACCAACCGGTTCTTATAGCTATACATAATTATCTAAGGGCTGTAGAGTTAGTTCAGTGGTGCAGATACCAAATAAATGAGTATTACAGTAGGTGATAATACTTTTTTATTGGACTATCATTCAATTTTCAGGATGAGCTTTTGAGAGTAAAAACCTCCCTTTATCAAGTCGATAAGATGACTTTTAAATTGATAAAGTGAGATTATTTCTCTTGAATGTGCATCCTGGAAACTGAATGTCAGTTCAATAAAACAGATATTAGCATTCATTTTGCATTTCCTATATAATAATTTGCTAAAACGTGTGTAATGACAAAGTCATCCCAGTAGAGACAGCTGCGCGTGCTGCAGTCATGCGCAGTAGAGACTGCACGCGCTGCGGCTGATACAGAGCTGGATGCTCCGCAGGAGCCTCTCCATGGCACAGACAGTCTCTACTGCGCACGACTGCCCCGTGACCAGCTGGCAGTGGCACTGTGGCCCGTGTAATGGGCTCTTCAACTAGTGTATTATATAAAACAATGCAGTCTCCCTGCAACACTGAGTCAGCTGTACACTGTAGAGGTGGCATTTCTACATTGTTTCACTGTCTTTTTTACACTGTTGCAGTATCTCTGCTTTCACAGCCCCACAAAGAAAGCTCTCTACAAACACATTCACACAGTTCCCTCTCAGGTACCGTAAAATCTCGGGTATAATACTCACAATTTTACCCCACTTCACCTTATGTGAAGTGGGGGGTGCGTATTATACACGAGAGTTTAAAAAATAAAAAAAAATTAGAGTTTGAGCCGGGGGAGGGAGGGAAGGGATCAGCCAACCTTTATATTTTTTTAGCGAGGGGGGAAAACAAGGGTGCGTATTATACATAGGCACTCTTGTTTTCCCCCAAAATCTTTGGTATAATATGCACCTGCGTATTATACACAGGTGCGTATTATACCTGAGATTTTACAGTACATATTAAAAACAGATGAAGATGAATAACAAGGAAAATAAAAAAAAACTAGGCAATTCACATTTACATATTATAAACTTGCAGAAAAGGTAAAGTCAAAAAGTTGTGCATGTGCAGTTCATATTTAAAGGTGCAGTAAGCTTTTTTTTAATGAAAAATTATATGTTATAGTTTTTTCTGTCGAGTAAAACAAGGGTACTCCCACTGCTGTCAGCTGTTTTATTCAAAAGTTATAACAGTTAAAATAATCAGGAAGTAAATTTACTGTGTGTTTACTTCCTGATAGTTCTACCTGACAGGAAGTGAATTTACTGTGTTTACTTCCTGATAGTTCTACCTGACAGGAAGTGAATTTACTGTGATTACTTCCTGATAGTTCTAACTGACAGGAAGTGAATTTACTGTGAGTCTACTTCCTGATAGTTCTACCTGACAGGAAGTGACTCTGCAGTTTCTACCACATTCTATGGAGAACTGTATGTTACTGACTGTACCTTAGCTCTCTCAAGCACGATCAACCTATCTGATTTTCAAGTAACATATAATATAATAACACTGACCCTCAAGCTGGCAGAGAAGATGGATCACATATTTTTGGGTATTTCACACATTTTAGTCCCAAAAAAAAATCTGTCAAGCAAGCCAAACATGCTTGATTAATCAAAATAAACTATATTTAAAAATTGCAATGTGTTCTTGATCAAAACAAAATATATTTCAAAAGAGAAAAAGACAGATGAATACACAAAAATGATGAGCTATGCGTGCATGATCAAACAAGAGACATCCATTTTGGAGAGATCAAATGTACAGATTAATTACACTGATTGTCATGTCATCTATGGTGTCATCAACAAAGCACGGAGGGGAGTACAGTTAATGATCTCAGAGCTTTAGCTGTGAATTTCCAAGCTTTATTTGCATGAGCGGGAATTTTAACCCTTTCAGTGCCTGAAAGGTGTCCAGCGCATTGCAACACAAGGCGTTGGATAACTCTCTGACACTGAAAGGGTTAATGCTGGCTCCAACAGAAGTTTTTCGTTGCCTTTTAATATATGCTAATGCTCAGTCTTTTACATTTTTTAATTGCTGCTACTCCCACCTCTACCAGCAGAGGCACTGTCAACTTATAGTCCCCAAGCTACAGATTTTTCCTGGGCATGTGGGAGGGAAGTGGGAGGAACAGAATGAAGAGGAGGATAAATGGGTGGGAAGGAGGAAAAGAGGGTGGGAGAGGGAGGAAAAGTGTGGGAAAGAGAAGTGGGTGGGAAGTGGGAGGAACGGGATGAGAAGGAGAAGAAGTGGGTTATAAGTAAGAAGAACAGGGTGGGAAGGAGGAGAAGTGGGTGTGAAGTAAGAATAACAGGGTGGGAAGGAGGAGAAGTGGGTGTGAAGTAAGAAGAACAGGGTGGGAAGGAGGAGAAGTGGGTGTGAAGTAAGAAGAACAGGGTGGGAAGGAGGAGAAGTGGGTGTGAAGTAAGAAGAACAGGGTGGGAAGGAGGAGAAGTGGGAGGGAAGAAGGAGAAACAGGATGGGAAGGAGGAGAAGTGGGAGGAAAGTAAGAGGAACGGGGTGGGAAGAAAAACTGGGAGCAAAGTGGGAGGAATGGGATGGGAAGGTGAAGTGAGTGGAAAGTGGAACAGGATGGGTGGGAAGTGGAAGGAACAGAATGAGAAGGAGGAGAAGTGGGCGGAAAGTGGGAGGAACAGAGTGGAAAGGAGGATAAGTGGGCGGAAAGTGGGAGGACCAGGGTGGGAAGGATAAGTGGGTGGAAAGTGGAACAGGATGGGTGGGTGAGAAGTGGGAGGAACAGGGTGGGAAGGAGGAGAAGTGGGAGGGAAGTGGAAGGAACAGGGTGGGAAGGAGGAGAAGTGGGTGGGAAGAGGAGGGTGGGAAGGAGGAGAAATGGGCAGGGAGTGGGAGGAACAGGGTGGGAAGGAGGAGAAGTGGGTGGGAAGAGGAGGGTGGGAAGGAGGAGAAATGGGCAGGGAGTGGGAGGAACAGGGTGGGAAGGAGGAGAAGTGGGTGTGAACTAAGAGGAACAGGGTGGGAAGGAGGATAAGTGGGCGGAAAGTGGGAGGACCAGGGTGGGAAGGATAAGTGGGTGGAAAGTGGAACAGGATGGGTGGGTGAGAAGTGGGAGGAACAGGGTGGGAAGGAGGAGAAGTGGGAGGGAAGTGGAAGGAACAGGGTGGGAAGGAGGAGAAGTGGGTGGGAAGAGGAGGGTGGGAAGGAGGAGAAATGGGCAGGGAGTGGGAGGAACAGGGTGGGAAGGAGGAGAAGTGGGTGGGAAGAGGAGGGTGGGAAGGAGGAGAAATGGGCAGGGAGTGGGAGGAACAGGGTGGGAAGGAGGAGAAGTGGGTGTGAACTAAGAGGAACAGGGTGGGAAGGAGGATAAGTGGGCGGAAAGTGGGAGGACCAGGGTGGGAAGGATAAGTGGGTGGAAAGTGGAACAGGATGGGTGGGTGAGAAGTGGGAGGAACAGGGTGGGAAGGAGGAGAAGTGGGAGGGAAGTGGAAGGAACAGGGTGGGAAGGAGGAGAAGTGGGTGGGAAGAGGAGGGTGGGAAGGAGGAGAAATGGGCAGGGAGTGGGAGGAACAGGGTGGGAAGGAGGAGAAGTGGGTGGGAAGAGGAGGGTGGGAAGGAGGAGAAATGGGCAGGGAGTGGGAGGAACAGGGTGGGAAGGAGGAGAAGTGGGTGTGAACTAAGAGGAACAGGGTGGGAAGGAGGATAAGTGGGCGGAAAGTGGGAGGACCAGGGTGGGAAGGATAAGTGGGTGGAAAGTGGAACAGGATGGGTGGGTGAGAAGTGGGAGGAACAGGGTGGGAAGGAGGAGAAGTGGGAGGGAAGTGGAAGGAACAGGGTGGGAAGGAGGAGAAGTGGGTGGGAAGAGGAGGGTGGGAAGGAGGAGAAATGGGCAGGGAGTGGGAGGAACAGGGTGGGAAGGAGGAGAAGTGGGTGGGAAGAGGAGGGTGGGAAGGAGGAGAAATGGGCAGGGAGTGGGAGGAACAGGGTGGGAAGGAGGAGAAGTGGGTGTGAACTAAGAGGAACAGGGTGGGAAGGAGGATAAGTGGGCGGAAAGTGGGAGGACCAGGGTGGGAAGGATAAGTGGGTGGAAAGTGGAACAGGATGGGTGGGTGAGAAGTGGGAGGAACAGGGTGGGAAGGAGGAGAAGTGGGAGGGAAGTGGAAGGAACAGGGTGGGAAGGAGGAGAAGTGGGTGGGAAGAGGAGGGTGGGAAGGAGGAGAAATGGGCAGGGAGTGGGAGGAACAGGGTGGGAAGGAGGAGAAGTGGGTGGGAAGAGGAGGGTGGGAAGGAGGAGAAATGGGCAGGGAGTGGGAGGAACAGGGTGGGAAGGAGGAGAAGTGGTTGGGATGAGGAGGGTGGGATGGAGGAGAAATGGGCAGACTTTCACAGGAAACCGGTGCAGATCCAGAGAGTTCCCAGGTATTTTGTTGTACTAAATGGTGGAAAAAACATACAATATCACTCCAAAACGGATCAAAACAAATTATAGCAAGCGCCCTTCTCATCAGGGTGTACATGTTCCCTCCATGGTAATCGTAGATACTGAAGATGTTCAAAGACAATAGACACGTTTTAATTGTAAACCCCCATTTGCTGTTTTATGGCCAGAAAATCCAAATGGCCTCTATGAAATGTGTTCTTTGTTGAAGAGATAGCAGTCCCGGATATCATCTCTGTGTGGGTAGATATGATGGTTGCTAGCAAGCCCACTGGACACAAACTCTGCTCACTGCGTATGGAAATCTTAACCCTTTAAAAACCAGAGTCGTGTGCACTTAATTGCGTCATAATGCATTGCACAAGTTGCTGGTCCTGAAAGTGATAAAAAAAGCTGTTAGTAACTGTCATGTCCGCCTCTACGGACCTGATATCCGGGACTGATTGATGTTAGATGTCAAACAGTGGCAGATAGGCAGAATTCTTTAGGGCTATTAGGATTTTATGGCCATTGTAAAATAAGTGTGTGTGTGTATGTGAGTTATTATTAGGAGGCATAACGTTTTCTTTAACCCTTTCACTGCCAGAGGGACACGTAACATATTGCTGAAAGCATCAAAGGGATAGTAACATCTTAAAATAATAACAAGCAGTATTGTAGATAAGGAAAAAAGAAAGAGATCGGTGCAAGTCCTACCTCTAAAACCATTATTGTTTGAGAGATGGAACGTTTTAAACTTCCCCTCTCCCTGCTGTCAGCAGGACAGCAGGAGATTCGAATAGGACGACTTGAAGCTGCTCTTCAGCGGAGCCGAAATACCGAAATCTAAAAAGAAATATTTCATTGGAACAGTCTACAAAGTGTGCCTGGTTTGCAAGCACACTTTGTAGACCGTTCCAGTGAAGTAGTTCTTTTTTAGATTTCGGTATCTCTGCTCTGCTGAAGAGCCACCCGACGGTCCCCGGTTCAGGATCTCCTGCTGTCAGCTAGACACAGACGTCAGGGAAAGATGAGGGATAGGAGAACTTTAAAACGCTCTATCTCTCAAACCATAAAGGTTTGAGAGACAGGACTTGCTCCGATGGATTTCTTTTTTCTTTATCTACAATACTACTTGTTATTATTTCAAGCTATTACTAATCCATTAACCTTTTGAATGTCAAAGGGGTGAGCAACGCATTGCGTTGCTCACCCCTCTGGCATTCAAAAGGTTAAGCTAACGCAATCCTCCCTTCATTCACAAGCAATTACCATTACCTGCTTTATTTACTGTGCCTCCCGCTCCAATGACACAGGTTCATTGCACATCACAATGCGTACTGCACACACAAAAAAAGGATCCCAAATTCAGGGGTGAAAAGGATTAATACAAAGAGCATAGTAGATTTTTTTTTTTTTTTCTTTTTAATAACACAAACCGCAGGCTTCATCAGCCGAGGAAAACTGCAGGGGACGTCTAATTACTTTCAGTGGAGTTGTGCACATGATGTCAGCATACATGAATCACAAAGTGATTTTAAAGGAAGAATAAGTTTGAAAAGCCTCTTAGAATCCATGCCGCTCGCTTCTCCTGTGTCCGTTTGTCCAGACTCATGATTATTCATCTCGCTGTCAAGTTTGTGCCAAGTTTCTGGGTATGCTACAAAAAAATTGAAAAGCGGGTCTTGGAATAAAAGCGAAGAGACAATAGGAGCCCTGCAGCACCGCAGGCAAAATTCCAACTAACCTGTGATAATAGAAAAAAAATCTTCCATCAATCTCTCGTTTTCAATTAAAGGTAGAAAATGATCCCGACGGTGCATGTGATATTTATATTAAACTGTAGATGAACATGTTATAAAGCACTTTAAAGTTCCAATATTTGCAAAATTGTCAGACTATGCTCCCTACAGCCATAGTGGCTTCAAATATGCATTGGGTTAATGTGCTTCACAAGGTGCTCAAGAGGAGATGGAGTCACAAATACAGTTTTACACTCTACACAGAATAAATGGAGGGCAACCGTTACAATCGTGAAGGAAAGTCGATGGCTTCTGGATTTTGTCTGACCTGTAATAACGGTTGTGTTTGATCTGTATGAAAGTTCTAAGCTGGGTGTTAGAGAAACACTAATACTTCATAAAAATAACTCTTCTTAGGAAGCTATCAATGGGGTGAATTTGAGTCCTTGAGTCCTTCACAAAGAATCATATCTATTTCCACTGATGAGATTAATTTTGGGGAACCGATGTACACAAAATGATTTAGAGAGGCTGCTAGGATTTTCTATCTAGATTAAGGAAGGGGTATCATTAGGAGAAACTGAAAAAAACACATAAAAATCCAGTTGCTTCATTAGTCCACAAAGAGCCTCAACCACAGTGGTAAAGATCTCTGAGCCAGAATATATCATTGCACATTAAAAGTAAGAGGCCCCTAAATCTCTGGATCCTTCTGATTGGTCTTGGATTTTTTCGTAAACTTAATAAATGCTCCAGAGTTCCAACACCAAACTTATGAAATATAAGCTTCTCACCCGTTGATACCTCACTGCGAAGAGATTATCCTCCTTTTCTTCTTCCGTTTCTCTAATTTGCTGGAGATGTCAACAGGGGGTCGGATCCATGTTTCATATTTGGTGGCAATGCCCCAGGATAACTAAATTCTGGCGGATGATCCTTTCTACGATCAATCAAGCCTATCTTGTAACCTTACCAGTCAATCCTTTCCCATGCTTATTTTTTTATTCCGATTCCTCTCATCTTCCTTTAATGCCTCCTCACCGCGAATGTTTGTGGATTTTATTAAACGCAGCAAAATGTATGATTCCACTTCAATAAAGTGGACTGCCCCTCCTTGAAAACCTGGCTAGCGAAGGTAGATTATTATGTAGACATGGAGTGGTTGCACAAGATCTTTTTGGACTCCCTTCCTAAGCACTCAGCGTCTAAAAGGCAACTTTTTTAAATAAAAATTAGACCTGAACCAACATTTTCACAAAGGTTTGGGTTTTCTTCAAGTCTTGCTGTTTTACAATATGCAACAGGACTAGCAAAGCCAAGCTAGAGTGGGTGCATCTCACACTTGCCTTCTGACCAATAAGAACAAAGATCACAAGTGACATCATAGAAGCACTATATAAATGAAATCAGTAAAGAACCCAAGTGACATCATGGAAGCACTAAATATATACAGTTATATGATATCAGTAAAGATCACAAGTGACATCATAGAAGCACTAAATATATACAGTTATATGATATCAGTAAAGAACCTAAGTGACATCATGGAAGCACTATATATATACAGTTATATGATATCAGTAAAGATCACAAGTGACATCATAGAAGCACTACATATATACAGATATATGATATCAGTAAAGAAACCAAGTGACATCATGGAAGCACTAAATATATACAGTTATATGATATCAGTAAAGAACCTAAGTGACATCATGGAAGCACTAAATATATACAGTTATATGATATCAGTAAAGATCACAAGTGACATCATAGAAGCACTAAATATCATAGAAGCACTACATATATACAGTTATATGATATCAGTAAAGAAACCAAGTGACATCATGGAAGCACTAAGTATATACAGTTATATGATATCAGTAAAGATCACAAGTGACATCATGGAAGCAGTATCTATATAGAAGCATTGTATAAATACATTATTACATGATATCAGTAAAGATCACAAGTATGAAGCATTGTAGAAATACATTGTTACATGATTTCTGTCTTGATGTGAAAGCTGACAGGGAAAGAGGTTGTTGGCAACTGCTATTGACTCCGTGTTAAATCAGGTGCTGGTATCCATTTTCTTGCCCTGCACCTGCCTAATGCCAATTTACTAGTGTTGAGCGAGCACCCCGATGCTCGGGTGCTCGGGTGCTCTGACCGAGCACCCCCTGAGGCTCGAGTGCTCGGCCGAGCACCCGAGCCCCATTGAAATGAATGGGGGACACCAGGCACCCCCTGCTCTGATGAGGGGAGGGTGCCTGGTCAATGCCCCCTTCATCTCCGCTATGCCCCCTTCATCTCCGAATGCCCCCTTCAGCTCCGCAATGTCCCCCTTCAGCTCCGCTATGCCCCTCTTCCACAATGTGCCCCTTCATCTCCGCTATGCCCCTCTTCCACACTGTCCCCCTTCATCTCCGCAATGCCCCCTTCATCTCCGCAATGCCCCCTTCATCTCCGCAATGCCCCCGTACCTCCAGTCCCTGGTGGTCCAGCGGAGCGTCTTCGGATCTGTGCCTCTTCCGGCACAGATCCCCGCCACCCGAACATGGCGGGAGAGCACATGGCGGTACTCGACGAGTACCGCCATGTGCCGAGCAGAGCGATGCTCGAGCCGATCCGAGCATCGGCCGAGCACGCTCGCTCATCACTACAATTTACTAAACTATTTAGGCCAAAAATGCTCCAAGGGGAGGACTTTGGGGCAGTCTCTGCATATTTCGGTTGGTCATCACTTTCCTCTTTGCCTCGTTTAACCTCTTTTATGTAAAGGGTAAATGCAATGTACTAAACAAAGCATAAAGGAAATTATGTAACTTTATGCCTCTCTTCTGTACATGCTATGGGGTAGGGGTAAAGGGATTGCCAGTATTAAAGAAGCAATAAATTTTTTTTCTGAAAAAATATATATTGTAGGGATTTTCCTATTGAGTAAAATAAGGGTACTCCAACTGCCCAGAGATTTATATTTCCAGAGTTATTACGGTTTAAACCCATTATTTTTTACATTAGCAGTGCCTTCTAGTGGTCAAATTCTAATTAGATTTCCTGCTAGATTCTAATGGAGAGGAAAGTCAGAAAAGTCAGAGACGTATAGCTCTCCATAGAATGTGATAGAAACTGCTGAGTCACTTCCTGTCAGTTAGAACTTTCAGGAAGTAAACACAGTAAATTCACTTCCTGTCAGAACTATCAGGAAGTAAACACAGTAAATTCACTTCCTGTCAATTAGAATTATCAGAAAGTAAATACAGTAAATTCACTTCCTGTCAGAACTATCAGGAAG
Source organism: Rhinophrynus dorsalis (assembly GCA_037306005.1). NCBI lineage: Eukaryota > Metazoa > Chordata > Amphibia > Anura > Rhinophrynidae > Rhinophrynus > Rhinophrynus dorsalis. The sequence continues at coordinate 18,082,135 of CM074719.1, forward strand.
TAAACATAGTAAATTCACTTCCTGTCAGAACTATCAGGAAGTAAAACACAGTAAATTCACTTCCTGATTATTTGAACTGCTATACATTTTGAATAAAACATCTGACGACGATGGGAGTGACCTTGTTTTATTCAGCAGGAAATGTTCTGTAAAATATGTGTTTTCATAGAAAAAAGTTTACTGCTCCTTAACTCTGGAAGAGTGTGAAGTGGTATACACAACAGCAATCCTATGCTACTATATACCCTGAAGCACAACCACTAATGTTGGAGGCTTTCCTCCGGAAGAGCTGCACTGTTGAATTTGTACATTTAACAAATTGTCGTTCACTTCATTCTAAATATAAAATACTTATTTGTAGCTGGTAACCTCATTGTCAAGTCACATTCATGGTGATACGGTTGACACAGAGGGAGAGGTAGGAAGTACAGCTGGGGAGAGATGCACTAAGGTTCATGAAGGAGTGATAGAGAAAAGGTCATTTCAGGTCTCCAGTTCCTGTTGTTCTGTGGAGCCTGTGAACTAAGATTTCTCAAGTGGGAGAGATGTTAGTGCTTTGGGCTCCATAGAATAACTTAGGAACTGGAGAAGTGATATCACTGGAGAGGTCATCTCCTTTTTATCATGCCTTAGGGTATAACCCCCTCCCCTGTAAAGCTGATCAAGGAAGAATCTCTAACGGTCATCGAGAGAAATGGGAGACCCTTGCAGAAACAGAAGAGTCGAAGACCTTAAGAGATGCAAGTATGGTAGTGGAAGGTAGTGGAATGGTTCGGAGCAGTCTAAATAAAATTGGGTACAACTCCCCATGGATGGAGGAGAGGGAACTGGTAAGTGAAGCAGAACAAAGTGGGGTCCCTCCCCTTTGGGGGTACGACTAGTAGTCTGCAGAGCCTTTAGTTGAAGATCGAACTCTCACCATTGAGAGTCGACCAGAACTCGGACGCCCAGAGTCGTAGGACACACAGGACCAAAGGCTGATTTGAATAAGCAGCTGGTGTGGTAGAAGCTACTGCAACAACAACTGATGGCTGGGATCAACTGACTGGGATCTAGCTGACCGGCCTTCGATAGAAACTAGCCCAGCTGGAGATCAACCTACTGAAGATGGATGGCCAGGATTGATGGATGAATCGTAGAAGTCCTGTTGGAGATCAACTGGCCTAGCAGAAGACTCACAGGGAAACAGGCTGTAGCGGGATGTCGGAGACGGTAGGACGGGTCAAGTCAGAGGATAACACTGTGAAAGGGTGTCATGCAGGATTGGAGTCGAAGAGTCTAACCGGGTCACAACGGGAAAACGGATAACACAATGAAGCAAACAAGAGTGGAGTTTGGGTACAGTGCTGAGGTCGGGATCAAGAACAGGATCAGACGCTGGTCAACACTTCGGGATGCGGGTTGAGCTTGAGGATCAGGCACTGGAAGTCAGGAACTAGATGGTTTTAAAGGCCCAATACCCAATCAGAAGACTAAGGGGCAGTGACACCCCCACCCCTAGTGTAATTCTGGAGCATGCTAACTACACCATTGGGGACACATATAACAATTCCAAAATCCCCACTTGTTTAACCCTTTGAGTGCCAGAGAGGTATCTCTCTGGTACACAATGGGTTAAACTAGAATATTAACTAGAAAATTATAGAAAATCTCCAGAAAACGCGCTGGAAACCTCTTTACCATTTACAGATTTAAAAGAAGCATTTAAATCAGTGAGGATTTTGGTATTTGTCCCCTATAGCACAGTACGATTGCTTGGGAATTACTCCAGTTTTTTCTTACTACATTGAGTTGATTAATCCCCTGATATTATCTAGCAGTGGGACAACTAACAGCTCATTAAAGCAGTTTCATTTTTAAAATGTATGTAATATTTTCTCTTAAAATCCCATATTGATCTAGTATTCATACAGTAAGGGATTTCACTTGTCTCAGTGTCACAGCATGAAAACGCAATAGACATATTGTTCATCCATCATTATAATATAAGCCGTTGGCGTGCCTGCTGGTTGGTAATGACTACACTTGGTTATGTTTTCTAGTATATGACTCAAATGAAAAAATAGGCCGAACCATAAGGTAGCGGTAATCCATTGACAAAATCACAATATTTATTCAAACATTTAAAATCGTAATAAGTTACATAGTTACATAGAAGTTTAGGATGAAAAAAGACTTGCGTCCATCAAGTTCAACCCTTTTCCTATTCCTGTTTACTCCTGTGGATCCCACAGAAGGCAAAAAAACTCTCATTACAGCAATTTCAAATTCTTCTTTGAAGGGGGAAAAAATTCCTTCTTGATTCCAAGTGGCAATCAGGTTTCTCCTTGGATTAACAAGCACTAACTAAATATTAATCTCAATACTAATGTACATAGCCCTCTGTGTTCTGCTAAAAAAAAAGGCATCTACTGTACTTGATAGCACCCCCTCCTCAGGCAGTGAATTCCATACCTTTATCGTCCTTACTGTAAAGAATCCCTTCCACTGCTGCACATGAAATCTCCTTTCCTCAAAACAATCTAACTTGCCTCTCTTCAACACAATCTAACTTGTTTTAGGGTACTACGTCCACTTTAGCTTAAGGAGTTAACAAACCAGTAAAACTGTAATCTGCATAACGTAAGCAGATGTAGGAATGTAATAATGTGCTTTCATCATTGTGGAAATAAAACATGATCATGTCAACACACTTGTGAAATTTACTTACACCTATGTAGAGTATTAGATTTGAAAACAATTTTATCCTGTAATGTACACATCCAGAAAAACAGGATTCTTTTTCTTTTTTTTATATGAATGAATATGTTTATTTATACAGCGCCACAAGTGTATGCAGCAATTTACAATGTAAGGGTTTAGACAATAAAGGGTTGCAAGTGCTTTGTAGAGTAAAACACTGGGTGTGAGGTCCCTGCCCGAAAGCTTAAAATCTAAAGTAGTGTTACTCTCTCTTAGGGCTGCCAGATCGTCCGGTTAACCCTCTGAATGCCAGAGAGGTATCCAACGCATTGCTACACAATGCGTTGGATACCTCTATGGTAGTTCAGAGAGTGAAACGGATAGTAATGTTTCACAGTAAAAGCAGCTCCAGTTAATGTTCATGGTATTTGGACCATGGAGAGTGTTATTTCAATACTGTCAGAGTTGTAGTACAAGAGCAATTCAATGACAAAGTATCCCCCTCCTGTCCCTTTTACTGATGTAACACTGCTCACCTTAGAGCAGCAAGACTGTCTGGATGGATCGCAGAGAGGGACAATTTTCAGTGATCATAAGGACAAACCTAAAAAACCTGTCAAGGAGGGCAGGGTTTCCTTATGATCACAGTAAGAAGATTGTCCCTTGCTGTGATTTGTCCACTCAATAGACCAGATTCCACATCTGAGGTGAGGTGTCTTACACTAGGTAAAAGGGTCGGGAGGGGGATACTTTATCATTCAATTACTCTTGTACTACAAATCTGACTGTACTGAAATAATACTCTCCATGGCCCAAATACTATGAAGATTAAAGGGATAGTAATGTTTCATAATAAAAGCAGCTCTGATTAATCATCATAGTATTTGGACTTTGGAGAGTGTTATTTCAATTCTGTCAGAGTTGTAGTTCCAGAGTAATTCAATGACAAAGTATCCCCCTCCCGCCCCTTTTACTGATGTAACACTGCTAAGCCAGATCAGAAGGGAGGTGCCCAGGTAGACTGCAGAGAGGTACAATCTTCAATTAAGATAAGGGAAAAACCTGAAAAACTTGTCAAGGGGGCAGGGCTTTCATTGTTCTCATAGGAAGAAGATTGTCCCCTTCTGTTATCTGTCTGGTCTATGGACTGGATTCCACATCTGAGAAGAGATGGCTTACACTAGTTAAAAGGGGGCGGGATGGGAAACTTTGCTTGTGAATATCTCTTAAACCATAAAGGTTTGAGAGATAAGACTTATATCGTTCTTCATGTTTTTTTAATGCCTACAAAATAAAATAAAGTTAAAACGAAGTATTATTATCCCTTTAATTGGAGCTGCTGTTTTTGTGAAGCATTACTATCCATTTAAAAGAGGACACATACAAAAACTACCTGCTTCATTGCTACATGGGAACCATTTATACCTAACTATTAATCAATGAAACCCTGCAGCAGGAATTTTTCATGTGTCCTCTTTTAAAGAGAGGATCTGACAAGCCCATCTCTGTCTCAATGTACTGGAACACCCAGAACTTCCTTTATAATCAGCCGACACCATACAGCAGGGGCAGTCACGTCTTATGGTTCTGCTACCAACTGTCATGGCTGCCTATATGAACATGATGTCCAGGACTGATTGTAGGGGCAAAATTCATAGGAATTATAAGGCTTTTCTGGCCATATTAAGATAAATGGGGATTATTAGGGAATATTGTTTAACCCCTTAAGGACCGGCGGTCATGGGACATTTCCGTCCCATAATGACCGCATAGGGGCACTTGGACGCGCCGGTACACGTGACCTGTCACGTGTATCGGCGCGTCATTATGGTGCTTGAAAGAGATCGATCCAATCTAGGAGCGGTCAATTTCAGGCCCTATTTTTACTTACAGTGCTCCCGGTAGAGCGCTGTAAGTAAAAAGTATGTGACGTACCATGACCGTCATCGGTCCTTGAGTAGTTCAAGGACCGTGACGGTCCTGGTACGTCAAAGGTCCTTAAGGGGTTAAACTTCAGTATATGTGTTTATAAAGTAGCTGATGTAAATAAAATACTTTGGTCTTGGCTCTAAATCATTTACTTAGTTACACAAAGTTGTCAATAGGTCATGAAATAACTTAAAAATTCTAGGTAATTCCCTGCCCACCAGCCTCACCCCGAGCAACACCAACTAAAAATACAAGTGTCCCTCTTTAGGATATATTAGGGTTCTGTATCTCCCAAGTGTCCCTATTAAGGAGATATTAAGGGGCCATATCTCCCAAGTGTCACTCTTTAGGAGATATTAGGTGTCCATAACTCAAAAGTGTCCCTCTTTAGGAGATATTATGGGTGCATCCCTCCCAATTGTCCATCTTGAGGATCTGTACGTCCCAAGTGTCCCTCTTTAGGTGATATACCTCCCAAGGAGTCCATCCCATCCAAGTGTTCTTCTTTAGGAGATATAATGGGTCATACCTCCCAAGTGTCCTTCTTTAGGAGATATTAGGGGTCCATACCGCCCACATGTTACTATTTAGGAGATATTAGCGGTCTATACCTCCAAAGTGTTCCTTTGTAGGAGATATTAGGGATCCATACCTCCCAAGTGTCCCTCTTTAATCAGACCAGTCCCTATTTGAGACCCAAATCCCTCTGTCCCTCTTTCCCACCCTGGTATCCCTGTGTTTAGGAGATCAGGCTGTGTGGTGTGTATATAAGTGTACCACCCTGGTGTCCCTGTGTTTAGGAGATCAGACTGTGGTGTGTATATAAGTGTATCACCCTGGTGTCCATGTGTTTAGGAGATCAGACTGTGTGATGTGTATATAAGTGTATCCCCCTGGTGTCCCTGTGTTTAGGAGATGAGACTGTGTGGTGTGTATATAAGTGTATCACCCTGGTGTCCCTGTGTTTAGGAGATCAGACTGTGCGGTGTGTGTATATAAGTGTATCACCCTGGAGTCCCTGTGTTTAGGAGATCAGGCTGTGTGGTGTATGTAGAAGTGTATCACCCTGGTGTCCCTGTGTTTAGGAGATCAGATTGTGTGGTGTGTATATAAGTATATCACCCTGGTGTCCCTGTGTTTAGGAGATCAGACTGTGTGGTGTGTATAGAAGTGTATCACCCTGGTGTCCCTGTGTTTAGGAGATCAGATTGTGTGGTGTGTATAGAAGTGTATCACCCCGGTGTCCCTGTGTTTAGGAGATCAGACTGTGTGGTGTGTATAGACATGTATCACCCTGGTGTATCTGTGTTTAGGAGATCAGACTGTGTGGTGTGTATAGAAGTGTATCACCCTGGTATCCCTGTGTTTAGGAGATCAGACTGTGTGGTGTGTATAGAAGTGTATTATCACCCTGGTGTCCCTGGGTTTAGGAGATCAGACTGTGTGATGTGTATATAAGTGTATCACCCTGGTGTCCCTGTGTTTAGGAGATCAGACTGTGTGGTGTGTATATAAATGTATCACCCTGGTGTCCCTGTGTTTAGGAGATCAGACTGTGTGGTGTGTATATAAGTGTATCACCCTGGTGTCCCTGTGTTTAGGAGATCAGACTGTGTGATGTGTATATAAGTGCATCACCCTGGTGTCCCTGTGTTTAGGAGATCAGACTGTGCGGTGTGTATATAAGTGTATCACCCTGGTGTCCCTGTGTTTAGGAGATCAGATTGTGTGGTGTGTATAGAAGTGTATCACCCTGGTGTCCCTGTGTTTAGGAGATCAGATTGTGTGGTGTGTATAGAAGTGTATCACCCTGGTGTCCCTGTGTTTAGGAGATCAGACTGTGTGGTGTGTATAGAAGTGTATCACCCTGGTATCCCTGTGTTTAGGAGATCAGACTGTGTGGTGTGTATAGAAGTGTATTATCACCCTGGTGTCCCTGGGTTTAGGAGATCAGACTGTGTGATGTGTATATAAGTGTATCACCCTGGTGTCCCTGTGTTTAGGAGATCAGACTGTGTGGTATGTATATAAATGTATCACCCTGGTGTCCCTGTGTTTAGGAGATCAGACTGTGTGGTGTGTATATAAATGTATCACCCTGGTGTCCCTGTGTTTAGGAGATCAGACTGTGTGGTGTGTATATAAGTGTATCACCCTGGTGTCCCTGTGTTTAGGAGATCAGACTGCGTGGTGTGTATATAAGTGTATCAGCCTGGTGTCCCTGTGTTTAGGAGATCAGACTGCGTGGTGTGTATATAAATGTATCACCCTGGTGTCCCTGTGTTTAGGAGATCAGACTGTGTGATGTGTATATAAGTGTATCACCCTGATGTCCCTGTGTTTAGGAGATCAGACTGTGTGGTGTGTATATAAGTGTATCACCCTGGTGTCCCTGTGTTTAGGAGATCAGACTGCGTGGTGTGTATATAAGTGTATCACCCTGGTGTCCCTGTGTTTAGGAGATCAGACTGCGTGGTGTGTATATAAGTGTATCACCCTGGTGTCCCTGTGTTTAGAAGATCAGACTGTGTGGTGTGTATATAAGTGTATCACCCCGGTGTCCCTGTGTTTAGGAGATTAGACTGTGTGATGTGTATATAAGTGTATCACCCTGGTGTCCCTGTGTTTAGGAGATCAGACTGTGTGGTGTGTATATAAGTGTATCACCCCGGTGTCCCTGTGTTTAGGAGATCAGACTGTGTGATGTGTATATAAGTGTATCACCCTGGTGTCCCTGTGTGTAGGAGATCAGACTGTGTGGTGTGTATATAAGTGTATCACCCTGGTGTCCCTGTGTTTAGGAGATCAGACTGTGTGATGTGTATATAAGTGTATCACCCTGGTGTCCCTGTGTGTAGGAGATCAGACTGTGTGGTGTGTATATAAGTGTATCACCCTGGTGTCCCTGTGTTTAGGAGATCAGACTGTGTGGTGTGTATATAAGTGTATCACCCTGGTGTCCCTGTGTTTAGGAGATCAGACTGTGTGGTGTGTATATAAGTGTATCACCCTGGTGTCCCTGTGTTTAGGAGATCAGACTGTGTGGTGTGTATATAAGTGTATCACCCCAGTGTCCCTGTGTTTAGGAGATCAGACTGTGTGGTGTGTATAGAAGTGTATCACCCCGGTGTCCCTGTGTTTAGGAGATCAGATTGTGTGGTGTGTATAGAAGTGTATCACCCTGCTGTCCCTGTGTTTAGGAGATCAGACTGTGTGATGTGTATATAAGTGTATCACCCTGGTGTCCCTGTGTTTAGGAGATCAGACTGTGTGGTGTGTATATAAGTGTATCACCCTGGTGTCCCTGTGTTTAGGAGATCAGACTGTGTGGTGTGTATAGAAGTGTATCACCCTGGTGTCCCTGTGTTTAGGAAATCAGACTGTGTGGTGTGTATAGAAGTGTATCACCCTGGTGTCCCTGTGTTTAGGAGATCAGACTGTGTGGTGTGTATATGTGTATCACCCTGGTGTCCCTGTGTTTAGGAGATCAGACTGTGTGGTGTGTATATAAGTGTATCACCCCGGTGTCCCTGTGTTTAGGAGATCAGACTGTGTGGTGTGTATAGAAGTGTATCACCCTGCTGTCCCTGTGTTTAGGAGATCAGGCTATGTGATGTGTATATACGTGTATCACCCTGGTGTCCCTGTGTTTAGGAGATCAGACTGTGTGGTGTGTATATAAGTGTATCACCCCGGTGTCCCTGTGTTTAGGAGATCAGACTGTGTGGTGTGTATAGAAGTGTATCACCCTGCTGTCCCTGTGTTTAGGAGATCAGACTGTGTGATGTGTATATAAGTGTATCACCCTGGTGTCCCTGTGTTTAGGAGATCAGACTGTGTGGTGTGTATATAAGTGTATCACCCTGGTGTCCCTGTGTTTAGGAGATCAGACTGTGTGGTGTGTATAGAAGTGTATCACCCTGGTGTCCCTGTGTTTAGGAGATCAGACTGTGTGGTGTGTATATAAGTGTATCACCCTGGTATCCCTGTGTTTAGGAGATCAGACTGTGTGGTGTGTATATAAGTGTATCACCCTGATGTCACTGTGTTTAGGAGATCAGACTGTGTGGTGTGTATATAAGTGTATCACCCTGGTGTCCCTGTGTTTAGGAGATCAGACTGTGTGGTGTGTGTATAAGTGTATCACCCTGATGTCACTGTGTTTAGGAGATCAGACTGTGTGGTGTGTATATAAGTGTATCACCCTGGTATCCCTGTGTTTAGGAGATCAGACTGTGTGGTGTGTATATAAGTGTATCACCCTGATGTCACTGTGTTTAGGAGATCAGACTGTGTGGTGTGTATATAAGTGTATCACCCTGGTGTCCCTGTGTTTAGGAGATCAGACTGTGTGGTGTGTGTATAAGTGTATCACCCTGGTGTCCCTGTGTTTAGGAGATCAGACTGTGCGGTGTGTATAGAAGTGTATCACCCTGGTGTCCCTGTGTTTAGGAGATCAGACTGTGTGGTGTGTATAGAAGTGTATCACCCTGGTGTCCCTGTGTTTAGGAGATCAGACTGTGTGGTGTGTATATAAGTGTATCACCCTGGTGTCCCTGTGTTTAGGAGATCAGACTGTGTGGTGTGTATATAAGTCTATCACCCTGGTGTCCCTGTGTTTGGGAGATCAGACTGTGTGGTGTGTATATAAGTGTATCACCCTGGTGTCCCTGTGTTTAGGAGATCAGACTGTGTGGTGTGTATAAATCACCCTGGTGTCCCTGTGTTTAGGAGATCAGACTGTGTGATGTGTATATAAGTGTATCACCCTGGTGTCCCTGTGTTTAGGAGATCAGACTGTGTGATGTGTGTATAGAAGTGTATCACCCTGGTGTCCCTGTGTTTAGGAGATCAGACTGTGTGGTGTGTATAGAAGTGTATCACCCTGGTGTCCCTGTGTTTAGGAGATCAGACTGTGTAGTGTGTATAGAAGTGTATCACCCTGGTGTCCCTGTGTTTAGGAGATCAGACTGTGTGGTGTGTATATAAGTGTATCACCCTGATGTCTCTGTGTTTAGGAGATCAGACTGTGTGGTGTATATATAAGTGTGTCGCCCTGGTGTCCCTGTGTTTAGGAGATCAGACTGTGTGGTGTGTATATAAGTGTATCACCCTGGTGTCCCTGTGTTTAGGAGATCAGACTGTGTGGTGTGTATATAAGTGTATCACCCTGGTGTCCCTGTGTTTAGGAGATCAGACTGTGTGGTGTGTATATAAGTGTATCACCCTGGTGTCCCTGTGTTTAGGAGATCAGACTGTGTGGTGTGTATATATAAGTGTATCAACCTGGTGTCCCTGTGTTTAGGAGGTCAGACTGTGTGGTATGTATATACGTGTATCACCCTGGTGTCCCTGTGTTTAGGAGATCAGACTGTGTGGTGTGTATAGAAGTGTATCACCCTGGTGTCCCTGTGTGTAGGAGATCAGACAGTGTGGTGTGTATATAAGTGTATCACCCTGGTGTCCCTGTGTTTAGGAGATCAGACTGTGTGGTGTGTATATAAGTGTATCACCCTGGTGTCCCTGTGTTTAGGAGATCAGACTGTGTGATGTGTATATAAGTGTATCACCCTGGTGTCCCTGTGTTTAGGAGATCAGACTGTGTGGTGTGTATATAAGTGTATCACCCTGGTGTCACTGTGTTTAGGAGATCAGACTGTGTGGTGTGTATATAAGTGTATCACCCTGGTGTCCCTGTGTTTAGGAGATCAGACTGTGTGATGTGTATATAAGTGTATCACCCTGGTGTCCCTGTGTTTAGGAGATCAGACTGTGTGGTGTGTATATAAGTGTATCACCCTGGTGTCCCTGTGTGTAGGAGATCAGACAGTGTGGTGTGTATATAAGTGTATCACCCTGGTGTCCCTGTGTTTAGGAGATCAGACTGTGTGATGTGTATATAAGTGTATCACCCTGGTGTCCCTGTGTTTAGGAGATCAGACTGTGTGGTGTGTATATAAGTGTATCACCCTGGTGTCCCTGTGTTTAGGAGATCAGACTGTGTGATGTGTATATAAGTGTATCACCCTGGTGTCCCTGTGTTTAGGAGATCAGACTGTGTGGTGTGTATATAAGTGTATCACCCTGGTATCCCTGTGTTTAGGAGATCAGACTGTGTGATGTGTATATAAGTGTATCACCCTGGTGTCCCTGTGTTTAGGAGATCAGACTGTGTGGTGTGTATATAAGTGTATCACCCTGGTGTCCCTGTGTTTAGGAGATCAGACTGTGTGATGTGTATATAAGTGTATCACCCTGGTGTCCCTGTGTTTAGGAGATCAGACTGTGTGGTGTGTATATAAGTGTATCACCCTGGTGTCCCTGTGTGTAGGAGATCAGACAGTGTGGTGTGTATATAAGTGTATCACCCTGGTGTCCCTGTGTTTAGGAGATCAGACTGTGTGATGTGTATTTAAGTGTATCACCCTGGTGTCCCTGTGTTTAGGAGATCAGACTGTGTGGTGTGTATATAAGTGTATCACCCTGGTGTCCCTGTGTTTAGGAGATCAGACTGTGTGATGTGTATATAAGTGTATCACCCTGGTGTCCCTGTGTTTAGGAGATCAGACTGTGTGATGTGTATATAAGTGTATCACCCTGATGTCCCTGTGTTTAGGAGATCAGACTGTGTGGTGTGTATATAAGTGTATCACCCTGGGGTCCCTGTGTTTAGGAGATCAGACTGTGTGGTGTGTATATAAGTGTATCACCCTGGTGTCCCTGTGTTTAGGAGATCAGACTGTGTGATGTGTATATAAGTGTATCACCCTGGTGTCCCTGTGTTTAGGAGATCAGACTGTGTGGTGTGTGTATATAAGTGTATCACCCTGGTGTCCCTGTGTTTAGGAGATCAGACTGTGTGGTGTGTATATAAGTGTATCACCCTGGTATCCCTGTGTTTAGGAGATCAGACTGTGTGATGTGTATATAAGTGTATCACCCTGGTGTCCCTGTGTTTAGGAGATCAGACAGTGTGGTGTGTATATAAGTGTATCACCCTGGTGTCCCTGTGATTAGGAGATCAGACTGTGTGATGTGTGTATAGAAGTGTATCACATTACTCCACAGTAATAAAACTCACATTAAAGTCTGTTTAAACATCAGAAATGTGTTCATAAATCAGTTTTCGTAAATAAAATACTTCAGCCTTATCCAAAATAATGTATTCAGTTACATAAAATTCTTGGTAATGCCCCATCCACCAGCCACTCTCCAAGCATCACCATCTAAAACAAACAGGGGAGGGCTGGCCTGGGGGGCAGGGGGGTAGGGTGACCACATTTCCCTTCTGCCATTCCGGGACGTGGTCACCCTAGTTGCCCCTTCATGCCCTACCTTGAGTCCCTGGTGGTCTAGCAGTGTGGAAAGCGCTCTGTGCCTCCTCCGGCACAGAGCTGAAGCTCCCGCGCGCTGTGCTCAGTAATGCAGAGCGCTGGGAGATGATGTCATCTCCCAGCGCTCTGTATTACTAGAGCGCTTGCCTCCAGGAGATCAGGTAAGCTGCATTGCCGCCCTGGATGTCAGCCTGCAAGCGGTGTGTCATATCATGGACGCCGCGAGGGAGCGCTGGTTTATGCTACCAAGCGCTCCCTCGCGGCGTCTATGATGTGACACACTGCTTGCAGGCTGACATCCAGGGCGGCTTGGCTTCATTCCGGGACACTTCATTGTCCCGGTTGGAGATGACCCGGGACGCGGGACATAGCCCTGAAATAAGGAACAGTCCCGGACATTCCGGGACCCGTGGTCACCCTACTCTCCAAGCATCACCATCTAAAACAAACAGGGGAGGGCTGGCCTGGGGGGGCAATTGCCCCCTGGGCTGGTCATATGTCTGGGCTGGTGGGACACTGCATCTCACTAAATCTCCCGATTGCTGCTTTGGAGCTACACTAGTGATACCACAGAGCTTACAATCCAAATGGAGCTACACTAGTGATACCACAGAGGAACAATCCAAATGGAGCTACACTAGTGATACCACAGAGGTACAATCCAAATGGATCTACACTAGTGATACCACAGAGATACAATCCAAATGGATCTACACTAGTGATACCACAGAGGTACAATCCAAATGGAACTACACTAGTGATACCACAGAGGTACAATCCAAATGGATCTACACTAGTGATACCACAGAGGTACAATCCAAATGGATCTACACTAGTGATACCACAGAGGTACAATCCAAATGGAGCTACACTAGTGATACCACAGAGGTACAATCCAAATGGATCTACACTAGTGATACCACAGAGGTACAATCCAAATGGAGCTACACTAGTGATACCACAGAGGTACAATACAAATGGAGCTACACTAGTGATACCACAGAGGTACAATCCAAATGGAGATACACTAGTGATACCACAGAGGTACAATCCAAATGGATCTACACTAGTGATACCACAGAGGTACAATCCAAATGGAACTACACTAGTGATACCACAGAGGTACAATCCAAATGGATCTACACTAGTGATACCACAGAGGTACAATCCAAATGGAGCTACACTAGTGATACCACAGAGGTACAATCCAAATGGATCTACACTAGTGATACCACAGAGGTACAATCCAAATGGATCTACACTAGTGATACCACAGAGGTACAATCCAAATGGATCTACACTAGTGATACCACAGAGGTACAATCCAAATAGAGGTACACTAGTGATACCACAGAGATACAATCCAAATGGATCTACACTAGTGATACCACAGAGCTACAATCCAAATGGATCTACACTAGTGATACCACAGAGGTACAATCCAAATGGAGCTACACTAGTAGTATGAACCATTTCCCTTGTAAGCTCTATAGTATCACTAGGTAAGCTTGACTTAACTTGTAAGCTTTGTAGTAGCGCAGTAGTGTACCCCCATTTCAACTGTAAGCTCTGTGGTATCACGTGACTTACGTCACAACATTAATGCCAATTTAACAAAAAGGGGGTGGGCTGGAACAGTGGCCTGGAACGATAATAGAAATGGGCCACTTGAATGTATTTGCCCCCTGGGCCACAAATTGCCAGCCCTCCTCAAAGGAAGATTGATGTTTCCTTTGAGTGCAAGGTGAGTATGCAGTGCAGGATGCTAATCAATATTTTGGAAATGGGTCTAGCATCCAAAGGGTTAAATATTTCCTACTTTCTTACTGCTAAAAATAATAAAAATAATATTTTGTGTGATTTCTGTTGTCTCCTGAAATCACAGAGATGTGAATGTGTGATACACTGTAAACGTCTCCCTCCGCATTCATGTCATTGCAGTGGGCTCTTCCACTCACGTCCCGTACAGGAGCGCAGAGAAACACTACAGACCTGTACGATAAAACAGATTTTTACGACACAATAAATTATTTGAAGAGCACTGTAAAGACCAGTCTAGCATTACAAACATAAACAATCAGGGCTGCACTAAATGATTCGGAATATTAAAGCACTGAACTTTAATGTGTAGGATGTTGCAGTGCAATATTTAAATTCTGTTTTCTAAAATAAGAGAGTTGTTTTAGCCCTTGGAGTGCCAGAGAGGAATCCAACGCAATACTAACACTAGTGTAAGGATTTTATTCTGATCTTTATAAGGATGAAGGACAATGACTGAAGGCTGTGTCAGAGGCTGAAACTGCACCATAAGTTTTGGTAGAAGTAGAAACTGCAATAAAATCAGTGAAAAATGGCAAAGCAGCTGGACTTATTAAAGTTACTACTTGTCTTGTGCATGGGGTATTGGTCCAAGAAATGCACATCACACACAGTATGGGTTTAAATTAGGCCGCAGCTTTATTTTATAAAACATAATCCGATTATTTTAAAATTCACTTACAACCTTAAGCCCTTGCCAATTGCCAACTTTTTACAGGCTTACCCCAGCCTATCCTCCCTTTTTGAGCCGAGACTCAAAACCCCCCAAATTGTTTTACCTTACCGCACCTAATTAGCTGGTCAATGCAGCTCAATGAGGCCAGACTCTAAACCCGCAACAAATTCCGGGTGTCCTTAGACCTAGGCCGCTGGCCTACCATCTTCATGTAACCTCCCCCATCTTACTGACCTTCTATCCATTGGCAAGGGCCCAAAGCGCCAACAAAGCTGCGACAAAAAAACAAAATTAAATACACAAAAAACAACATAGCAGAACATCACATCCCCATCAAACTACCAGCCCTAAACAGGGAGGGAGGGAGGGAGGGAGGGGACTGCTGCTTCTCCCGGATCACCCGCTCTGCTACATTTCAGGAAGCGGTCACCCTCACTTTATACCCCTGTGACGTCCCCTACCTACACTTCCTATACCACCCCCACTTAATTTCCTTTACCCTACCCCAGCACAGACATGTCTCCCCTCCTGAGTTCTGTGGAGGTCTGAAATGATTAAAACAGGGGATCAACCCTTATCAAAGCCCTAGCTTAACTAGTGGACAAACTAGCAGACAAAGTGCCTGAAAAATGCAGAAGTCATTCTACGGCACAGAAAAAAAGGTGATGAGGTGGATCTAAAAAACTACCAACCAATAAGCCTATTGTCAGTGGTCAAGAAGAATTGACAACTACAAACTAGGAAACAGTGACCAGTGTCAAACAGCAGTAGCAAAAGCAAACAAAATCCTATCTTGCAAAAAAAGAGGTATTGAAGCAAGAGTGGATAACATTATTTTGCCATTACACAAATCATTGGTAAGACCTCACCTTGAGTATGCAGTACAATTTTTGGCACCGGTTCTGAAAAAAGATATACTAGAACTAGAGAGGGTACAGCGGAGAGCAACAAAATGAATTAAGGGAATGGAGGACTTGACGTATGAGGAACAACTAGACAAACTTGGTTTATTTACTCTAGAGAAAAGACAACTAAGAGGAGACCTTATCACATTGTACAAATATATGAGAGGTCAATACAAGGATCTCTGTGGTGAGCTATTTATTCCAAGGCCTGATCAGATGACCAGGGGACACTCCTTGAGATTAGAGGAAAGGAGGCTTAGACTTCAGCAGAGGAAGGGATTTTTTACAGTAAGGTCTGATAAATTGCGGAATTCATTGCCCAGGGAGGTGGTTATGGCAGATACAATGGATACATTTTAGAGAAGATTAGACACATTTCTTTCCAAAGGGAACATACAGAGTTATACTGTTTATCAGTAGGCAGATCAGGAAGGTCTTATAAAGACTAACTTATTTGGTATCAGGAAAGCTAGAAAATTACTGAGGTATGAGGAGAAGGTTGAACTTGATGGACCTGTGTCTTTATTCAACCTAATTTACTATGTTACTAATACTTAATGCTGCAAACCTAAGGAACAAGCAGGTTATGGGAGCGGTTTCAGTACAATGGACCACATCCAGACAGTGTGACAAGTTATAGGGCGACAAAATGAATACAACCTTCCATTATGAATAGCCTTCATTGACTACGAAAAGGCTTTTGACAATGAAAATAGAAGCGATAATCAATGCTTTGATCAACCAAGGAATAGACAGAGCTTACATCAATACCCGCCAATCAATATGTGAAAATGCAACTGCAGTGTTATATAAGGAGAGGGTGTGGCCATGTGCAAGGTTATATAAGAAGAGGGTGTGGCCATGTGCAAGGTTGTATAAGGAGAGGGTGTGGCCACGTGCAGGGTTATAGAAGGAGAGAGTGTAGCCATGGGTAGGGTTATATAAGGAGAGGGTGTGACCATGTGCAGGTTTATATAAAGAGAGGGTGTGGCCATGTGCAGGGTTATATAAGGAGAAGGTGTGGCCATAGGCAGTGTTCTATGAAGGGGTGTGGCCTTGGTCAGTGGTAAGGTCTAGGATGCCTTTGCCTAGGGACACACTATTTACTCATATGCCCACTACCTCCATTTTTGTAATATTTATACATTTCACTTCCTTAACACACACAGGAATGGATAAGAGCAGGGGTTTTAATTATCACCTCCAGCTGTAGGGGACTGAACTCCCATCATCCCCAAACAGCTAACATAAACATAACTGTGCCGCTAAACAATATCCAGACCAGGGATGGTGCAAGGATTTTTGCCACCCTAAGCAAAACTGCATTTTGCTGCCCCATTGGCTCTGCCCCTTGTGTCCCACCCCTTTATGCCCCACCCACTTATACCCCACCTCTTATAATGATTGTTACCTTAGCGCCTTTATGTGCTAATTAACAGATGTTTTTTTGTCAGAAATTTAGAGGACAGCTTATCATTGTCACAGTCACCCATATGTTTGCATGCATGCTTTACTAGACTAGCTAATTTTGGATATTTTACAGTTTTCCCCCCCATTAAGAGGGACACTTGGGAGGTATGGACCCCTGATATTGCCTAAAGAGGGACATGTAGGAGGTATGGACCCCTAATTTCTCCTAAAAAGGGACATTTGGGAGGTATGGACCCCTGATATCGCCTAAAGAGGGACATGTAGGAGGTACAGACCCCTAATATCTCCTAAACAGGGACATGTAGGAGGTATGCACCCCTAATATCTCTTAAAGAGGGACACATGGAAGGTATGGACCCCTAATATCTCCTAAAGAGGGACATTTGGGAGATATGGACCCCTAATATCTCCTAAAGAGGGACACTTGGGAGGCATGGACCCCTAATATCTCCTAAAGAGGGACACTTGTGAGGTATGGACCCCTAATATCTCCTAAAGAGGGACATTTGGGAGGTATGGACCCCTAATATCTCCTAAAGAGGGACACTTGGGAGGCATGGACCCCTAATAATTCTTAAAGAGGGTCACTTGGGAGGTATGTACCCCTAATATCTCCTAAAGAGGGACACTTGGGAGGAATGGACCCCTCATATCTCCTAAAGAGGGACATGTGGGAGGTATGTGAACCTTAATATCTTCTAAAGAGGAACACTTGGGAGGTAGCAATGCCTAATATCTCCTAAAGAGGGACATGTGGGAGGTATGGACCCCTCATATCTCCTAAAGAAGGACATGTGGGAGGCGTGTGAACACTTAATATCTCCTAAAGAGGCACACTTGGGAGATACTGACCCCAAATATCTCCTGACCCCACTTGAGGGCTCCTGAGTTGGATACCCTTCTGCGCTCCTGTTAATTAGGGACATGTGCAGGCCATGAATGTAGGTACAATTACATATAATTGGTATTAGCGTATTAAGGAGATTCAGAGATTTTAAAAACAATTGAAGCTTTCACAACCAGCAACACAACATTCCAGACAGACGTATGCAGGAATCGTACTAATACCTGATCCTACTATATGTGCTTGTGCAGTGCTGACTACAAATCAATGCCAGTACTGCACTAAATCTGTCAGTGTTTTACCAGGCCTGAAATGTTCTGCTGATTGCCAGGATACTGAGATAAGATTGCATTTCAATAATCTATGCTCCAGTCCTGGGGACACAAAAGCAACTCAGGGTTTAACCCTTTGAGTGACGGAGAGGTATCCAACGCATTTCAGTGCAATGCGTTGGACACCTGTCTGGCAATCAAAGGGTTAAGGATATCCCTAGGGTGACCGCGGGTCCCGGAACGTCCGGGACTGTCCCTTATTTCAGGGCTATGTCCCACGTCCCGGGTCATCTCCAACCGGGACAATGAAGTGTCCCGGAATGAAGCCAAGCCGCCCTGGATGTCAGCCTGCAAGCTGTGTGTCACATCATGGACGCCGCGAG
Source organism: Rhinophrynus dorsalis (assembly GCA_037306005.1). Classification (NCBI taxonomy): domain Eukaryota; kingdom Metazoa; phylum Chordata; class Amphibia; order Anura; family Rhinophrynidae; genus Rhinophrynus; species Rhinophrynus dorsalis. The sequence continues at coordinate 18,100,409 of CM074719.1, forward strand.
GGAGCGCTTGGTAGCATAAATCAGCGCTCCCTCGCGGCGTCCATGATATGACACACCGCTTGCAGGCTGACATCCAGGGCGGCAATGCAGCTTACCTGATCTCCTGGAGGCAAGCGCTCTAGTAATACAGAGCGCTGGGAGATGACATCATCTCCCAGCGCTCTGCATTACTGAGCACAGCGCGCGGGAGCTTCAGCTCTGTGCCGGAGGA